>JAQGDQ010000046.1:0-600000 GCA_030141605.1 Tubiluchus corallicola | reverse complement strand
GATGGTCTCACAAGATGTGGTTAACTACCAGTCCATCAAATACGGCCACTAATCGCCATTTCATAGCGGGTGTACCCTGTTCTTCCATAACAGTTACACTGCAACTAGTTCTTGCACCCAGCTCTTTATCCATTAGTGAAATTTGGAACAATAAAGGTTCAAAGCATCAAGCTGCTGATATTTTTGGGGTTTGTCTGCTAGTTAAAAGGTGAAAGCATTTCAACCACTTTTGTCATATATGTAACTGTACGTCGCATAGCCCATACTGACTGTCTATTTCCACACAGGTAACTGCGATCAGAAAATAGGTCAGTGTCAAGCAAGTGCTTCATAGAAGAAGTGATTACCACTGTAAGGGGGGAAGAGCTAGAACAAACTAAATGCCTATTACTATCAATGCTCAAACGAGGTAGCTATAAACAGTAAGCTACTATGAGGTAGTTACGAGCAATAACAGTAAGAACAATAGTGGTGCAAGGGCAAATATAGCTAAAACTGGTGCTGGTGTTGGAGTGAGGTACCATAGACCTATGGGGCCGTCACAGGCAGCAAAGAAGTTCATCTTTTAGAATCTACTATTTTATGTTTTACTTTTAAGATGTCATGTGTAGTGTAAATGATAAATTTCTCTATTTAACAATAGTGTAAAAAACTGAAATATAGGCCCCAAGAATATGGGCATGCATAGCATTTTAGATGGCTGCACTTAGAGATGGTTTTGTTATTCAAGTTTATCACGAGTCATAAGTTACAGTATTAAGTTGTATTGCAAATTGCAAAAGATACATGGATAAGTTGTGTGATTTAAGTAAATTTGGGTACATTGCATGCTGCACAGAAATTTAGGCTTCATTTAATTTGGCTTCCTTGTTTATATGTGAAATGTCACTAATTTAACCTACCACTTGTTTTTTGTGGTATGTGTACCTCACATAATTACTGATGTCGAGTAAGTTTATTATGTTTAACTTGTCTTTAGTGTTCCACGATTTACAAGAACATGTAATTTTTTACTTTTATTACTTGTATAATTTTTATTTGCTAGCATCTTCCGACACCATTTTTGTCTCAAGGCTATCCCAAAACACAAGTGTGTGTTTAAAAGTGACGGTTCGATTTGCTGACAGCATTTACGTGGTATTTCAAGCACTCTACATTCCACACTAAAGCCCAACTCTCCCTCTCCCACCTTAGTTCAAAAATGTCTTTAACCATGATTGATCAAAATACCACATTGCAAGCTTTTGCAACGTGCACCCAAAAATTGCCCTAGTAGAGCAGTAGCCGACAGTCGTAGTGTATATTGCCCACGCACTTTTCACATTTCGAAGTATGTGTCGAAAGTTTTCAATAGTAGATTTCTGAAGTCTTAATATGCCTATATGCTATCCTAGTTTCCAACCATGTAAAAAAATTATCATGGACCTTAAAAAAGTTGCCAAGCTTTCATGAACCAAAAAGCTCACTACACGATTGTGCAATGATGGTTGTAAACGGTGCTCGTAATGTTTAATGATATTATGCATGATATGGTTAAATATATTGATAAGAAAGCGAGAGAATTGTAAGCTATGGGTCTGGATGAATGAGTCAAATATTCTTTCAATTAATTTAGACTGTATAAATGGAAATATTGCTTTTGAGTATTTTTGCTATTGTTTTGCTATATTAGGGTCATTTTGCAACTTCTAATCTCTTTTTCAGGCTATAAGGTTGAACTGGGCTGTTTTAATACCACAGTGAGTAATTATGACCATCAGATTACACAAATAGCTTTTGAACAATCAAAAAGGGATTGTATTGAGGCTTGCATTGGAAGCAGTTATGAATATGCTATACTGGCACTTGTAAAAAACGACACTGTTGGCCTGGCTAAATGCTGGTGCTCTAATGTTTATGATAAGCACAGTGAAATAGAATCAAGAGATGTGAGCACAGGCCTTCGCTCACAGTGTGATGATCATTGTGATGTCCACAGTACATGCGGTCAAACTTTACCCTGCAGAATTTTCACAACAGGTTTGTATGCACAGTTTGCTAGCTATGAGGTTATTGATTAATGATTACTTGAGTTTTCACATGTACTGTTGTTAGAAGTGCATTATAATTAATTTTGGTATTCTAGACTGAATGTGGGCTCTGTGACATTATTAAAAAAATGCAGTACTACATTGTGATTTTATATTCAATATTGGTGTTGGACAAGTATTTCGAAAATTAAACTTTGTGAAAGCCACTTGTATGATAAGTAGAATGTAGATAAAGGCTTCAATTGCTGTAGGTGGAATAAACAAACAACTTTAGCCATGACCTACTACTAGTAAAATCAACAGCACTGTGATTAATAATTACTACTAATAATTATTGTGTGCCTTTAAAGTAAAATGGTACTCAATCTTAAACTGCAAGTCAAAATAATCTACTCTTTAAAATACTGAAAGGAGACACTATTTTTTCCATGTAAGAATTATTACAGCGCAAGCGCAATTTCATATTCGCGCCACTAGCTTTTTGCTGTTACATGCATTTCGCCATTCTCTAGTTAGACGGGCACTAGTGCCTGCATTTCGAAAACGTATTGCACAAAAAAACATTGCTGTACCTCTCAGTTTAGATGTGTTTGTTTCTGACGTACTGCACATGTTCAACAATTCATGCATGAGCACAGCAATAAATTTGAGATTTGAATTTTTATCTTAAAACTGCCTGAGCTTTGTTACAGTGCGCTGAATCTCTTACATTCAATTTTTTTCACAAACACATGCAACGCCCTCATGGAATATTTTTGCTGTTGAAAATTCTGTTCGTTTGTGATTTCATCAACAGTTGGCCTCGCCTGCCCGTTAATTAAGATTTTAATCTATTATTTAACTAACAGAACCGCTTTTCCAGTATTACTGGTGTTGAAATGTATACTTTTTACCGTCTTGAAAATGGGGCAGTATATGAAAAATTATCCTGTCTTCCTTTAAGCTCTCTGTTATTAGCTTTCCATAGCAGTTTTTTTCAAATGGAAAAAAATTAAGTCGATAAAATATTACTTTCATTCATAATTTTTAAATTTAAGAGAATTTTAAGTTAATTTTGCGTAATAGAAATCTTTTATGGCCATGTGGATTGCTCACTTGTTATTTAAGCATTATGTTACCATCAGCATCATACTATGCTATTGGATGGTGTTGCTATCTGCTTAACAAGTTGGCAGGCATTGCTTCTCCCTTATTCTTGCGTTCAGTAGGAACAATAGATAGCATGCTGGCATAACACCATCACATGCATTTACGAGATTATTGTGAGATTATCATGAGGTCTTCTGAGCTAATTTTGACATAGTAATTGGTGTTTTGACTGTAACAGTTCACTTTATGAATTGAAGTTGCATTTTATTGTACTATTGTTACCTTACATATAGTCACCATTGAATGTAGTATGGGTCACTTGTCAGCACAATAATAGCCGCAAGCCACTTTAGTGTTGCTTAGTTACACAAGGCAAATGAATCATTTAGGGAATGTATAATTTGCATAAACTATAAAAGACTGCAAACTTATTTCAAACTTGTTGTACTATGAAGCTAGTCTACAGGAAAGCTTTTTTACTACCGTTTACTTTATATTTTGTCAAAGTACTTTTTGTCCTTTAACTATATGAATTTTAAATAGTTTTAAAATTGAATTTAAAATCTTAAAGAATTTTTGTTGATAACTGACTGTACACAATTTTTCCAATTCCAAGTTGAAGTTCTTAGTAAAATCTACTCAGTCAGTGAAAATTACAGTTCTTCTTTCCAAAATTAATAAGCTATCTCAAAGAGTATTTTCACAAAATTAAGAAGAAATGAATAAGGTCATTCTATTCCTGGTTGTTAATTCAATTAAAAATAGATAAAGATTGCAATTGCATTTATCGACCAACATAATTTTATATGTCATTTATATTAATCGTATATCTGTGCGCCTTGATGTGAAAATTGTATATATATAAGAATTGATTACAAGCTGTCAGTGTTGATGGATGCACACTATAGCAGCCATCCTTAGAGTGCACTCACATAACACTTGAAACTTTGACTGAACAGGCAAATTCTTGCCATTACAGAAACATGCCATATTTCGTTTAGGGGACCTCGAGGACCTTGACAACTTGCCTATATGCAGAGCTTGTGGGCAGGGAACCTAGCTGCAATCAGAAAATTTTGATTGCTTTCTTTAACATTAGATCGTGTCAAGTTAACATTATGCGTCTTCAGTTTGTACAAACCATGATTACATAGTTTGTACACATCAGTTTACTGCTTTCATTCATGACAAAAATTGTCTTTACGTTTAACAATATCATTTTTTTATGGTCACATGGTCCGTCAATGATATTGAATATGTGCATAACAAAGACATTTTCGAATTTGCCAGGGTTGCTAAAGAGTTTTCTAAAGAACCTTTCTAAAGAGTATTGTGTATGCTAATAATGATGGAAGTCCAATTGCAAGCAGACAAAGATCATATTAATTACAGAACGTTTAACCAAGCGACATTTCTTTAGGTAGTCCATGAACTCATGTTGCCACCAGTTTCAGATTTTCAGTTAGCTAGACTTTACATCCACATAAAATGAATGAAGTGGGGCACTAATGGTTCTAAACCCGTTCTTAACCCAGAATGTGCACAATAGATTTCTTTGTATGAAATCTACTTACTTAAGTTTATGCTTGTTTCCTCTACAGCACTCAATGCTGAATCTGTCTCCATCTGCCATTAAAATAGAACCTAAATAGATGTACTGATGTTGATAGCTTATGGACATGTTACCACAATTAAGAGGTTTCCTATAAATGGTAGTGACCATAAACTTGTGTCTTAATGTTATTGATGATCATAGCATAGTCACGATAGAACTGATTTAACATTTCTAGTTTTTCTGCACATTTATCACATGAGATCGCAAACAGGATCCATCATGAAGATACTTCGTAATGTGCAGAGAAACGAATCATTGGCTAACTGTTTCAAACGACGAATAAGTGGATTTACTAATTAGCTTCATCAAGAGAGATGCAAATGGAGCAGATTGATTCACCGACAGCAATGGTCATGCTTCTCAAGCTACCTTGAGATGTAGCATAGATATAGCTTGTATGGTTTTGGTCATTTTTTACTGCAGTCCAATTTTGTGATTTCGTCAATTAATTTATTACTAGAGACTCTATAAAATGCTGCGCTGAAATCTATGAAAATTACGTAAGGTTACTGTCTAAATTTTTTAGCGATTTCAATGAACAAATGGACAGTGCACCCATGTTCTGCATTAGCACTGTTTGTTCTAAATTTGGCAACCACTACATTTTAAGCCTTTCATTTAGCAGAGCGTCATGTACTTTTGCTAATACGGATAAAATTTATATCCCACAATAATGAATACACATTGCTTTATTGATTATGAAAAAACACTATCTTGGATATTTAGTTTCCTACGTACTCTTTAATTAAAAAATATATAGGAAATATTTGCAAAAAAGTATGAAATATAAAATATATACTCAATGACTGCGGGTAAGCACAGACTTAAAAAAGACAATTAAAAATATATGTAAACAACAATAGTAGTTTTCAGGTAACATCTTGATTATACTTGTGTCATCCCAATTTTACCAGCGGCTTTATCTTCCTTCATTAAATTAACGCTAAATTTAACTTCCTTGGGTGTGAGCATATTGTAGTACAGGAATATCGAAACACAGACCAATATTCACCATTGAAGCAATAGTTCAGAGATGTGGTGACACTGACCAATATTCACGGTTGAAGTAAGTGGTATCTCAATACCTAGTATATTTTCAGAATAAGTATTAAATGCCCTAATCTTGTGAGCTATGCACAGTTTACCTGACAAGCCATTGCTCGCCATATTGAGCACTTTTCCATGTTGTTTAAAATGCATTGCCGGTGGTTTGGTATGCCTATTATTTCTAGCTGGAGAGGTAATTGTGAGTATTCACACTAGGTTTTGCACCACACTTGTACATGACATTGTGTAGTAAGGTGCTCAAGTTTGTTAAGGTCTGCCGATTTCAGACCACTATCAAATGGTTTGCCATTATATTATCGTAATAGAGTTGCAACAGTTTTTGCCCTTTGTTGCTATTAGTCGAATCAGGATTTTGCTTTAAGCCTTAAGCAGTAAAGTGCAGACATATCAGCAAAGTTGTTGCTACAATTGCCTGGAGGCGAGTTGAAATCTTCTACTCGACACTATCACTATACATGAGCTATCCAGATCAATGAGTTCTGAATGAGGTTTCATTGATTTTAAGTTTTGATTGACTGGCTAGCAAAGAATGTTTCCTCTGTAAATGCAATAACCACCAAAAGTTGCATTAGACAGCACCCAAACTAAACCAGACTTGTTTTTTGGAGAATCATCAGTATCAAAACAAACTCTGTCGAGTTTTAAGCCCTGTACACGGCTTTAACTATAATATATTATTATATTATTTTTATATCATTATAATTATAATTTAAGTTAACGTAAATTATAACGTAATTATAATTTAAATCGAAATGCATGAAATGATTTGTTACAGGTGATGACAAAGACAATCAAAACTTGCATGTAACATGTGCCAATTATTCAGTAGCAGACTAATAAACTAAAATTGATGTTTTTTTATTAGGATATACTTATAAAAGGTTCTACAAGTTCACATGCTTTTTCATTCCTAGCTTATTAACAACCATTCATGTAATTATTTATCAACATAACACATAATATAATGGATTCCACTTATTAGAGAGATGACACAATATTTGATATAAATCATTCTGTCAGGTCTGATGCTGATAAGGTTTATAATACAGTCACAGTATGGAGCATACAGAATTTTTGTCTGGTATCTGTCATTTAACATGTCACCAAAGCACAAAAGTTTTTCATGTTTTAGTGCTTTGTAAAAATTTGTTTAGTTTGGTGTTTTTTTCATAATGACAAACAAGTGCTTAACACTAATGTTGCAATTATCCAAAAACCCTGTTAAAAATTTGTTCAAATGTTTTCATATTTCTTTAATTTGAAGTTGTTCGTATCGCAGCGTGAAGTGTAGTCATTGCTTTATTGGGTTAGGGAATAAGGATGTGAATGATTTTTCAGTAACTGTGTTTAAATTCAGTGAATTCATGAAGTTTGAAATAATGAATTTGTATTCGATCTTTTGCCGTGTGGTACATGTCAGTGTTATAATATACAGTACATGTATATTGTATAACATAGAGAAGTATTAAGAAAATTATTTGTAGCCATACCATTGCAGAACATTTTATAACGTGATTTTTGTTTTATCAATTAATCTTGCATTAGGATATCTAAATCCTGTCGGGTGCTACAATGGATATGAGACAGCCGATTTTCCTGTCGTATTTGGTAAAGGTTCACTATATACGAGTCCTAGAAGATGTGTGGCATATTGTCGTTCAATTGGCTATATTTATGCTGGATTACAGAACCCGAATTGCCTTTGTGGCAACGTAATGACACAGGCATCGAAAGTTGATGAAACAAATTGTAGCGAACCGTGTATTGCTGAACAAAATGAGCATTGCGCTAATATCTCATATGTTTCCATATATAAGACGGGTGAGTGCATTAAAATAATACTTAATTCATGTCTGCATAAAAGTTTTGGTTGTTAGATGAAGCAAAATCAGTGGCAAGGGTGAGCGGTCTGTTCAGGCTAGTTCTGATGGCTGAATAAAAAAATGGCCAATTGGAAAATCAGTTCTGAGACTGCCATCAGCAAAAATTCTCTGGTTCAATGTATTTTCAATGTACTTTAAATGTTTGATGTATTTTTACATGGAACACTTAAAATATGCACCCAAGGAATTATTTTGAGTCATCCTCAAATATCATTAATGGTGAGTCTGAGGTGCTGCTGCTCATTTCACCTTAATTTTGCTGTTTACAGTGGCCTTTCTGAGTTCTAGAAATTTCTTTGTTGATGCATTGATTTGATTGCAATTTTGAGAATTGTGGGATAAGAATTATTGTCAGCTTTTACTTATTTAGTTACATATATACTAAGTAGCTCATTTTGATAGCAAGATGCCCTTTTTATCAGAAAAGGCATTGTAGGCATGCCTCACTGTTGTTGAATTAAAGTTATTAAATTTTAATTTTTTACTTTGTTCTTATTTGATGCAGAAATGTAATCATTTAGATGCTTTATACAATGTAAAATTTTCTGGCAGCATAAAAATGAAGTTTGTGTATACTGCAGGTTTGGACACTTGTTCAGCAAATCCCTGCCAGAATGATAAATCTTGTGTAAACAAAGACGAGCATTTTTGTGGTTGCCCACCAGCTTTTAATAATACAGAATGCAAATATGGTAATTTCTTGTTTTTTTAACCAGTATTACCTCAAATGCATTGTTTATACTTAATGGGCATATATTATCTTATAGAATTACTTTTGTTACTGTTAACTGTTCCTGCACTGATTTCATTAGATCTGAGTTCATCTGCAATTGCCAATGGTCCTTTGGTAGCTTTCTTGTTATTCATTAAAGGTATCTGATTTGCTTGGTTTTCTGGTGATGGTGATCATGGTCATAGTGTTGGTTATTGTGATTAAAATATTGACAGTGATGGTGATGGCGATGTTAGCCATATTAGTAGGAGTTTAGATTGGTCCAATTTTATAAAATATTTAAATAGGAGACAACATGTTGTATATATTTATATGGCTGATGATTTTAGTCATTTAGAAAACATGCCAGCTGGTGATTAGAAAAGTTAAGGAATATGAATGCTTCATTTGCACTAAAAAGTAAAAGCATTCTTATCTCACGAATAAAACCAGCATAGTGATTGGAACGATGCTTTCATTCTATTGAATGCAGATGGAAGTCCTCAGTTCTTCACTCTGCTGTTTCTTTGGCTGGCAGTCAGTTTTGCACAGACTATAGTTTGCAATAGTGTGCCACTTATCTACTGTTTATTATCTTTCATATCTGAAACCGAATACAAAACGATACTGCAATTTGTGCAACACCGATCACACTGTAAAGAGTTACTCTGTCTTTAGGCCAATAGGAAGTACTTGCTTTTGCTTACCTATGTTCATTGAATGAGAGATAATAGTTGTACTTGTACTTGTTATTATACAGGGTCGTTCAGAAAAATGTTCTCCCAGATTAGCCCTTCATCCTTTCATCCTATCAGAGGCATTTGTAAAAGCGACCCATGCCTAGTGGTGCAGTTTCTCAGCTTTTCAAAAAAATTGAAGTTCCTCCAAGAGCCCCATCAAGCAAAACTGAGACATTTTTCCTACACAGTGTTCCTGTGTGAGTGGCAGGTGAAGAACTCTTGTTCATTGCTGAAGCACCAGTAGAAAATCATCCTAAATGTGTTGTTGGGCACATTGGGGAAAAATTTATAGCTCTTTGGAAAGAGGAGAAACCGAGCTATATGATGACTCGGGTTTCTTTTGCAAAGCTCTCAACCGGGATGAAGGGTTGTAAGTTTGTTTGGGGGAATGTTTTCCTGGACCATGTATTTAACTATTTTGGCATACTACTTTTATTCTGTTTCTTTATACTTCTGTCACTTTTGTAATTATTATTCATTGTGTTCATGAATTGTGCCATAATATGTGCCATTTTATGTCTCTTTTTAGGTAAAATTGCAGTTTTGATGTAAAAATATTATAAGTACGTGTGAGCTAATGTCACAGAAGTATTTTGTTGTGCTATTGTTGGAATTTTTTTCAGAGGGCTTGAAGTATAAAGGCTGTTATGATGTAGAAAAAGATTTTGATGTAGAAAAATCTCCAGGCCATGGTCACCCTGAAAGATGTGTGGAGTTATGTAAGGCTGAAGCCTATAAATTTGCTGGATTACGAGATTCTGCAGATTGCTTTTGTAGCTTCAAGGTCAATTTGTCAACTGCAGTCAACGACTCGAATTGTGATGCACCTTGTGCCTTGGACAACCTTATGATTTGTGGCAGTTCTGACAGTTATAGTGTTTTTGAAATAGGTAAAATGCTCACTTTTGTGGGACTTAGGGCCAAGAAAAGTCAAACTTAACGTTAAGATGAAGTAACATCTTTTTTTTTGAAATAACAATTTTATTCTTTGCATTGTTTGTCATTGCGTTTCAATATGTACTTCTTAAAAGATATAATAATTTTCATTTTATGTTTATTTATTTTATCTACAGAGTCAGAGGTTAGATCATATGTAGTCAGTGCAGCCAGCTATAGCTTAAACTAGTGATGTGTGGTTAACCAAAATATGTCATGTTTAAGTATTCATAACAGAAAATCCCAGAGCAAAAAAGCATAGTAAAATACGATTTTTCAGCAAAGCATGTTATATCTAGGGGAAAAGATACTACTAAAATGTTTCTTTTTGATACTTTGTTGTTGTTGTTTTGTTATTGTATAGTCATGTTATTATTATTATTATTATTATTATTAGTATTATTATTATTATTACATTTTATTATGTATTATTGATTGTATGGTCATCTAAGCAATATGCACTGTTTGCAGATACAAGTGTTTGTGGATCTGATCCCTGTAGAAATGGCGGAACCTGTTCGGAAAATGAAGAACAATACTTTTGCAACTGTACAGAAACGTACATAGGAAATAACTGCGAGAACGGTAATGCATGAATTGCTGATTGCTTCAATGAGTTTACAAAGTATTCTTCTGTTTTGTGAATGAAAACTTTTGTGAGAATAACATAAACTTTGCTTATGTAAACTACTTTTTACAGTCATTACATGATTTTTTAGTGGTGAGGAATTTTTGAATTTAATTGAGCAACATATAAATACGTTAAATATAAATGATGACAGAAAAAACATTGGAAATAATTTAGAAGAATAACAGTAGATTCTTTTTTAATAAATTACTTTCGAATGCAAACGCACTATCAGCATATGTGGAATGTAGAAAAACAGTTGTTTTCTAGTATAGTTTGAATATGACAAAATTGCTATTACCTGCATTGAAACCAATTTTGTATAGATGTTGTATTTGGTGTATTTGGGCATTTTAATTGTGAATTTTATGCATAATCAGTACATTGTGTCCAAATTTGATCTTTTTCTAATACTACTTTATAAACTTTTTTGGACATAGAATTTTGTAAGAAATTTGGTTATTTTTTCGCAACATTATGTATGTTTATAGTGTTATGAATTATGTGGCATTAGCTAGTGTGTTGTCCACATGTTACCTGGCGCATCTGTTCTGTAACTGCCTTAGAAGCAAGTTTGCATTATTTACATAAAATGGACAGATTTTTTAATCGACATTTTTTTGCATTCTTGTTTTTTTAGTGGCTTGATTTCATGACTGTCTTGTCTAATACTCTTATTTCAGTTATTGGTGATGCTTTTATGGTCATTTTTGATATTGTGCTCGACCAGCCTTTACGATGAAATAGATGAAATAGGAGTTGTATTACAAATTGTGTAGCATTAAGTACAAATGCTTGTAACTGCGACCACAAAGGCGAGGCACTGTAATGAGATGAATGATAATTGTGCAGTGTATACAAATTGTACAGTCAAAGCAGTTGTCCTATACAGAAGTTAATTGATGCTTTTTTTCATTTTAGCAAAAATATTTATGGGAATTGAGGTAGACCTTCAGACAGACCATGCTCGTGAAGTTGGTGCTGAAACGTGTTTCATCCTTCATGCTACAATTTTTGTCATTGGAGTGGATTTCATTTGGACTCTTGGGGATGACTCTGCTGAACTTAAACATACGGAAGAGAGTTTCAACATACGGGAGAGAGCAAAAAATGATGGTAGTCTGACGGGAACGTACCGACACTGTCATAGGTACAAAAAGACAGGTTCTTACGATGTTCAAGTCAAAGCAGTCATACGTGACGGTGAACAGAAATTGTCATGGGTTGTGTCTACTGATCTAAACATTACCATCTTTAAGCATAATTGTACATTAAACCTTAAACTTGAAAATGCTGGCTGCAACAAGAGTAATGCATTGAAAACTAAAATGTGGAGTCCTTTTACTGTTCGTTCTGAAACACGCTCTTACTGTCCTTCTATGCTTGTACGTTACAAATGGAAACTATTTCAAATCAAAAGCGAAAAGTTGGCACCTTGGAATTTCACGTATGTACTTCCGGATGACTTATGTTTTGTTGATCGTCTTATGTACATAGCCAATGGCAGTCAGTTGTCCAAAGGAAGTTTTAGTAATATTACACTGCCGGATTATGTGAACACAACTACAGTGCATTTAACGATTCCAGAGAGACTTCTGCAGCCAGGGATCTATGTTGTTGTTGGCACTGCATACTTATATAATAACACTTTGTCTACAATTGCTGAAAACTATACACAGGTAAGGAGCAACCATTGATTTGCAGGGAGGGATATTATACATAAAAAAGTACTGTTTCCTAGAAAAAATGTGTACATTTTAGTATTTGCACTTTTGTCTAACTGCAACATATTTACATTTTCACAGTTTTCAGCACTCATTGTTGTGTCCTGTATCAGTAGTAAATAATGTATAAGTATTGTATTAATAGAAGGTAAGATATGTATCGCATTAATAGATATTAAGATATGTACTGTATTAATAAAAGTTAACATGTGTATGGGCGTTTAATGAATTTTTTCACCAAAAACAATGTTGCTAGCTGCCCGTCATTATTTTGACTTACAGATGATGCTCTATCTCTCTGAAAATACTTTGCAAATAATCCTAATGTTTGAGTCATAGTTGTAAATTCTTGTCATCATCACCACTTTTACTTTGCCTCATTCTTTCTCTAGAAAATTCTTTCTTTTCTTCCCAAAAGAAAACTTCCTATTCGTACCATTTTCCTGATTCTAAAGAAAAATCTAGAATTAGCTAGAAACATGAATGTTGACTCCTTTAAGTTTTTGTTATATTATTTTTAGTAGCTGTACTCTTATCAATTTTCTTATTTATTTATCTTATTGGCACTTATTTATGATGCATTTCTATATTGGCCTTAAATTTCTATGTACATGTAAAAATAAATATGCATAATGTAGAAAAAGGTAGTTCTAATTACATTTACTCTCAGCATACATTAAAGAACTAAACTATAGGGAAAATGAAAATCCAAGATCAAAACAAAATATTATAAATGTGTTTTTCGATTGGCTTTCAAGAATTTATAATTTACTTGAAATTACAGCCTTTTTATTACTTCTTAGGGTTTAATTTTAATTGAACCTACACGACTAAAGGCTACTATTCATGGTGGGCCTACCAGGCAGGTATCATGGAAGGAAACTGTTATTATGGATGGTTCATATTCTCATGATTTAGACAGGCATGATGCATATGTGCCTGAGCAAGCCCCTGTAGGAGAAGACATTTTCTTGTAAGTATGTTGCATGAATAAAATAAGTAGACACCAAAAACCGATTGTGTTTTTCGAAGTTTCTCTAGAAAGTGTTATTTCAGCCAAGGGTAAAACAGGATATTTGCTCAGTTACACAAGTTGCTAATTTAAATTGTGTATACAAATTGCTAACATCTTTAGTTCAAAGAATAAATAGTAAGAAACTCGTCCAACTGAAATTGTAATGACAAATTTAAAAAAAAACTTAGATGCTGTATGGGTGTACTGCCTGATCAAAACCTTCATAACAGTCAAACGTGTGGCTTCATTGTGTATTGAAATGTCACTTTGAAACGTATGTATTGAAACATGACATTGCAAGTTAACAATTCACATCAATTGTTTACGCAGATTGTTGTGGATAAGCAAGAAAACCGTTAGTGAACCAAAATGTTGGGAAAGAAGGTTTTTTATTGTTTAACTTCGAAAGAGATGATGATATGCTGAGGTTGCTGATAGAAAATGAAACTTTATACAAATGCATTCCTCCTTAATTGTTCTGCAGTCATTAATTTCATATTGGTTTTTCGCTTAGAATTTTCTCCCTGATTCGGTGAAGAGATGCGAATGAAAAAGTCTTCTTACAATTCATATTGTACAAAGAAATCTGGATTGGCTCTTTGAGTTTGATTGAAACTTTGTTCCGTTTGAGCACAACTGAGAAGCTTTTATATTATTTGCCTGTTTTTTCTAGTGTCTACTGCATTATCGATTCTTTTCTGTCTTGCTGGATCAGGACAAAACAATACTAAAACAACACTGTCAATATCCGGTATTTTCTGTATTTCTTCTAAGTATACAAACTTAATGAGTTACGTAGTTACTAGCAGAGGCAGAAAATCTTACAAATGTCCCAAGTAAAAGTTCTCCCTGTGATGGACCTCGCTCAGAGACAGTTACAGTTGCTTCAAGGTCTTGCTTTGGATGGTTGCAGTAAAAAGCCTCAGAACTCACAAAGATTTGAAAAGTTAGACTTGTAAATGTCGATTTTATTAGAATTTTCACCACTTACACGTATTTCCATTGGCAATACAGTTGCTGTCTTCAAACACTATTTCAATTATTATTATACATTTACTCATAGCTTTAATTAGTAGTCTGTATACAAACCATACACACTTGAGGTTCAGTGATTTAAAACTGTGAAGCTTAGCTATGTAATTTTGTAATTTCACTTATGTTAAATACTGTTTCTCATCATTTCTTAGAACTATACTAAGAAAAAAGCTTTGGCTTATTGTTTTTATTACTTTGCTAGGATACAACTTGAAAATTACATTCTGCAAAATATCTGACATGTCTAGGTACTTCTTATGTCTAATGTTGCTTAACTACTGAAGGTAGTGTTTTTGAGTGCTCTAAAGTAATTAAACCGTGATGTTTTTAAGATATTAACACATGACTCATATTGGTTCCTGACTAGGTGACAAAGCCAGTTGCTACAGTAATTAATGCAGTATAATTTGAATCCAACCACAAATCAATGAGTCAGCAAGATTACACTTTTAAGTTTAAACTGTTATGAAATGAAATTTTAATACTGTGGATTGGTTAGGACTTGGAAGGCTAGTATTGTTGCTGCAAAAATCAATATGTCTTATCTTCATGCAGCGTGATAGCAGGCTTATTTATAGAATGAGATCGCCTCAGTAATAACTACTGCATAGTGCATATGCCCATACAATTACACCTGGACATCCTACTGCTGCTAAATTTTGGAGTACGAGTAAATTGCAGAAAAAACATTACTTCAAATAATAATTAGGTTGTAACTTTGAGAGTATTATAATGTGGAACACTTTTATACTTAAAGAGAAGAAAACATCTCAACTTTTTTCTATTAAAATTTTGCAAAAAATATGTAAAGTAAAAATTTGTGTTCAGTTGCCAGTGGAAATTCCCGAGGCCTACGTCCATCAGTCGCAAACATTTCCAGTCCTGGTTCCTGGTGTTGATTGTGACTGAAGTTGAAACTTCAGGATATATTGAGGATTAAAATTTATTTTGTCAGTTTCATTTTACACTCTCATGAATCTGATTATCACCATATTGTTTGTTTTCAACTGTTTTGTAACCTTTATAACTGCTCTTGATTTAAATTTATTTTAATATTAAAGTAGAGATTTGCACGACATTCTGTCTGTCTGATGTTGCAGGTACAAGTGGTCATGTGTTAAAGAAGGCTATCCCGGTGAAGATTGCTACAAGGTTGATAATGCATCTCTTCTCGAAGGTATATTCCTTTGCTATCTATGTTGACATATTGCCACATAACCTTACCATTGATATAATATGACTATTGTCTATTTTAACATTGGTAGGTGGGTTTTCTCAGTTGTAAATGTTTAGAGCAAAGTTGCTGTTTAGTCTGTTTCAAATAATTACATTTTGCTGCAATAATTGTGATTGTAACACCAATGCAGTGTTGGTATGCATTGTGGATAGGACCAATTATAGTTTTTATTTCAAACAT
The DNA here is from genome assembly GCA_030141605.1 of Tubiluchus corallicola. Classification (NCBI taxonomy): domain Eukaryota; kingdom Metazoa; phylum Priapulida; class Priapulimorpha; order Priapulimorphida; family Tubiluchidae; genus Tubiluchus; species Tubiluchus corallicola. The sequence goes on along the minus strand of JAQGDQ010000046.1, from coordinate 584,108 downwards.
TAGGAGCGAATTATTTTGCCACAAAAAACAAGAAAGCACCCAAGTAGATTTTGGTATCATTTGCTGGCTATTATTCAGTTTTTGCATTTAACTCTAATGTGTAATATAGGCCTTTGCTAGGTATTTTGTTACTTTTATACGTTTTCTTTTATGCCGCTTTGTTCTATTTACTTTTTTTTCTAAACATATTTTTATTTAGTTGTAACCTTTGGTACACAGTTATACATAAACTGATTAGGAATACTTTAGGCTGTATGGAGAAGAAATAGAATTACAAAATATGGTGCATGGCTGTTAAGTGTTAGTAATGTTTAAATACATATTGATGTTAAATTAATAATACTACATACGATCAATTGATGAAAAGTGGCTCGTAGATTTCATGTATACTTGGATAGTTTAAAATAATGTAACATTTTGGTCGTGGTTTAATTGAGAGGATCTGAAAAGAAATACTGAAATTTTCAATTGATTATTCAAGTTATTTAAATTAAATGGGAAAACATTTTGTTGATATAGCAGGGTTAGTTTTTCCTCAATGTTCATTCTCCTTGCTGTAAATTGGGGACACTCGAGCAAGTAATGTTGTACTGTTTCTCGCGAGGAGCCACAAGTACAGTTTGACTGAAGTGAGTTTCCAGTTTTATCTCTGCATCCGTGACTGCTGAGATCCTGATTTAATTGAGAAAAGCCGAATCTCTGTCGAGTATGTGGCACCCTCCTAGATGAGAGCCATATGTATAATATATAGTCGGCTAAACATTTTAGATACTGTTTGTATCTGCTGCAAAATGAGTTGACAGAAGGAGAGTCTTATAAAATTTTGTAAATTGTTCCATTCAGTCACGGATACAGGAAAGACCAAGTATTTAAAATAGTTACATCTAGTAGGAAACAAAGCACAAATATACGTCTTTTTGCTAAAAAGTCAAAGGAATTCTCATATAATATGTTGTGAGTACTGGTGCCTTTCATTGCTTTACCACATATGTATGCAGCTCGTTTTTGTGTATGTTCTAAAGTAGGTCTGACAATTCAGCTGGATATTGCACCATACGCTTGTCAGCGCACTCTATTACCGGCTGTATCATTGATTTATAATGGTGTTCCAAAGTGGAACGAGGGACAATGTATGATATTTTTTTAAGAAAGTCGAGAATTTGCTTTACTGATTATATGATCCACATGAATATCCCATTTCACGTTGGATTGGAAATCACACACGCACGCATGCATGCATACACACACGTGCATAACGTCTTTAAACATTCTTAAACAAAAAATGTTAGTATTAAACAAGTACTTATTGATACATCCTGTTTTAGCTCCTAATTTTACCATACCTGCCAAAACTCTGCTACAAGGAAGCAGCCTAACATTTACTCTAAAGTTTGGACACCAGATGGCGGGTTATGAAAAGGAATATCAGTATGCTTACCAGACTATAATCGTGACAGATGAAATACAACCAGATATTAAAATCAGGTGATATGTCAAACTACTATATTTCCTAAATTTAAGTTGCCACCGTTTGACAATACAAAAATGTGCATATTCAGTTTTGATCTTGGGTGAGTAATCGCACAAATATTTGTATTTCCTCATATGGCCACTCACAGATGATGTAGGTGATTGTAAAGGTCCTATGACACTATATTTTTATGTTATTTTCTTTTATAGCATATGCGGAATTACATATTTCCTAATTTTTAAAACAGTTCTGATGCATACTTTTGTGTGATATGGTAACTTAAATTAAGCGCGTTGGTACTGTTACAAATATTATCACCTGCTATGATACTCAGTGCTGGGAAGTCACGTAAGGAAGAGGCATTTAATAGCTGCAGTACAGACAACCAGCAACCCCAGCAAGTGGAGCACTGTGAGCACTGAACAGAGAACAGTCATTGCTGAGTAATGATTTATCTATTAATAAAAAAATTTCTTACAATGGTATTTATTTGTTTATAGCAAATAAACTTATAAGAATGAATTTTCAATTTATAAACCTGCAAGAAACAGCAAATTCATTCATAGTAATAAACACAGTTTACAGAGCACTATGATGCTAGTGTGCTACTATTATTTAAACTATGTGTAAGCTGTATGAACAATAGGTGTGTCAAGTACACCTGGGAATTAAATCATGCTGCAAGTAAGCTGCTGGCCACTATTTTGGGTTTGAGGCATTGTAAATAAGGTAATAATCAACCTTCCTAGCTAAATTTCATGAAAAGCTACATTTAGCTTGGGTTAGCATTAAAACATTTCATCCCATCAATTTAGTCGAAATTCTCGATTTTAATACAGTAACCCCCCTTTCTTCACATTTTGAAATACCTCTGATTTTTTACACGTTACTTCAATGTAAAAGTGACACAAAATGCTACCAAAGTGAGGATAGAACATCCTTTCCTGTTGCCACAAATAGAATTGCCTATCTAGCTTGCTAGACATGGCAAAAAATAAAGTCTGGACAGCTACACATAGAATAAAGGAGCTCGACTGCTCAAAATCTTGTATGTGTGCCAAACAGCAGTCAAACTGTAGACAATGAGAATATTTTTGACTTAAAGATTTAAAGCTTTTCTCTAAAACCCCATTTGCACATTTGGAAAAAAATCCCACAAAGGTTTTCCCAAGTCTCTAAAAATGTAGGGAGAACCTCATTTAATGAGTTAAAAATGTTGTCTGAAAGGTATTTCTGTTTAGTTTTCCATTTTCTTTTACTTTTGTACCTCACATTAAGCTAGACATCATACCCGGTCTGCACAGACTCAACACGTCGGTAAAGCCTAGGGAACAAAATCTGTCATTACTTCCTTACTGTCTAGTTTTTTTCTTTTCGGTCATACGTAAGAATCCGCTGTTATTTTACAAATTGTATATGCCGGAAAACATAGAAACAATCACTCTTTGTCAGAAGCATTGTCTGAATGGCACTTTGGGCAAAAAATTTGGCAGTGAAACATTTATAAAGTAGAAATCATCAGAAAACAGAAAACAGAGAACAAGAAAGCAGCCCAGCATGAAATACCAGTGATGTCATGCTAAAACTTTTACACATTGTAACTCGTTACTAATATTCTTTTCATCTATAAAATATAGTGTATTCAAGTAAGTGTGGACAAAGCTATGACTGAACTTAGTGCTAAAATACATTCAGCGAGTACCCCAGTCTCTCTTCATTACTGGCGCACCACTTGACATGCCCACATGTAAATACAATGATAGTCACACATTAGCAGTGTCGTTCCTTACGGGACTTCACTTCTGCTTTCTTCCCCGATTTTCGTTTTTCACTGTGACAAGGTTTTATTGTGACACTACTGTTCCAAACTTCACAGTTACATTCCCGAAAGAACGTGTGTTACAGGGTTCTTTAATGTGCACTTATTCTTGATTTTTTGGCCTCTACCTCAAGTGGCTTACTGGTTGTTTTACAGTGGTTTTGCAATAAAACATTGTTCTATTTTTTTATTATTTAGATGTCTGACAAATTGTGCATCAGAAGTAAACAAAGTGCAAAATTTGATATTGCAAGCTGTTTGCCATAGCTGCGATGAAGACAGTTTATTAGCTGCCACCTACAGTTGGAAGGTGCAGAAATATATGAGACATACAGACACAAATGAACCTACCGGTGTTAGAATCGATGGCGAATACTTAGATAATTCTGTTATAATTATAAGCTCGAACACCGATATGCTTACTGTGAGAAAAAACACTTTAGAAGAAGATTATTCTTATATTGTTGAAGTTAGAGGTATAAACCCTTAAATTTTAAATCTTTAAGTTTTGAACTTAAGATTTAAACTTACAAGATTTTTCAGACTTATCTCAATGAACTCCAGACTCTAACTTTTACTTTATTGTAAACTTTCTCACTGTGTCTATATTTCGCCAGTTTGAGACATTATAGCTGCTCCACAAGTGCTTTTTTACAATGAATCTATGCCTAATATAAATTGTATGCTTATATGTAATATATCTCAAAGTGCATGAGCATCTTTATGCGTATACTGCGTTATTTTGCATGGGTAAACCAAGTAACTAATTCGTGCGTGTTAGTGTTATCATATTACTGTGAGATAACTAGAAAAAATTGAAATGGGTTTATGTTAATTTCGTTTGATAGTGATAAAAGTGAACTTAATAGTAAACTTGATAAAACGTCAGAAAACAACAAAAATTCAAGTTTTTATCAAACAATTCAAAGTAGAACACTTAGTTTATTTGTGTGATAATTGACAACTCACTCTTCAGGTGGCCCAACTGCTACTGGTTTTGGCTCTTATCTAGTTGTGGTTAACAGAGCTCCTCGAAATTTGACCTGTCTGCTTGATCCGTGTGAAGGTGAGATGAACTACCTTTTTTAAATTTACATTACCAGAAATAATGTGTTTTTGTGTGTTAAGGTGGCATTCTCCAGGTGCATAAAGAGTACTTGATTGGTTTATTTTTGTAAAGATTTAGCATATTATCTTTGTATACCAAATAATTTCACTAAAATTTCCTGGGTTTATAATATCTGTTGTGAGTATGCGAAAGTTTACTTGAAATTTTGAAGAGTAATTCGTAATGACTGGTGATTAATTACTGAATGTGCTTACTAGGTTGAAGTTAAGCAAACCGGAGCTTGACACAAGTATATAGGTGTTTCATCTACCATACTAGTTGCCTATGAGTGTTTTCCTCATTGAGGGCAGATTTTTGTGCATTTCCAAAGGGGGCTGAAATACCACTTACAGGTCCAGTATCTCATGCTGAGTAACTTAACATTGTTTGTAGAACTTTTCACAACAACTTTTTTTAAGTTAAGATATGTTATGTTTGATACATGCATTTTCAAATGTGGAACTCAAATATGGAGTTTTATGGTGTTTTCACACTAAAGCTTGTAGTAAATTAATATAAATATCTGCTTTTTTAGTAGTCAGACTTTATTCTAATAAAACATCAGAAGAGTGAGAATGCTAGAAGATTTTTTAGCATTACCCAGAAAAATGACATTACTCAATGCTAGAATATTTATTTCTATTAATTTTGTTTTTGACTTATTTAAAAGTAATATCAACTTAATATGGTTTTACTCCTACTTAATTTGCTATTTTAATATATTTCATGATGTTTTTTTTGCTATCTTTCACTTTTGAAGTCTCTGTGCTATGTTGACAACTCTTCTTTTTGCCATGCAAATGGTTTGTTTAAATGATTTTTTTCCACCACCTTATTCGCTTTTCTTAGTCCTAAAATTAAAATTGTTTATGAGAAAACTTATGTAGCAAGCTTCAAAAGACTCTATGACAAGTCAAGAAGATCATGGTCTTTCTCAATTTTCTGTTTGGTATTGCTAGTAATTCCAAAGTCTTCCTATTAATTTTGGTAATCAGTATTTTTGCATATTCTTAGGAACAGAATTAACGACAAAGTTTTCGTTAAATTGTCACACTATAGAAGATTCATCTCTTACCTACGAGTTTTACTACAGTGCCGGTGTAGAATCTGATGCAGGTAAAGCTGGCCTAAATATGAAGACCTACATATCGTACACTTATAGATTATAGGTTTTTTCTTTTCTTAAATGCAGCAAAAAAATAAGTAGGCTGTTTCATTAGTGCTGGTTAGTTTTACGTTCTGTCTCACCAACTATTTCATTATACATGTGCTACATTTCAGATAAAATCCTGTTGTATTCCACCGCAGATGGGAGATTTCCCCCGGCATTTCTTCCTGTTGGTAATTCAGAAAAGGACTATCAAGCAGAACTCTTAGTTATTGTGTCAAATGTTTACAAATCTTCTACACAGACCAGTTTTATTGTTGTAGTAAGTGACACTTTTCTGCCTTTACTGTATTTTGTTTTGTTTTTCTGTTATGTTTTTGGTCTTGTAATTAAGAGCTGAATGAACTAAGCATTTTCTGCAAGTCATTGTTAAATTTTAGCTATTAATTTTGTAAGCTGTAATCTGTGGTAACATATAGAATGTTGTCCCTTAGAGTTTATTCTTTCTGCTCTTTAAACTGTTACCAGCAAAACTACACTTTTTACTTTAAACTATTGCCTAATGTATTGTATTACTATGTGTACTGTAAACTATATCAAACTGAGCAAACTGCACCAATCTAAGAATGCCAAAACTCTCAAGGACTTGTGAATTCTTGCCATCCACTTAAATCTTATATTATTCAAATCTATGACGACTGCAAAGGATTACCAGTTACAGGCAGTAGTGGTTTTTTATTGTTAAATGATATGGTGTTTTTGCAGGGCATTCATTAATCAGTATTTGGTGTTTGGCCCTGTCTTTGTCAACTGCAATTACTTAGGCAGTCTAAACTTTATATATAGGCCCAATTTTATATCAAATTTAGTGTTTGCATTAGGCAATTTTTGTAGGCTTTTTGCCCTTTCCCATTCCCTTAATAACTTTTCCCATACTGTACATGTACCTTTAAAAAAACTTAGATAATTTTTAGAAATTTAAAAAAACGTAATTTTAAAAATTTGATGTGGGTACTCACCATTGAAGATACGTCCTACAGCTAGAATGATGATGATGAATTTTAATATATTTTTATACATTTTGTGATTTTTTATGCAAAATTCATCAAATATATACATTGCTGTACAATACGTACTACGCATATGCAAAAATATTTTAGATGAAGTACCGCAAAAACCCGCGAAACAGCGAGTCCACGATAACCAAACCGCGAAGTAGTGAGGGAACACTGTATATGATTGAAATCAATGGATTATTTCGGTTCATTACATTTTTTGGCTCACAATGCCCTTCACCATATCCAGTGTAGCTGGTGATCTAAGTTGAGCAATTATGTGTTTCCTAAACACATTTCAGCTAATTAAACTGTGTGGAGTTAGTAAAATTCTAGGTATCTGCGACCGAGAATTGTATTCATAATTTTGTGCACCATAGGAGGTCATATTCACATAATCAAATTGTAAAGTATTAAGGTTTGAATTTTCTGATGTTGTCTTAGGCATTTAATCATGCTGTTAGCCATTTTAGAGCTCACCAGAGAAAACCAGTCAATTAATGTACGTCTAAAACACAATTATCATTGTATTGTTGTTTTCACAAAGAATGGCTTAAAGCGCACACTTGGCTAACTCTTTAAGACATTTTGTTTATCAGCTATCCATATATTGACTAAAAGAATACCAAGGGATTTAAGAACAATTTTATTTGTATTGCTCTGTAACTATCTTATGGTTTGGCTATAACTAGTTTTCTTTTTATTTATATTTTTGTTGCTTTAACTTTAATTTTATTATTGTTTAGGAAAAGATGTTACCATGAATGAGTTGGGTATATGGACTATTAATTTATCCCAGACTCACTGTAACTTTTATACATCTGTAATGTATTTACAGTTGACAAATGACATTAAATATCTAATATAATCTAATTTATATTTATAGATTTTTGCTTAGTTTGCATGAATATGCAAAGTTATTGTAGCTATTAAATATCATTTAAACCAGGTCTATCCGTTCGGCCACAACGACATCGATTCGACAGAAACTGAAAAGGCTGTTGAAGAGCTAGAAATCATTTCTTCATTAACAAAGAAAAATGAATCGACGGGTACAAGTCAGATAGAAGACAACAGTGGTGGCAGTATTAGTAGTAAGTTTCCTAGATGATAATACTTCTTTTGTCTGAGGTGCACAAAATTTGGAGTGTCCTTCATTTTTCATGTATGACATCTAATATCCACGAATATGTCATGACACTGCAAGGCAAGCGATTCATGTAAAGCATTTCTGTTTACAGAAACGTCTCAGATTGTTAACACAGTTGTTGATTCGTTAAATGACATTGACAAAGATGCAATTGAAGATGATGAAACAGCAGCTGAAGTGCATAAAAAAAAGACAGAGGTAAAAAAGATAGATGCGTAGTCCAATTCTGAAAGTCTGCATTTTTGTCATTTGGTAGTTTAAATATAAATATTAGACATGTACATTAGCCAAAAAAAATTTTAAATGTAAAGTTTGCTTTTAAATAGTGATGCAGTATTATGGTCCAGAAGCTCTTATTCTTTTTAAGAGTTTATATGGATTTGTGTTTTACTTATTGGTTGAATTGAATTAGTAGATTTCAGAGGATTTTAGTTCATCATTAAAAAAACACTGCATATGACACGAAACTTGTGATCTTTTATAAAACTTTTTTGCTCAAAAGCTCTGGCTAATTTTCTAAAAAGAATCAAATTTTGAATCTGCTGAAGACTGTAATTATAAAATACAAATGGTTGTTTTTAAATAATGACATCAAGTTGAAAATATATGCCCATTCTTGATCCACAATATATTCTGTTAATGTCGTTCATGTTTAAATTCAAGTGAAATTTGTTAATTTTTGTTTTTAAATTTATCCCCAAAACCCAGTGAAGCATTGTTAACTGTTCATGACCGCTTGCTTTTGCTCAGACTCTTGTGAATTTGTTGTTCACCTGCGTGATATTCACTCCTTTGGTTGCTTAGCAGCGGTTGACATTGTGTCATAAGGTGTGGTACTTTTCCTTGTCTGACAGTAGTGATGTCAACACCTTAATAGGGTCTGTTATTGCAGGGCATAGCTCATATCTTACTTTTATGTATAATCTCTTTGCTTGCTTGGCTGGATGCTTCAACTGGCACTTGTTATGTTCGTTATTTAGAATGGCATTCTAGTCAGCATGGGAGAAGTATACTGTTTGGGTTATGGCAATGTATAGCTGAATACTCTCTTGGTATGCTATATGAAGGATTCAGCTAAGCAATGAAGCATGATAACTACTGACAACCTCTTGTCTTAACACATAGAATCTTGTGAAAATTTCATAAATTTTCATTTTTGGTATTTTTTGTCAATGTGTATTCTTTATTAGTGTTTGAGTGCTAGAGTGCTTAAAGAAAATGATTCATGATCCCGCCCGTGTAAGGCTTGGTAACTACAGTCAATGTGCTTGTTTCCTGCTATAATTAGATCCTTGATCTACCTAGATGTTTGCTGTGCTGTGTTAATTGTTTTATTACAGGCTGTAACTGACTATTAGTAATTGAACAATCCTGCTTTAGCTGTAGATAATAACTCAAATGTATTGCGAGTGTGTGCAAAATTCAGCTACACTTCCAGCTGTGCTTGTAGTTAAGGTTACTAAATTAGTAATATCAGTAATTATAATAATTATTATTTAGTGCATTTAGACAGATAGTTTAGTATGTATTGCAGAAACCTTATTTGAAATTATAGATAAAATAACAATAATATAACAATGCACAGAAATAATATGTTTTTTTAAAAACATTTTGATGTTTTTATTCCCCGAATAATACATAAGCTGTCATTGCAATTTTGGTATTCAACAAAGCGGTTAATTAGGGCTCGTGGACCAATAATATTAACCTGAAATGACATCTGATGAGAAAACTAATAATTTTCTGCAGTGATAATGCAGAGACAGCAAGAAGACAATCACAAGGCAATAAAAATGGCATTGGTGTACAAGAATTTCAATGTCGTTTTTTTCTTATTCGTTTCACAGGGTAATAGCAGTTGATGTTATAACTACAATGTCAGACACAAATGTCCAAAAAATTTAGTTAATATTTTTTTTTTAAAATATGCTTCACAAGGCTGAAAAATGGATTAAAATGCATTTCTCTTAGACCCCCTTGTTGAGCGGCTGATGAAGCAGCCCCCCAGCTTTCGCGTCTTTGCTTGGTCACGGTTAGATCCCTCCCTTTCAAAAATCCTCGATCCGCCCCTGCTGTTGATTGGATCCTGCTTTTTAAAAAATGCATTTTTTTCTATTTCATATTGATGGATGGCCAATTTGAAAATGTATTTGAACTGGAAACTAAAGGCTCGGGGTCTTGAGGATGTTGTAGTCACCACTATTACTTTGGTCATTTTTATCTGAAAATCATGAAGCTTAGGTCTTAAGTTTTTCCAGCTACAACAAAAACTAGTATTACTTAAATGTTGTTTGGATTGAAAGAAGCATGTAGTAGTAAAACAAAAGTAAGAGAAAAACTTAAGTGTGTAATTTGAATTTAGTAATGGGAGACTTTTCGAGTACCATACTTAGTTAGTATAATGGCATTTGCTCTGCTTGTTTCAGATAAGAGGAGAATTAATGGATATAGTAATAAAAATGCAAGTGACTGATATTGCTCATGCAAAATTAGTGGCTTCAATGTTACAACAAATTCTTGGTGCTCATGAGGAGGTTTATTTACATAAAAAGGTTAGCAAATTATTTTACAGTTTCACTGAATGCTAATCAGTAGTATGGTACATGGTACGTTGAAAGTTCAAGATATTTTTTGTTGAAAAATTGCAGCATTTTTTTGTTGATTAGGTGTTCATGAATTTAATTGATAAAAATTAGAACCTTGAAATTACCATTCTTTGCCCCAAATTAGCTATTGCCAAATTTCATTTACTCAGACTATTATACACATTATCCCGAATTTTGTACTAGAGACCGTGAAATGCACCATCAACCTCAGAGGTCTATTAAAATAAAGGAAGTTGGCATTTAACAGAGTTGAGCCGATATAGTTCCCTTTGATTGAAAGTTAGGTAGTAATTTGTGTTACTCATTTCTGTGAAATTTTGTAGGTTTTTCTGCTTACTAGGTACATGCTGCATGGAAACTGGAAGAGGTTGGAAGATTTATGAAGAACAATGCTCATACTATTGAGTTGTCTGAACTGGAAAATACATCCAGGTTTTAAAATAGTGCTAGTTTTGTAATTGATGAGAATGTATGATCATTTAAATACTTTCAGACGTTTGTCATTATAATTGAAATGCTTTACATTTTGTTTCTCATGATTAATGTTTTAGTGTGCAAGAGTGATGCATCTAATGCAACTCTTTTGCTTGCACAAATGTAACTTTTTCTAGATAAAGTTTCTTTTTTTGAATTCTTAGAAAATCATCGTTGATATCATTATTTTTATTTTCTTAGTATTTCATACTTATTTTCAGAAAAGAAGGCGAGTGAAAATCAGCAAATATATGAATCTGCTAACATTTTCCCTGGCTTAATAAAGGAATTTTATTTATTGGACTTAATGATTAATGCATGACCTCAAATTCAGAATTTTAGATCACAAGTTGCTTTTTACATATGACCACTGTTTGGTTTCTTACAGTTAAATATAGATTATTGAGATGTAAATTGTTGGTTAGTAATTATTTTACTAAGTATTGTTTTTTAATACAAGCTTATAAATGTCTCGCAGTTATTTCTTAGGTACTGTCTGGTACAAGATTTTGTGTTTTATTTATACTTAACAGTATTAGCGTTTTTTTATTTTTCTCTCTCATTTATTTAGACAATCATAACTATTGGCCATTTTAACAGGTCTGGCCTAAGTGCAGTTTCACATTTAATGGTTGGTGTATCTGATCTGAACTTTGTAAATACTCAACTTCCAGAAGTGAAACATGTAACTATACCATTGAAAGATAGTGGAATAAACCCAGACGTTTTACCTCCGGTAATATTCCCGAGAATTAATTATAATTAAGATTTTAGTGTTAATCTGTCATTTTTGTTATTATTTTAATGATATATAGCAAGCCAGCTCATCATCGTCATCAAATCCACCATCTGCCGTAGTCGGGCAAGGCATTAGATTATTTAATTGGTTTTCACCCCAAGTCTAAAAATGTACATGTAGCAGTTTCTTATTAGTAACCTTCTATTTTACATGTTAATACTAGTTGTAAACGTATATACATTTTAGATTTCTGCAAATGTTTAAGGAAAACGGGATGATTTTTCATGTCCTACCTCATTTTGAAGTATAATAGTATACATTTTAATACCTATGATAATGCCGTAGTCTTTCTAATAACTAAGTAATATGTTACAAATTTAAATGACAGGCGAGCTCAGCTAGTGATGACATCACAACTGAACATAATTTTCAACAGCACAGAATTCTGCAAAGGTGTTGCATGTGTTTGTGAAAAAGAAAATTGAAGTACACTACTACTGTGCAACATTCACTGTGATATAAACAAAAACTCTGCAATTTTGAAAAAGGGGATCACTTTTAAAATAAGATGCTAGAAAATTTTGTATACATGCAAAGTAATATTACTTTGCATTATGCTTACCTGTTTGAAAGACTTGTGTAACTAGAAAAGAAAATTTGTAGTAAATTAAAATGCTAATGCCAACTGGTAAAGTACTCATTGATTCACCTTCCCACTGTGCACCACTGACTCACCAAAACAAACATTATTTCATTTATTGACAAGATAAAGTAATTTACACTTTTGTTTAGTTAGTGAAGTGTGCACTACTCATCCTGTGTTTATTTTTTGAAAGCTTGCACAATGTTACTTGAACTTGTTGTCAAAAGATCTATTGTCAAATTGGCTTTGCCTAAAGGTCATCACAGTAGTTTAGATGTTCAAGTTTTATACAGTTTGCTAGTAATACAAGCTTTGTGTGCAATAAGGCAGTAGGTGGTATAAATTTCAAAGCAAAATTTTTTAGCTTTATGTGAAGAGTTCTGTGTTCTCGCCTGAGCTTTCAAACGTGTGCGCCACATCACAACTTAACCACATCTCTGAACTCGGAAGACAGTGTCGAGGCGCAGGTGCTAGTGCCCATTTAATTAACAAATTATGAAGTACATGACTTGCTTTGCGAATCCAACATTAGATTTCTGCATAAATAATTCTTTCGCATAAGCCATTCTTTAAAAAATAGTCTGTTCCTATTCAATACTTTATGAGGTAGATTGTTTTGAACTATAGTTCAAGATTGGGTCCATTTTCCTTTAACACGCAGTAACTGTTTTTACAAAATCAAGTCAAACTAGTCAAAAATCAAGTTGTGAAAACAGGATAGAAAAATTGATTTGGCTAATAATAGTAAACTTGTCAAAATCATTTATTTGTTATACTAAATATTTTGCTTATTTTCACAAGTTTATGAAATTAGTTCCTTGTGAAGAATATCTTTATTGGCATAAAATTTCGACATTGCTTTTCTTTCATTTTCTTATACTAATAAAGTTTTATTGAGCTAAACTTTCGGCAAATCATATTTAGCCCTCATTTGGTTTCACCGTAACCGTATACTAGTCGGTCGTACAGAATCGTAGTTGTAAATAATTCAAACATGCACGTTTAGAGAGCTTTGTTAATATTGAAAATTGCTTTAGAAACCTTGTAGTTATACATAATAATACATTATTTAGTAAACAATGGTTGCTAGAGTGGAGTACAATGACTTCATCACCTGAATTTTTTGTATTTGTGTTACTTATGTATCTGTGTTGCCTTGCTTGCTTTAAAGCAAATTTGTCTTGCTAATTTTTTTCAGTGCAAGCCATTTTGCATAGCAGCACTTAACAAAATGAAATAGCTTTAATCACGTGTTTTTAAGCAAAATACTTCTATGTAATTTCACTTTTACTTGCACAGTTGTAACTATTTCTGCAGCTAGAACTTTGTAAGCATGTTATTTTCAATTAGAGCATATTTAGTTGATGACAGTAAATAATTTTGCAGGCAAACCAGAGTAGACACGTGTCATTAAATTGTCTCGATTTCATTAACCATGCCTCTAGTGCTATTCTCTTACACAAAGCTGTAAACCAAGAACCATCGACATTTAAAACAGAATTCATGAATCTTACATTAAAACAGGAAAGGATTGAGCGATTAGGGGGTAAGTTTTTTTTAATCATTGAAGAACGCGCATGAAGCACTGCAGCACCCCCTGTTTTCACTCCATATTAAATCTTTTTTTATACCTGTATGTACTTGTAAATCCTTATCCGGAACCAGAACACTTGATGAAACTGTGCGCTTCACAGGTCCAGCAACGTGGTGTTTTTCTGTTGTGCTCATATGGCCATGCACAAACATCTAAAATAAGATGCTGCATGCTAGGTAGAGAGAGAGTGAGAGCACTATCTCTGACAGTGTTGATAAATAAGAAAATTATTGATCTTTTTGTGCAAAGTAAAACAAGATTAATTTAACTTGAAGTGTAACAATTTAGGCTAATAGTAAGGAGATTTTTTTGTTTAGGATTTTATCATATTTATACGTAAATTTTCTATTTATATGTTTGTTTCATTTTACACAACATTAAGACAATGGCTAAAAAAATTTTAAAGCGACCCGCCACTGGAATCTTTTATACTGAAAGTGGTTGTATTCTGTTTCATAACTTTAGATATATTTTTTTGAAAATCTGCAAGAATTTGATTACATATTTTTCATTGATTTCTGAATTGTTGTTTAGTATTGAAATTGTAACATGATGCTAAAACTGTATCTGCAGCACATAAGCATTTTTGTTATTTGTGTTTAGGAATGGAAATGATTAAAGATAGTGTTACACAAATCAGGCTTCCTTCTTCTGCTGTGCTTGCAGCTGCTAGTCATGGCCAAGAAGAAGTTGGCGTAGAGGTAAAGCATTATGATCCTTGTTACATTCCAGTTTATATTATGTATATATGTTTATAATGTTTATTTGTTTTTATAATAATTATGTTTGTAGTATAGGGCTTTCAGAGTCTGTCACTGTGACAGTGCAATTATTTTTCCAAGATTTTTTTCTGAAGATCACCATTTCTAGTCGTATTTTTCCTTATTGTGTGTGGCGGGCTCCTTCGTCCACTATGTAAAAAAATTTTCTAAGTTGTTGTAGCAAAATAATACATAGAGATTTGAACCCTTATTAGCTTAAGGACTCACTAGGAACTGTTTGAGTGTGGAGTTACCTGCATGGGAGGGCTTGGGGATTATTGGATTTGCAATTTCTGTAGATGAGTCAAATTAGTTCATTAGTTACAAACTTTGGATAGTTAATTAGCTGAACTTCACAGTCATGAACTTCTGTGCTTAAGTCATGATGTGCGATAATATAAAAAACTTGTGAAAACTATGATAGTGAAGGAAAATAATAAACAGAACAGTTTATTTCTTTTTAAAAATTGTTGGTTTTGCACACTTTTGTCATAAGTAAAAATTCCACCGGGTAAGAGAATGTAAATTGCAAATCGCCTCAAAGTATTTACTATTATTCACCAAATGTGTATATGTTTTATACCTAGGCAGTATTAATGGAGTTTTTTTATATACAACATCAAATGTTTCATTTCTAAGTTGGCACATGTAAGCACAACACTTGTTTTGGTAACAAGTGCAAGAAGCTCAGCAATTCATTATATGCTTAATTTTTAAGTATATAGTTATTGTTATGTTGCCTGCCATTTACGGACTAAGATTCATTTACTCTCAAATACTTACTGTTAAATTATAGCTCTGCAGTTTTCATAGTAACAGAAATACAAACTATATTTATTGTACTACAATTGTAGATCTTTTAGCTAGTTAAAGGTTGCATCTTTTTGAGGATTGCATTTTTGGGGTTTCATGTGACTGATATAGTGGTTGTTACACATCTAATAACTTTACAGCCTGTTGAAAAATGTGATTCTATTTCTTCTTAAAGTTGTGTTTCTAATAGGTTTACATGTGTAAAGTAATTGTGATGTAATGCTGATTGTTATGAAATTACTTATTTTATCAGGTGTTCACCATGAGGGAAAATCCTTTTAACTGGAACAAATTATCGGATTTTGCTAATACCCCTTTGGCAAGTGTAACTTTACGTAAACGGGAAGACCAATCTGATGTTAAACTCGGCCAAATGACTTCACCTGTGGACATTTTTATTGACATCAAAGGTAAAAAAAAAATTTATGAAAAATGTTTTGATATCATTTTTTCTGTGCAGCTGTAGTATACTAGCTATATATGCACTTTTAAAGACATGACACGTAATATCTTTGAATTTTGTAATAGATTCGTAAGTTTTGTTAGGCGCTTCTCTCTGATAATCTACATGCACTGGCATGATGAGGCCTATTAGGGCAAAAGCTCCTGAAATAAACAATAATCCTTGTGAGAGTATGAAGGGCATTCAGAATTTTTATGTTAAAGCTGGCAAGTTTCAGAAGAGTTGTTTCATATATTAAGTCCTATTCACTGCCCAAGTGACATAGAATCTGTTATTCTGTCCCACTAGGTTACTACAGTGGCTTTAGTAGAGACCAGATGTTTTAAATCAAATGTCTTATAAATCAGAATGGATCAGTACGAATTTGCTTTTTTTCGTTAATGCTAATGTAGGTTTGATAACACATCCAGAATTACCATCTCAGAGTAAATTACGGTTCTAAAAATTGAAAATTTATTTATTCTATTTTTGATAGAGTGAGTACTCTGGATTGTTTATGTTTTGTAGGTCCTATATTATGTGTGATTTTTATTGTGATTTCCTGTATTTTGAGCCTGTGTGCTTCTGTATTTTTTTAAATTGTGTGTGAATAGATATTATTAATAGTTTATGAAATCCTTATGCGATAGCATTCATATGAGAACTTGTGAGAGGCAAATACAATCAAGTCATGGCTTAATGACGGTCCGCTTAGCACACAGTTGTTTTAACAATGGTGATTTCTTGACATCATCACTTGACATCGCATGCTTCGTTTTAGTGATGATTTTTTGCCTTAACCTTAGGCACTAAATATTGTTTACGGCACTTGAACTCTATAAATGAAGCTCATAATTTGCTCAATTAAACTGATAGAAGGCAGTGTGACGCAGCTAGGCAGCCAAGTAATTCAAGCTTTCGCACATAAGACAGCTCAAAAGTAAAACCATACATAGCAAAGACGATACATGTTATAAGTGCTGGCTGATAAAAGGGAAAAAATCTAAAAACCCAGAATTTGAGGACTTAAGTTTCAAATTTAGTTTTTAGTCAATTTCTCATACTTTATTTATTCACTAGCTTTTTAATTCAACAAATATGTAATGTAGAACTGTAAGCCATAGACTCCATAAAACTGTAAGCCATAAGTACTAAAAAGTGTTTTAGGTACCAAGCGTTATTGATTTTTTTCGTGTAACACAACTGGATGCTATTACATTATTTCTCATGAAAATGATTTTTTTTGTTTAGCATCGTTTCACATAATGACACATTTTGCCGGACTGCATTATTTCAAGTTGTTAAACAAGGTCTAACTGTATCTAAAAGCTGAAATTATTTTCTTCACTATGCACATTTTTTATTAGTGTGTTTTCAACTGTTTTGCACGATATCTTTTATTATTTAACTGTTTAGTTATAGTGAATTATTTTTTATGTAGTCTTCAAGCAAAAGACAGTATTTATCTATATCTGCAAAAAATTTTTTTTAGCGCATTAATACTTTTTATCATGTTCTAGAAGTGCAGTACGTAGATTCTTATTTTGTCGCAAACACTGGCAGAGATCGTTTTAATAAAGATATTACAATTCACTCCTTTACTGTTGATGCGTATCATATCGGTGTGCTGTCTTTCTACCAGCTGCCATTTGGAGTTGTGCTTAAGGTAATTAGAGCAATTGACAAATCTTTTTGCAGTTTAGAGGCCAAAAGAACTTTGTTTTTTATTTTGCTTTCATCCTTTTTCAGCATTTATTACAAATTATTAGGTAGAGAATATCTATTATTGTGCTAGTGCAATATGTGTGAATGTTGTATTAAATTTAAAAACTCATATTATATTAGTAGTTGGTTGTTTGTTTGTTTAAAATATTTCTTGTCTTTAGGTTAAATTAAAGGAGAATGTCAAACCAGTGATTGAAGATTTCACTAACAATTCTACTCTATATAACATTCCTGTTGTACTGGACTATGCTTACAATGCTTCTAGTCATGACAACGTATTGCACTTTCATAATTTTCGCAACTTTTCAGTTAAGTATTATATTGGTATCTTGTTCGAATCGTATAATTTCCCATCGTGTCATAGGCCATCATTGCAGTGCAAGCAGAAGGCAGCTGAGTGCATAAAGAAGTGTGACAGTAGTGAAGACCCAATACAATGCAAAAACAATGCAACTAAATTTTGCAGTGTGGAAGACTGTATGCGGAAACAGTCATGTTATAATGATTGGGCAGAATACTGCAAGAACATATCTAGTGAGTGTAACAAAGCTTTCATTAATTGCAATGTAACAGCCGAACAGAAATGTGCAAAATGGCAGGAAGTGTGCGCACGGAATTGCCATAATCAGTCCGACTGTCTCGAACAATGTAAACAGGATCCAAACTGCGTACTAGATACCATAATTAGCACATGCTACACAGTCGAGCAGTGTTTACAGAAAACAGATTACGCATGTGAAGAAACCTTACATCTTGAGGAACAACGAGCATTGTGCAGAAATATTCATAACTCCTGTAGTGAACCAATGATAGTTGACTGTGAAGCTGGGCTGTCATCATGTAATATGTCTTGCCATCAGTGTTATCCAGTTTGCGACCTAGCAGTCTTGTCAGAATGTTTGTTGAACTGTGATGAACAGCACTCTTTATGCACAGCTCTGATAGAAAAACAGTGCAAAATAGCAACTGAAAAAGCTAAGCCCGTATGTGCAGATATTGTCTACCTAGATACACATTCAGTGACAGATTCTCTCAGTAAAAGTCCGGAAGAAGATTTAACTACAAGCAGTCCTGGTATATGCATTTTACTAACACATTGTTTTGTTGTATTTTTGCTAGCTTGCTTACTTTCATTACAAGTAACGAATTGATTGATAAGTTATATAATAAATTAGTAACTGACTGACTAATCAGCCAATAGTTTGTTCTTTGGCTAATACAATGCGACTAGTTGGGTGAACTGACTTTAATAGTGCACTGAAGCAGATCATTTGAGAGAAATAAAAATATGCAATGAATGGAGCTTTTGATGTGCGTGACAGTGTAGTAGCTCCTGTTTCTGTTTTGGGAGGGTCACAGTGATGTGCTTATCACATTATCTGTGTATATTGCTTACCCATGTGCAGCTTTTGGAAAGTTGCAAATCTCATTTTTTGGCACAATACTTACTGTACTTTTGCCATATAAGACATGCTTTTTTCTAGCAAAATCATGTTAAAAAGAGCCTGCATCTGATACACTGAATGTAAAGGCATATTGTAGGTCACAACTTTTAATGCTACACCTATAACCAGCAAATATGCTAGTAGTGGTTAATGACACATGAACCTTTTCTATTGCCTTTCTTTCGCTTCTTTTGCTAGAACGTTTTCTTTCTTACTGATTGCACACGAAATTTTAGATAAAAAATGCATTTTAAATTGCATTTTGTACAGCCTTTTCTACTGCTGCTATTGTTTAAATACTAAGTGATCCCCTCTCTCTCCCCCACAAGCTTGTAATCTTCATCATGTGCCACTGCAGCTTATACAGTGTAACTCATACATCATATCAAAACAGTCTGTTATCATAGAATTACGAAAAAGTCATCTGTAAAGTGCCAATATAAGTTGTTATCTTGTTGTTTAATGCTGTAGTCAAAGTGCTCTATTGTTCGTTCATACAGTAAACATAAGTGGTCTAGTGATGAGGTGCTTTGGAGACTATTTGCTAAAACTGGTTGAGTGGTACCTTTACTCTTTGTCACTGCCCAGTGCTTAGTACTATTCATTCATTTTATTTGAAAAAAGAAAAATCAACCGTACATAAACATATTTTTCACTTATTAATGTATTTCCATAATCCCTATATCATTCCCTGCTAGTGGGCCACTGTAAAAAACACATTTGATATGTTTTATAGATTACTATAACAGAAAATAGAAAATGATATTCACAGGCTTATCAAATTGCTAAATGGTAGCTATATTTGTACAACAATTTGCTATCAACTTTTTCAAAATGAAATTACACCAGCTGGTAAATTCACTCCAATTTAGTTACACAACAAAAAATAAATAGAATAAAATTCCTGCCTGTCGATAACGTAGAATGATAAGAAATGGGAAATAAACATATATTTTTCAATCTAATTAGGAACCTACATGTATTATTAAAAACTCTTATTACAATAAGCAAAAAATGGCCTTTGGCCTAAATTGGGGCTTAAAATTTTTTTCCTAATTTGCCCTGCACATGGAATTGTGTCTTATGTGGCTTAAAGTAAGGAATATGATTTTGTTAATAAAGCTATAATAAGTCTTTCTTGAACTTAATTAAATGCCTGGTTTGGAATTAATTATTCAGTATTGGAATTAAAGTATGCAGAATTACACATCATATTGTTTTTTTTGTAGTTTCTATAACATACAGTATTATAACACAAACAGCTGAAGTAACGTATGCTGGCACTGGTGCCAACGTATTTGTTATACTTCACGGCAGCCAAGGTGACTCGGAAGAAATAAGACTGAGGAGAACCCTAGCAAGTTTTAGACGTGCCCAGTAAGCTAACATTATTATTAATCCTTTATTCGTATGAAACCTTTGACAGCAGTATGGTTTTTAGTATTTTTTAGAATCAATAATTAATCGTAAATATCAATTATGTTTGCATCTAGTCAACTTGTATGTTATACTTCCCAGTTTTCAGGTGTTGATTGTGAGATAAAGTTTCTCTTTACGCACTCATACTGAACTTGACTTGTCTTGTGTATTCCCTATTTCCCACATAATTAAGAAAATATTGGACATATTTTTTATCAGAATTCATTCAGCATGTGTGGTCCTTTATTTCCTTGCTCAAAATAAGTGCAAGCTGTTGTACTGACTACTTGAAGCTTTGGAATAAATTGCATGAACAAAAGGAACTCCTGGCATTGACTCACCCGCTGAGTTCTTGTGCTATTTCCTCCAAAGTTGATCATTCGAAATAACCACTTCAGTTTACTTATCAAATTCTTCTTGTCTAGCAGCAACTTAGAAAGTTATTGCTCTAATTACATACATTTCATACGTATTCTATAAGTGTCTGCTGACTTAGATGCCTATAAACATTCCTCGTTAGTTTTTCAGGTACAGAACCTTATGTACCAAGTTTGTTTGCTTGCTTAGTATTGCAATTTGCGTAACACCAGTTTTTCAATTTTATTACTCATTCAGAGGAAAAGAACTACACCAAGGCAAATTATTTG
Organism: Tubiluchus corallicola; assembly: GCA_030141605.1. NCBI lineage: Eukaryota > Metazoa > Priapulida > Priapulimorpha > Priapulimorphida > Tubiluchidae > Tubiluchus > Tubiluchus corallicola. The sequence continues at coordinate 563,089 of JAQGDQ010000046.1, read as the reverse complement.
GCCCATGGCGTTATCTAAATGGATTACAGTGGCCGCCGCTTATTGTGGACACCTCGGGCCAGCAGTGTATGTCCATATTAAGCGGCTGTCCATATTAAGCGAAGTGACCCATGAAGACCCTTCCCCTTCATTAAAAAAGGCAAAAAACTGTCTGTATCAACTCGTCTCCTGTTTTATTGAAAAAAAGAAGTCAGACGAGTTTGTTTGGCTGGAAACTTTTCTCTCAACCTTGAACGGAAGGAAGTTATCACAGTTTCGAAACTCTCAAGGCCACGGCAAACGGCGAACTGACTGATGCAATGACTCACACAGGCAGCAGAGCGGGAAGCTCTTTTCAATCACGCGCGCAGGCCGTGGTTGGCACGGCTGGTTCACGTGCCAACAATGTTCGCTGTCCATATTAAGCGGCGGTTGTCCATATTAACCGGCGGATTTTATTAGGGGAAAATTCCGTCCCTCGCGAGTTGTCCACAATAACCGGCTGTCCACAATAACCGTGTCCATAATAAGCGGCGGCCACTGTACTAGCAAAATTGCTCTGCTTGACTTTGGAAAAGTCATTCAAGCTCAGCCATATTTCCCTAACTAGGTTTACTTATTTTGTATTACAGAGTATTCATGTTTGGCTTCTTGTGCCTTTAATCTTTCGATTATGATGGTAATGATGAGATTACTGATTGACTTTAACCATCTCTCAAAAATTTGATTGTTTAGCTAATAAATTTTAAAAAAAAATGCACAAATTTTTCAAATTATTTTAAAGATCCAAATTTGACTACCTAAAGAAAGCAACTATTAACCTGGAACCATTCAGTCAAGGTAAATGGGTACCTTTATTCACTTTTGTATGTGGTATAAATGTATATGAGTAGTATTAAGGTTGGTTTCCCCGCATCTGTCTGCCTTCATGATAGTAATGATGATGATGGTGATGGTAATGGTGACAGTGACAGTGATAGCGACAGTGACTATGATGGTGATGGTCTCTGTGTTGGTAATGTGATGTCAGGCTAAAATGGTGATGATAGTAAATTATGCATATCACCCGTACGTGTTCATCGATTACAATAACTTTTAAATATTTTTTACCATTGTAAGGTTTCCTATCTATTTTTGTCCAGTTTGATTTCTTATGATGAAAAAATGTTTTAGTTATTGAAAATTTTCATATTTCAAATTCTATTGATTTGATTTTAGTAAAGCTGCTTGAATTTTGCCTTTATCCTTTTTTGCAGAACTGATGTATTTTATGAAGAAAGAAAGTCCGTTGGAAAAGTGGAATATGTTAGCATATGGCATGATAATAGCGGCCTTGCAGCATCATGGTTGCTGGAAAAGGTATATTTTTTTATATTTCAAAACAAAATTTTTGCAGTCAAAAAGTTTCTCTGGGTGTAAATTGTGGTGCTTGCTATGCTATTTTTCAGTGATTTGTTTCTGTGTCCAAATTGCATCTATTTTTGAACATTTTAATAAAGTGTGTTTTTGGATTATATATTTTATGCTGTTTGTTGTGCATGAAGGTGTTATGCTAGTAACAAAAACCTGTAACACATTTTCATAACATTTGGTTTTAGCAAACAGGGCCAGGTAGTAGCCATTTTTAAAGCATATTCATGGTGCTTCATGGTCTGTTACTCAGCCATTTCTCCTTAATTAATACATTTATATAGTTCGTGCATGTTGATCAATTGCAGTGGCTAAAAACAAGTTATTTTGTTATGTGAATTACAGTTTTTTTGCCTCTTAAACTTGTTGTAATATCTGATAATCTTTTTGGAAAGCTATGTATGTATTGGGAACCATTTGTCCAGAGCTCTTTAGAAATGGCAAAGGACACAAAATTTATTGCCTAACTCATTTAGCCCTTTTCTGTTTTTGTGAATTATCATTTTAATGAGCATGAATTAGTTAATTTATCCTCTATTGATATGGATTATTCTTTAAAATTTGGCAGGTAGTTGTTAATTCTACTGAGTTTGTTGAGTATACCTGTCCCTGCATGAACTGGCTAGAGGGAGACTCATCCAAGAACCTGCAGAAGATACCTTGCTTCCTTCTGTCAAACCATACTCCTCCGGGTAACATAGTCTTCTGTTTTAAAGACAACACATTATAAAAACTGCTGGTAGTGATTTTAAATTCAAAGGTGCAAAAAGGATTTAACAACTGTGAACAAACCAAGTTTTCAAGAGCTTGAATCCTTAAACATTTATGTGCAGCTGTAGTCCATAAATTTCAAAATCAGGCCAGCTAGCTCTTCAGTGCACATGTGTAAGTGGTGCTACCAAAGTGTATTCTGCTTACAGTGTCGCACAACTAATTATAGTCATGATTAGCATTAAATTTGGCTTTCTACAGGCCTAAAAGTTTTTGTACCATTAAAGGGACTTGAAACAGGTGGAAAACTATTGATCAGGACTTAATTTCTCTCTTTATGCAAATAAAGATAAAAATTATTATTGATTTCTCTTGGAACCAGCATTCCAAGTGTTAGCTTGGAACCAACAACTGGAAATTTGATTGAAAAAACTGTACTCATATGTATAGTGAGAGTGTTGATGATTGTGCTGGTGATTGTGGTTTGCACAGTGAAAACTGAGTTATATAAATGTGTGGCAGTTAAGCTTTTCTAGTTATTAACGTATCCTGAATCACTGTGAAATGAGGATCATTTTAGTACCATGTTCATCACTTTATGTTTCCTAAGCTGAGATAATGCATGTTGAAGGTGCAGGCTACACCCTGAAAAACAACCTTGAGAAAATCACTGTTAAAGTTAGTCATTGTTTTTTGTCGCATTTCTACAAAACACTTAGCACAAATGCTAGTTGCTATGGACTTTGCAAGAACACATTGAAGTTATGTTTAAATCTTCAGTTGGCTCTTCCTGATGAAGATCTGGTCTTGGCAACAGAAAAAATCCAAAGCAAAATGTCTGCTTCTGTGAGCTACTATTGGAGTTTGAAAATACAAGTTTTGTACAACTGCATTATTAGTTTCTAGCCAGAAAAGTAGGCATGGGGTTATAAAATTAGATTTTTAGTATTTTTTTAAACATTTTCTTGATAATACAAAAGAATACAAGAGTCCAATGTATTTAGCATTTGTTTTTATAAAAAACAAAAAATTGACATTTGACCAAGTTTTTGGTGCATCTTAGTTTGAAGCATCGTAACGTAGTTTTAACTATGCCAACTTGTGGCCAGTTTTTTTTTGCCAGCACATAAATATAGTAATTGATTTTGTACTAATTTTAGCGATGATAAACTTGAAGCTTTCCAATATAAACATTGAACAAGGAAATTGCATGCACAATAGTGGCAGTATTGTAAGTTATGCGATTAAAACTATTGATTTCACAATAGGTCACTTGATAAAAAATTTGAAGGTTGAAAACTCTTGTAAATTTTTAGCTTTATTTGTCGGTCATCACTAATATTGGTAATTTATTCTAGAAATAGGTGACCGACATGTTAACAGAGTCTAATCGTATGCTTGACATATATTTCCTCTACTAGAATATTACAGTGTTTATCTATATCTACGTATCTATGTGTTTATAAGCATGCAAATTAAAGTCGGTTATAACTTACACCATGTTTTCATAGAATGTTTAAAAGTTAATTGATGTGACCTGTTGTTGCTCACCAGTCTGCCTTAATCAGCACTCATTGAAATGGATACTTCACTTATTAGTATCTGTCTTTGTCATAAAGCTTTATGGATACTGATGAGTTATTATAGACAAATTTTTGAAACTTGTATTAAAACAATGTCCTAGTGTTTCCTATAAATAAAAGCTCTTGTGAATCACCAGGAGACATCTGCTGTAGCCTTCATATGTCATGATACTATGCTTGAATTGTATGTGAGATTTATTCATGACTGGTTATTGTATCAGAATTTAATATTTGTATCGATTTTTCAGTTGCAGATTACCCTCGTGTTAATTTTTCCATTACATTCTATGCGTCACGTTGTTTATATTGGCATGCCTCTAAGAATGAGTGGTCTGGTGATGGATGCCAGGTAATAAAGTAAATAATTTTAGTAAGGATCATGTATTAAAACAATTGTTTGTTTGACTACTTGACCAAATCAGAGATTTTTGTATTTGCTCTATGCTGCACCAGGCTTACATTCAAAAATCAAAAATAAGTAGAAATACAGAAAAAGAAACAGCTCGTTTTTTAGTTGTGAGTTACTAAGCTTTTTGCTTTGTTTTACAGGTCGGTATACTGACAACAGCGACAGAATTACATTGTCAGTGCAATCATTTGACAACATTTGGAGGATCATTTGTGATTGCCCCAAATGCTATTCACCCTTTTAAAGATGCTGTTCTTTTTCTGACATTTTTCGATAACCCTATAGTTATTGCATTTATGTGTGGTGTTTGGTGTCTCTACCTTGTTTTGTTACTTTATGCAAGAAAAAATGATCAACGTGATGAATTAAGGGTAAGTTAATTAAACATATTTATTTTTAAAGGAAGTTACCTTGAGGTTTGGTAAATTAATACTTTACAGTTTTGCTGATAAAGATCCATTATGGAATGCAGATGTCAAAGGATTGCAGAGAGAAACACAGGGAGAAAACAAATGGAGGAAAAAGGAGAAGGGGTTCGAGTATAATATCCTTTCACTTTTTCAGTTAAATAACCTTTCCCTTGATTAGTGTAACAAGGTTAATCATTATTTAACAGGTTGGTGTTACTGTGCTAGAAGAGAATCATCCTTTAGATAAATATGCTTATCTTATCATTGTTTATACGGGAGTTAGGAGAGGTGCAGGAACTTCAGCAAATGTTACTGTTACCCTAAAAGGTGTGTATTAACAAGACAAGCCATTGCTTGTAATTCATTAATTTTAAAGCCTGTAATCTGTAATCTAATTATGCAGTTGGTACTTTAGAATTTCCAGACCATCATGTCTTATAATACGGCTTACTCTGCAGTGTAATTTATGACATCAAAGTGTATTTAATCATGCATCTGCCTGTCTAGTAATATTATTGTTAAAAACTGCCATAGCACACAAGTTTTATAATATCATTTAACTTATAAGTTTAATGAAATGACATATTTTTCATATTAATTGAGTTTACTAAAATTTCTGTCTGTTGGATTATTTTGTTTTCGTTGTCGACACATGATGACTCAAAAAATATTATGTTTTGCTATTTTTATCTCCCATTAATTTTTTTCACCATATGAGAGCTTAATTCGTCGCTTGTATTGACATTTAGCAAAATTTAACTTCATGTCACTCTCAAAATATTTTGAGTCAGTTTGTATCTGGTATTTTGCCGTATTTTACTTTAAATTATCTTATTATGTCAATATTTAACATTTTTTGTGCAACGAGACAAAAATGGGCCACATGTTTTTTCATGTGTTAAGCAGTTTTACTTAGATACATTGTGCTGATCCATTTATTTGCTGTTTAGGTTTAAAGGGTAATAGCTTGCCTATTAAACTTTGTGATCCAACTAAACGAATTTTAGAGGAAGGCTCTGAGGACTGGTTTGTGATGACTACTGATAAATCATTGGGAACACTTATAGCACTCGAAGTTTGGCACGATAATGCTGGACCTAGTCCGAGATGGTAATTCGTCTATTTCGACTCTACATTGGGCTCTCCTGTTTCCCTATTAGGTCTTACTAGATCATAAAAACGTATGCCAGTGTCATAGTCACTGCCATTGGCATTGCCATTGCCATTTTTTGTTTCTTGTATTTCCAGTTCTTGTAACATCCAGCTTTTTGTAAGAATTAATGTGCAAAACAAAGATAAGTTTTATATTTGGATAGTGGACAATAGTATCCAATTTCTTGCACAATACGCCAGCTGGTTTTAATGATCTCATTGGGTGTTTTAGCCTCTTCGTGAGCTTAGAAACTAGTCTCAAATGTTTAATTTTTCCTTTTTTATATGGCAAAAAACACCTAAGACTTCTGTGTGTTTTTCAGGTTCTTGAGTAGAATTGTAATTAGAGATGTTGAAGCAAATCAAGCGTGGTGCTTTAGGTACAACAATTGGCTAGCTGTTGACTATGGACCACAGATTGTGCGGTGCACTTTGTACCCAACACCAGAAGAAAAACTGCTGGTCTGTTTTAAAAATAGAAAACATTTTTTTAATAATTCACTTTGAATTAAAATATGATGTAAACTTAATTTTGTTTGTTTGTGTGACGTTCATGGTACAATTTTGCAGAGCCTTCACCATCCATGACACCGGGAAATCTCTTTTTGTGATGGCTGATAATTTTTCTTTGCATAGATTTTGAAAATTTTTTCTCACGTTTTGTCAAAGTGTGCATTTTAAATAGTGTTAATAAAATTCAATGTTGGGTAAGCTAAAATAAAAAAGTAGCTATCTATAGCTACAAGTTACTTTTTTCAAAAGTAGTTAGCTACAGCTACTTGTAAAACAAGTTAGTTATAAAAAAGATAAAATACAGTACAAGTCTTGCTGTGCTATTTTATGGTACAGTCAAGGTTTTATGGACATCTGTCTGTTAATTATGAATATAGACTATTTTACAAAGAACAACAACAAACAACTTTCTAAATGTATTAAAAAATCTTCTTTTCACATTCAATTTTATTTGTGTTTACAATGTAAAATATTGCACTTGTCACTTTTTATCATAATTGAACTAGCCACAGTTAACCAGGCAAGAACACTACTATAATACACAACTGAAGTAGTTTGGGCAAGTAGTGTAAGACTAGAGTGGTTGTAGCTGCTCACTGTTCATAGATTCATGACGTACACATGTTAAGAACGTGTCCGCGAGAGCACCATGCAGAGGGTGGCACATGAGGGGTGACGAATTTATATCATTTTTTTCTATCATGAAGGGCGACCCCCCAAAACCATGTAACCAAGATATCAAATCGATCGAGCTACTATTAGCTGAGAAATGACCACATCAAGAAATTGACCTCAAAAGAGGCAAAAAAACGCTATTTTGGAGGCTTATTTTAACTTTTTCTCCTGTATAAACTATTATAGATGGGTCGATGTAAGTTGGCTGGTACATAGACCCAGACATTGTCTTCTGATATCCTAACTTTTTCTGACATACTATTAATAGTGTCAGAGAACGGGATTTTTCAAATTCGGCTCTTTGTTAAGAGTCCAGGGAGAGGTTAAGTTGTAAGGCTCATAACTCGCCCACTGCGGGGCTACAGAACTTCTGGTTTTCAATTATGTGTTAACCATCATCCTCACTAATAATATAAAAAAGAAAATTCGCTGGAGCCTGTTTCAGTATTTAGTACTGGCACTTTAAAATTTCACAAAAATCAGCAAAATTCGCCTTTTTTGTAGTTTTTCAATATTTTTTCTATCTATGTATTGTATTCTGTATTCTAAATTTCATGAAAACGCACGAGCTGAGATAATATCATGAATGACATTATATAGAGGGGGCACTGTTAGAAAAAACTGCCATATCAACACACTCTTTTACTTTCCATAGTAATTCCGTCCATGTGTAAAAAGCAGACATACTTGGCTCAGGTCGTTATATGACAGTAGACATTTAGTCACGTTTAACCTGCATTTTCTGTGACTAGTGCTCTCCATTCCTAGTAGCAATAGATTCCTTTGCCATGGAAATTACTAGAAATTTGCGAATTTCATCTTAAATTGGTTTAGTTATGTCGGAATTTTCATATGACTACAAATATGAATAATTGCCTCTTCTGATGGATTTCTGGACAGGACATCATGCATGCCCCTAGTACCGAGTCCGACCCTGATTCAGGGCATTCTCTACACACTGAATCGCTAGTGGATACCAGGAAAGACTGAACAATAAGCCCTCTAATAGAAAAGAAGTACCGATTGTTAAGATTGAGAGTCATTGCTAGCGAAAGAATCTAACAACACTTGGTATATATATATATATATACAATAGAAATCCGTTCATTTTTTATACTTTTTATATGAATAAGCTTCATGGCTATACATAGAAGATTATGAATATCAGTACAAAAATGAAAAAAACTACAAAACTCAGTCAGAATTAATTTCTCGAAGTCCAAAATACTGTTCCTATTGTAGCAGCATAATCCTATCACTGAAGAGTACAAGTAATCAGTAAGAATGGTACAAGTAATCAAAACCATAATATCTAAATAATAGAGAAAGAATTATCGATGCAGGTAGATTAGCACTAGAAGATAGATACAGAAATATAGACAAATATATCATGGGGAAAGTGATAAAGTGAAAATCTTACAGTCTAAACATGAGACAATATAAGCGTATGGGTCGCTTCTAGGGGGATGGCGGTGATATTTAGCACAGAAAATTTTTCTTCGCCCAAAATTTATTTGTGGCACAAAATCGATACTTCTGACAAAAAATATTAATAGTGTGATTGAATGATTGCGTCAATGGCACAAAAATTTTCGATGTTTTACTGTCTAAAAATCACCGGACAAATGATATCAAGTCTGTCCCATATTTTTTGGGCTTTCGCTCAGATTTAGGGCAATTTTCTTTGTGTCCTGGCTTGTACGCATATGTAAGACGAGTAATAACTAGGTAATAACCTGTACATAACATTTACAAAGCATAGAAAATAAACAGTACATAAAACATTTTCCAGTCCTTGCAAGAAGCAATTTCCATTCCTTAGAGATTTCATTTTTTTAAGATTGGAAGCGCTCTAAATGCGGTCCAGTGTCTTTAGTACAGGCTAATAGATTCACAATATTCGTTTCGTGCGGATAACTAGTCACAATGCCGCATTTAACGCTGGTAAACAGCCCAGAAAACGAACATTTTAGTTCAGCAGTGGCCGCCATCTTGAATGCTGGAGTCCAATCCTGTCGGTAGTTTAACCAATGTGCTGGCCAGGCCCCTAGTTGCCGAAGATGAATATTTATGATGTTTTGAAGTATTTTGACAAGATTTGACAACTCATGTTTACCTACACGAAGCTTTTTGATGAACGTTCTTACTATATTTTCACCCTGATATATGCCTCTTTCAGATGTCTTTTACAATAGGGTGGAAATTCGCTCCATCGAAATTGTCACTGCAGCATAGTGGGATGGGATGCTCTATTCACATACATATCGATATTTTTGTCCCCGCCCCCGCAGTGGGTGACATATAAGACTTTGAAATGACTGAGTATTTGCATCTTGCACGTAATGTGAGTTTAAAGACCCCCAGTAGAGCCGAAAGAGGGGGGTTTGGGACAAAAGTCGAAAAGTCATTTTGGAGAAGATAACAAGATCCACTACTGTGCAGAGTCATATCTATTCAGTAGTTGCTGCATGGCTAATCCTTCAAATATGAGTAAAAAATAGAGAAAAATAGGTATTTTTTCATGAAAATCGGCCTATGCCGTACCTCTGCTACTATGAGGAGTTGGGCCAAGCGGATTCACATAGTGAATACTAGTGACTAGTGGACCTCATACCCGAACTTTGGTCCGAATCGGTTACCTAGCCTTGTGCCGGAATTTTTCGATTTTGCATGGTCTTCTCGCGGACGCGCTCTTAAGCACTTCAGTAGGTGTAAAATCATATAGTACAGCATGCAACTTTGTGACTATGTTGATTTTCCAGGCTTTTGTGTATTCACTGCTTGTGGAAGCAGAAGTGTAAGAGCAAATAATATGCCTAAATTCCTAAATTTTCCCCTGACATGCAAATTTAAAACAATAAGTCGGGCATTGAAGTGCAAGCAAAGCTATGTGGCATCTAGCAAGGCTAAATGTGCTACTCTGAAAAATGTTTTTAAACATTCGTGTTTTATTTCATAAGTTTCATGAAGCCAATTATAGTGAATATATGCAGGATAAAGAAAGACAAAAGCAAGGCGTTTATCCTTTGATGGTAGGTTTGGCTATACAAACCCACAATACCAAATATTATGCAAATGTCCTAAGTCCAGATCCAATACCAAATAGCCTATATGTCCAACTGTCCTAAATATGAAAATGTCCTATTACCTCATGTATCCAAATGTCCTGCATCATCATATCTTATCTGCCTAAATTTCCTATCTGTCTAAATACAGTGAGTTCAAATATCGTAATGTCTGTTGTCCTAAGAAGGATGTGTGCTCTAGTGTCCTATCTGCTTATCTGTGTTGGTAGGCAGATGGTACTTGCAAGTTGTGTTAAAACAAAGAACATTTGTAAACATCCCTTTCAGGCAAAAATGATTTTCTCTTTGTTGACTAAAACTATGTGGGATATAAAATGTGTTTAATAGATATTTTACCTGTAATTATAGAATGTTCTTCAGTTTTATCAGTCTTCTGACAATGTAAAGTTATACGTGCTGTGATTTTATAGAGTTTTCAACTCTGCAAAATATATTAATGTGTTTAATAGACAAATAATTTTATTATTACATTGGTATGCTTGTACAATTAGCTGTATTTTAAAACTACGTGAAATTATGGCATGTTATTCAGTTTTAGCACTCACTCCTCTGACACTATTAAGTTATATGTGCTGTGACTTCATACAGTTTTCAGTTTTGTTTTCATTGGTCAGTTTTGAATATCAAATGAGTTGAGATTAAATGGAAACCAGACTGAAACATCTGAATTACTGAACAATGCACACAACAATCAGAATTAGGCGTGGGAAAAGCAAAATTACTGACTGTGGTGAAATTGCTGATTGCGCATACGCGTCATTATTTATAGCAGCGCCTGTGCACATTGGTTTGAGCTGGATACAGAAAGCCAATTTTACTAGCTGGCAGCTGATCTTGAGAAAATCATTGTAGCCTAGCAGGTATTGCGGCAGATATTTGAAAATTCACTTTTGCTACAATAAATTCATTGTAAACCTCACAGTCTTGGAATCTGGGCAGTGTATAATGTACAATTAAAGCAAGCCGTATGCTGTAAGGTTTAATTTATGCGCTATAGCTATTTTTTGCTGGCATGTAAAATACTGTACTACCCTAATGCTACAGTAGTGCTGCTAATACCTCTACACTTTTACCCAGTACTGATAAAATTTGTGGAATAACATTTGCTAAATTCAGAATGTTTCAAATCAGCCTGAGATGCATCTTGTAAACTCTGAAATTTTAAGTTATATATATAATGAATTGTAGTTTCTATAACAAGTGTTTCTTAACTATGCAATCTCTTCAATGTAGTTTTTATTCGTTTACTATCACACTACTAAACATTTTGTTTTAATTTAGGCCGTTGTCATATTTTAAGAAAACTGTTTATAGTAACATATCTTATTCTGAATAAAAACCTTACTTCTTGAATATTACATGGCTGAGAGACATTGTGTGAAGGAACTAGAATCTGTAATTTTTTTTGTTATTTACATCGCATTGAGTTGAAACATCCTGAATTTAGTGTAAATATTTTAACTGAGTAAATGCCAGATTTTTAAGGAATTTTTTTATAATGTAGCTATTATAGTGCAAATGTTGTGAAATGCCTGAATTGTAATTCCTTTTCTTCAGCGTCGGGGTCTGCGGTATGCATGTATTTCAAAAACCATCTATGGTTGATTATTACATGTGAAATATAGTTTTATCGAGAAAGCTTAAAAGTGCAAAAATGTTAAAAATTTGCTTTTGACACGTGACTTTTTATGTATAATTGCATGCTACATTGAAGTAAAATGATGATAATGACGATGACTGCAAAGACGATGACAATGACGATATTAATAAAAGTAAGAGAAAGAGTAACAGTTTTGTTTTATTTTTCACTGATATATCTCTTGTTCAGGGATTTGTACACTTATTCAGAAATAGAGCATTTGGGAGCCTTAGAGATGGGCACTTATGGGCTAGCGTCTTTATTAAACCAGCAAAAAGCCATTTCACTCGAGTTCAGGTTAGTACTTTACTGTTATTTGTAATAGTTTGATTTGCAAAAAGTATATTACTACCAAAAATTAGGCTAATGTTGCCATGGTGCAATTTTTGGGTTTCACAAGCAAACTGGTTGTTCATTTAATTTCTTTGCATTGTTCATTTAATTTATTTGCATTCTTTGCAATGGATGACCCCATTGTACATCCTAGGTCTTCAGTTACAATCAGAATTTTTGCAATTTGTACTGTGCGTTCTTCGTGTACGTACTCTTGGCTATATATGCACTCAGCTGCTATTATATCAGAAAATTTTTGAAACACCTTTTTCTCACACATCCATTTCACTAGTTTTATTATATTCACAACCACAACTTTTGTCTGTTGCGTGGTTTAAACCAAACACACAACATATGTTATAATGTAAGGCAGCCTATGTTTGTCATTAATTTCATGACCTAAATAAGAAATTATTGTTTTTGTTGTATTTGATGTTGCTATTGCACGTGTGTTTAACCATATTCTCATTCAGATAAATTTTTTTGCAGAGATTAACTTGTGCTTTATCATTACTGCTAACTGGCATGTTAGCAAATATAATGTTTTATGGCGTTCCCACAGATGATCCGGCAGATCAGTTAACTTTAGGATACATTCGTTTATCTTGGGCTCAAATTTTTATAGGTACTGTTAGTATTTTACCGAGTCTTTTACAAAGTAGCTACAGTGGCATTAGCTGTGAAAATCATTTAATTATACACGATAGAATCAGTTTGTTAACTGTTCTGAAAACAAATTTTGTTTTGAAATCGCTTGTTTGCAGACTGTATGTGTCGTGAAAAGTGCGCAAAGATTGCTTTGTAGTTATCGAAGGTGGTTAGATAGATGCACATGGATGAGAGATATAGATTTTTGGCACAATAATAATTACTTACTAAATTGTAATTATACATTTTGCATTTCACAAACATAGGTATGGTATTGTATGTGATTACTTAAAATAAATCTGTCCAGTTTATATTGTAGAAACTTTATTTATAGTAGCTTATTAGTCTTAAAAAGTTGTAAACAAGTTTAGTGTACTTTGTTTATAGTTATTAAGTTGTGCCGCATAATAAACTATAACTCAAGATTTAACTCAAAATTTAATTGATTATTTAACTTCAACAAAAAAGGGTGAACATAAACAATAATAGCCTTCATTTCCAGACACCCAAAACAGCTTTCGATCCCGAACCAACAGATCACCATCAACGGCCATCACAGACATTACAATAGTGGTTTATTAGTCCGAAAAAACTTATAAATAAACAAGTTTTAGTATAGTTAAAAACAAATACTTTTTACTGATGTAAGGTGATGTTTTTATCTCTAACTTAATTTGCATTCTGTTAGAAGCATTAAAAGCATCAGTATTAAAAGTTTATTTGTTTAGGTATTGCCAGCAGTTTAATTGTATTTCCTCTCAATATCATAATTGCTGCCATATTCCGTATGTCTAGGCCACGTGGTGAAAAAAGCAACTATGTGGAGCCGTAAGTATTATAACAACGTGATACTGACTACTGGTCATAAATGACATTTTATGTTTTGTTCTAGTGATTGTTAACACTTGTCTTTTGTTTCATTTGAAACTACTTAGTCTAAAACTCGTCAAAACTGTTTGCAAAAAATGAAAGCTTTATCAATTTATTGAATGCTTTTGCAGTGAAGAATTGCACAAGGCAGCTGTGGAGAAATTGATATCTACTAATTTTGGTGAAACAGAAGAAATTGAGGAGGATTTAATGTTTGATCTTCCTCAGTCCACATTCAACTTGCAAACTCACACTGTAAGTCTGAGTCTAATTTTTCTGGACAGTTAGTAGAGTAAAATTTATTTCTGTTTGCTGCTGCACAAGACCTGCAAACCGACAATGACCAAAGTATAAAGTAATCGTTTTCTTCTCAAATATGAATTTTAAAAAATTGGGTGTATAATATTAACTAGGACATAACACTAAATTTGCTTTTGACATGTAAAAACATTGCCTACAGTTCCTGAGCTGTACGTCAGGAGGAGTTCTCTGTCTAACGGTATTACATAAATGTGAAGAACAGGATTCAAGATTACCAGCAGCAATTTTATTTGTTAATGACTTGTCGAACTCCAGTGAAATTGAAAGAAAATGATTTATTTTAGTTTATGGATAAGGCAAGATTGACACTTCAATCTTTTGTTTTAGACTTAAAATTAATATTGAGAACGGTCTTGTTGTTTGTTTATTTTACAGGACTCGACCACTGATACTCTTGAAGCAAACTTGAGGTTAGCCACACGTGAAGAAGGATTTTACTCTCAAGAAATAAGTAAAACCTTCATAGGCTTGAAAGAATTTCTGACAGATGTGTCAAAAGCAAAGAGCGAATATCAAGATCGACAAATGCCTCAAGATGCGTTTGAGACTAGAAAGTTCAAAAGCTGTATTGGCAGCTTATATGAGCCACATCGTGAATCTTTAAAAAAAGATGTACCACCTCTTCTTTCTCGCTCTCTTAACAATCAGCGCTTTTCATTTGATGATCCATTTAGTACACAAGATTGGTTGCAGGACAATGATATTTTGGATGAAGATTTTCTTGACAAGAACCGAAAAAAATCATCTCAGTCATTGGCTAAACAGTATCACGCTACCGCCAATCCAAGGGTTCTTATCGGTGATAAAGTCGTTTCATGCCCGCTTGCAATGTGCGTTGGAAAAGATATCCATGGCAGAGCAGCAGTTCAGTTACCATGGTGGGGTGCTTATGTTGCATGGACACTAGTATTGAGCTCATGTGCTATCTGTACTTATCTGGTTATGCTGTATGGCTTAAAATATGGTAATGAAAAGAGTGTTCAATGGTTGGTGTCTATGTGGACATCTCTCTTGCAGAGCATATTTATTATCCAGCCTGTAAAAGCCTTACTTGCCGCACTGTTGGTAACGTTGATATTTAAACGGCCACCTGAATTGGAGCTTACAGTAACAGATGTAATATTACCTACTGATGAAGATAATATAGAAAGGTTTGTGCATACTAGGCGGGTTTGTTACTATAAAGAGCCGCTGTTGTGACCAGCATTACACAATACACGTGCCATATTTTTACTAAGCTTGGCTGTCAAACTCTGGCTACACGTGCATGCTTTATTAATGATGGTTTTCCTCGTAAAGTTAAACCGCTCTTGTCTGATAAAATTCTAATGTGTATTATACATACATATTTTAGACTAACTACTATGTGTCTCCTCTTAGAAATAAGCCTACACTACCTAACGACATGGATATTTATTAATTGTCTTCCATTTCATTTGCCATCCGTTTCACTTGCCATCCATTTCATTTGCATTTAAACAGTCAGAAACACCACACCACTTATAGACATTTCTCAGTGAATATATATAGCTAATGTAAAACAGCAAAACAGTTTGCAACATGAAATGGGACTCTTGAAGCGGTGCACAGTAAAATGGCACAGGTAAAAAAGCAACGGACAAAAAAGACCCATGAACAATGGCGTAGTAAAAATGTCCCAGGAAAAAATAGCACAGTAAAAATGGTACAGGTTAGAATAGCACAGGAAAGAATAACACAAGTAAAAATGGCATAGGAAACAATGAAAATGTTAGGAAAAATGGCAAATATGTTTTTCTGATTTGATTGATCTCTATAATAAAACTAAAATGCACTCAGTGGGAAGAAGCAAAATCTCTGCCAAAGTTGAACAATCCTAATCTTATTCATCTGATTCTTTTGATTCAAAAAATTTAACACAAAGATAAACAAGCAAACATACAAAAATGTACCTGTATTGGTATTATTTAGACTAGTAAAAGACTCGCAAAATATTTGTTCATTAAATAATTTACAATATATAATGCACGAATGTTCCACATAGTGTTTATCTACCATGTCACCGTTAATTTTGGTAGTGGTAAAAGACTGACAAATATATATGTACCAAATCACCTTATAGGGTTATACACATTAATAAACAAAGGTTATATCCAGTTTTACCCAGTTTACAAGCGGGTTTTCTCGAAATGGAACCTGGAACTAACCTAGAGGAGCTAAGAAAAAAGAAGTAGTAAACACTCCATTGTCCAGTCTTCCATAAAGTGCTCCATGAACGTTTTTTGTACGTGTTGTTCGGTAAAGTTCTGCGAAAAAGAACCAGCGAAAAGATGCCCATTTTTCCCACGAAACCCTCCTTCACAAACTTTCTTGGAAATCTGTTAGATAGTTTATGCATAATAAGCTTAGTGTATAACAGATAAAGAGCAACCAAACAAACAGACAAGCAAGCTGTGTTGGAGTGTAACTTCTTTTGCAAAGGTAAAAATAGCTAAAATAATTATACTCCACTGTAACCCTAACCCTATGCAAATATATTACTAGGTGTGCCATTTTTACCTTTCCATTTGTGCGATTTTTTCCTGTGCCATTTTTCCTGTACCATTTTACTGTGCCATTTTTACCTACATTCCTTGAAACATACCTTAGTTAACTATAAAAGCAATGGGACAAAAAACCTTAGAAAATTAGATCAGAAGAAAAAACAATTTACACAAAAATTCACAAAAAAATTAAAACACGAAAAATAATTTGAATAGGAATTTAAGCTTAAAGTGAGTTTATTTAAACTGAAATAACTAAGACTCAAATGACCTTTTTTTAGGTTATTTTGTATTTTTCGTTATTACATAATCTGCAGGAGACTTTTAATATTCAAGGAAGGTTTGCTAAAACCCACTTGTTTGAATTTCATTTTATTGATAGCTACACATTAGGAAAATATAAAGAAAGTTAATTCGAAAGCTGTTACTATAAGCCATGATTTAAATAGTGTGCGGTCTGTGGCTTAGTTCATGATAACTCCATTCTGATTTGCTGTTACAGTTATAAATTGTAACCTGCAGCCTATTTTCTGTAGTGTCTTGCAACGAAGGTACGAATATCGACCTCCAGATGAGAAGGAGTTAGAGTACTACAGAAAAATTCGCTTGCACAAACGCAACATGAACAAGTTGATGAGAGAGCTTTTACTGTTTTCAGTTTTTACATTTCTACTAGGAAGTATTGTATATAGCTTTCGAGATTCTAGGTAGGTCTATACTCAAGGTTATTTAACTACGCGTGCTTTCAAGCTTAATTTAGAGACAACCCAACTTGCTACTCGTCTTGATATTACCATTGTTGTAGTTATTGTTAGGTGGCAACCTTTTGAAAATTGAAAAAAATCTTAATGCTTCATGAATTCGCAATGGATTGTCGTGAAGTTTTACACATTATACTAGAGCACCAATTCTGCATGGATTGACAGAGTCAGATTTTTTTATGTCATTTGTATTCAAGATGGCGGTAATAATATTATTTTTGAGAAAAGCCTAAGTCGCCGGCAATTCAAAGTGATCATAATGAAACTTTTCTAGAAATGTGCTAGAATGAGTTCCACATTGACTGACACAAGTTGATAATTATAGAAAATGTACTAGAATGAGTTCCACATTGACTGACAGAGTTGATAATTACAGAAAATATACTAGAATGAGTTCCACATTGACTGACAGAGTTGATAATTATAGAAAATACACTAGAATGAGTTCCACATTGACTGACAGAGTTGGTTTTTCGGTCATTTTAAATTCAAGTTGAATGTGATAGGATCATTTTCGAGAAAAGCCTATGGCTCCACCAATTTACAATAGATCATCATGAAACTTTGCTGGAATATACTAAAACAAATTCAACGTTTGACTGTTGGATTCAGATTTTTGAGTTGCCATGCAGTAATGTTATTTTTGATAAACCCTGACATTCCACCAGTTCACAACAGATCGGCATAACAGATTCTGCATCAATTGACAGATGTGGATTACAATTTGCTATCTTGAATTCAAGCTGGCATTGATGTCATTTCCTAATTCATAATTTTGAGTTCACCAAGTCCCTCAATCAACAGTTTTGATTGAAACTTGTTTTAACTGTCCAATACCCCAATTGTATTGTTATGGAATTAGCTTGCTCAAAGAAAATGTTATTTTACTATCAGCAGTTGCACTGTTTTAAAACTATAGACTACCCTAGAGTGGAGTGTTATTATTAAAGTAATTTAAACTGAACTAGAGTTTTTGAATAAATGGTAAAGAATATATTAAAAAGCCAGATAATAAAGTACAATTATGTAGTGTCACAACTTTCAGCAGGCAGCTCGAATTTGGATGCTATATAATAAATGATGGAAAACCTAGTTCAGTAGTAGCAAACTTATTTCCTGCATGAATGATCAGTATGTAGATATGCGCAGAGGTACACATTCAATGAAGACCCTTTTTAATTATTCTTTTCTTTTGTTAAAATAGAATTACTTTGATAGCAAAATTCGTAAATTTAGAGTGCAATTTTGATCCAGATGTAGGATCTAAAGAAAAAACATTTCAATAATAAGTCTTTACTTGTTTTGCAGGTCTCACCTGGTAACGCAATCCGTTAACGATATGTTTATTACTGCTTCATATAAAGGACAGATAGCTTTCACAAATGTAAGTAAATGCTGCTAATGTAAATGTTCGCTGCACAAAGTTTCATCTGTTTTGCTTTGGCATTTTAGGAAGTGTTTGGAAATTGTATAAGGTGTATGTCAATTAAAAAAGTTCACACAGTGATTTTACAAGATTCACCGCTAGATGCTGTAAACAGTAAAATAGGTATGCGCAGAAAATGCTTGCAAATTTTATGATACAACACTAATGGAAAAATTTCCAGGTGTGTAAACTACACTAACAATTTAGCTGTACTAGTCCTGTGTGCTGCAGTATTCAGCTGTGATAGCTCACTGTTCAGCAAATGACTTTTGCTCTTCTTGTTAATGAGCATGTATTCACTGAACAATAGTTGGTGAGTAAACGTTACAAAGTTAAAAATTATAAATGTAAATGCTGACAGCAAATCGGCCCGAAGACAGTTAGTGTTGTTTTGGTCCATACCTTTAGTTTTGTTACAAGTTACGTAAGTTAGTTTCTTGCCCAATAATGTGACAGCACTCACTTTCAAACGTGTAGGTTCCAGTTTACAGTGTTAAATAGAAAAAACTATTAACGTAGTATTAGCGCATTATTTAGTACTAATACACAGTGACGCTTACAAAAGAAATGAAGCTATAATTGCATGTTCAGACTAACTAGTTTTCTCACCAAGTAAATCTGCTTTAGCTTGCCAAATAATTTGCAAACATGTTCAGACTAAAGGGAGCGAGTTTACTCTCAGAAAGAAAACCCTCGACAGAAAACTGGCTAGTCTGAATGCGCTGAATGAAAACTCACGACAGAAAATTCGCTAGTCTGAATGCGCTGAATGAAAACTCGAGACAGAAAATCGCTAGTCTAAATGTGCTGAATGAAAACTCGCAACAGAAAACTCGCTAGTCTGAATGCGCTGAATGAAAACTCGCAACAGAAAACTCGCTAGTCTGAATGCGCTGAACGAAAACTTGTGACAGAAAACTCGCTAGTCTGAATGCGCTGAATGAAAACAAAGCTCACTAGTCTGAGCACTCTGTAAAGTTCTATCAATCTTTGTCGACTAATCTGTCAATCTATCGACCTTTCCATCATTCTACATAGACCTAATTCACTTGGAATGGTGGATCACAAAAATATCACTTTGCAAACAAACCTTTAAGCTCAATTTACAAAAATTCAATTGTACCAGCTTCAAAAGTGCAGCATATACACAAAGAGATTATTAAATGCATGTTGCTATAAAAATTATAAAAATTGCACAGCAAAGTAAAAATGTATACAAAATTTTAAATTATAGTAGGTAATAATTACCATGAAATTGATAATTATAAAAAAATTGAAAACTATTAGACAAAAATTAAACAAGCTTGAATGATTGCAAGTACTATCTAATTATGTGACTGTATGAATGTACAAACCCATAGGTCATGTAAACAAGTTAGAATAATGCCTAGATTTGAACCAGGTCTTCTGCTACAAGTCCTTATAGATCATGAATCCACTTAGATCACTATGTAATTATACGAGTGTATGACAGTACAAACCTACTGGACATGTGAAAAGTTAGAATATTGCCTTGTAAGCAGAAACTACCTTCAAATCCAGCCTTTATCCTAACTTTTTCACATTCCTTGTGTTTGAAGCTTATATAAGGGTTTATATATCAAAATCTAAATGAGGGTTTATAGCATTTTCTCCATCACCAATCATTAATGATAATCTTGACATTGAGATTGTAGTGATTATTGTGGTGTAACATGACGGCATTATGGTCTAAGGACTTTAAACAAAATTTGTAAATAGTTTAAACTCTACAGAAATCGTTACCTGATTAGTTGTTAATAGGCAGTCTAGTGATTACTGGATATAACCACAATGTCTTATCACCAAATGTAAATTAACACAAAACAGTAAATAATTACTATAAAGAAATCAACACTTTTTAGGTTTATTGAAATTAAAGCTGCGTTCACATCGTAAAATTTAAAGGAACGATAGCAAAATAAAGCTTTAATGCAAAACAGTTTTCTAATCAGAATTACAATTTATGAGAAATTTACAGGGTGTGTACAAAGTAAGCCCCATTCCCCAGGTAATGAAGGGATAGTAAGAAGGCAGGTTACTGGGAGGCGCCATAGACTGTACTTCACCAGCAGGCCTGTGTCTTACTAGCAAGTTCCAAGCTTCACTTCAAGAAGTTAATGATCGACGTGTGGCAAACAGTTAATGTTCCTCTAGATATTAGAAATGTAGCAGCGCTACACCGTACCGGCAACTTCAGTTCTGCACAGAATAAGTCTGACTCTGCATACCTCAACACTATGGCAAATGACAGTCTGTCCCTAACCAAATTATGGCTTTGCACCTCAGATTAACGTATGTAGGATAATTGACTTTGACAGTAGGTCTCGTCTACCAACATCACCAGCTACAGCTACACCAAGCTAACCAGTGTCGGCTCCAAAATCACTTTCATGTTGTTGCCCAAATTTATTCACTGCTTTTTATTAACATGGATGCTTTTAACATACAAACGTAAGCAGCTCTCTATCTGAACTAACTTTTTTAGGTCACTGTTCTGGTTTCCACTCAATATACATGTACACTGTCAAGGTGTATCTGTATGGCATATTTAACATTACCTCTCAATGCATATGTACAAAACAAGTGAAGTTTATACTAGGATACACATATCTTAATTTCAACATATTGAATACTCATCCATGATGTTTTTTTTTGGTAATTCAATCACTAACAGGGTGTTACTTGGTACAAAGGAAAAATAGAGGTTTTTGGCTACTCCCAACAACTAAATTAGACATGGATCTGCCTTCAGTTAGCTTAAATAAAAACTCGGGATAAAAAAGTAACAGCCATCTGGTGGCAAAATAAGTCAAAAATGATACATCAAAAATTAATCAATGTAAATAAACAAATGACAGCAGACTTGTCATATCCAAAATGATACATGTGGGTGTAAATAGACTTAAATGGATTTTAGTGTTTGTACTGTGATAAGAATAGTTGTGAACAAAAGTTTGTTGACCAGCCAAAGTTTTGTAGATAGGTATTCTTCTTAGGTGTGGTAAACATGTCATAGGAAAAAATGGCACAGGACAAAATGGCACAAATCGAAGAGTAGGTCTTTTTTGTCCCTATGTGTCTTCCAATCTTTCTCTCTCTATTTTTTCTTTTGCCTCTGTCTTTCCGTTATGTCTCTGGTTCACGTTCTTTCCTCTCTCCCTTCGCTTCTGCGTTAATCTCTTTCCCTTATTCTTCTCTCTCTACCTCTCCTTTTCTCCATTCTCTCACCCCTCTTTCCTCTCTCTCGCACCCTCTCCTCTCTCTTCCTCCCTTTCGCTTTCTCTTTCTTACTTATTCTCTCCTTGGGTTTTTTAAGTATCTACAGTACTTTGACTAATGACTCTCAGAAATCGGAATCATTTCAAATGACACAATATTTAAAGTGTCAACCTTGTTTTTTCTAATTTTGTTTTAGAAAAATATTTTGTTTTTCAAATTTCATGAATGATTTTTGTATGTGGTGTTTGATCAAGTTTTGCGGAAATCTGTTAGGGAGTTTCTGCATAGGGGGCTTACTGATATAACAGACAAAAAACAACCAGACAAGCAAAGAAACAGTGTTGAAGCGTAATTTTCTTGTCAGAAGTAAAAATAACTAGAATAATTATTACACACATTAACCCTAAACCTAAACTCATATTTTACTAAGTGTGCCATTTTTCTTGTGCCATTTTACCGTGCCATTTTTTCTTGCGTCATTTTTCCTTTGCCATTTTTTCCTGTGCCATTATTACCTGTACCTACATTAGTAATATTGATTTATACTTCTTGCAGGTATCAGATGTCGATAGTATGTGGGACTACATTGATAGCACGCTGTTATCAAATCTCTTTGTGGACTTCTTCTACAACAGGAAGCGTGTGCCACGTGGATATGCTCCAGATTTGGTCTCAAAGTTAATAGGCGTTGTTAGGTTACGTCTTTTGCGAGCGTCTCCAGGTACAGATGATTAACTAGAAAGTTCTGTTTTTTTGTAGTTGTTACCAATGGCATGTATTGTAAATAAAACAATAGTTTTAGATTTCCCACCTGAAAGCTTAAGTAATATTGCTCAGTGCTGGCAAGTTTCTGATTATATTTGTAGCATTTGTAGCGTAATTTCTTTTGATCATTGTACCTAACAAGTTACTCTGACTGGGTAGCTAAAATATAAGAAAACAATGAACTAATACTTAAGTGTTCCAGTGATAACTGCATTCGATTGATCTCCACTTTTTTGGGAGCTTTGATGTTTACGGTAAAGAGGTGCCGGAGTTTGTGTATTGCAAGTCCTGTATAGTATATTTTCTATTTTACTGTTCTGTCAAAATTATGTATTGGTTGTCAGATGAGACTGACTACCTGACTCTTATGGTGAACCATCTCACTGACAACAGCATTCAGTTTTAAACACATGTATATGCGTTATTGAAAGCCCTTGTGCTGACTGAGGTTTCTATACCAATGATTTTTGAAAATGTTAAGTTGTCGGCACTTCAGGCAGCAGTTTTTTCACTTTATGGATACACAGGATGATCAATAAATAAATAATAATTATACATTTAGTAAAGGAAAACAGTACTAATAGGTTGTCAGTAGCTCAAAATAATCTGCTGCTAAAAGTACTTAAAGTGCAAACATAGGTTTTTTTTGTAAGGCTGACCAACATTAATCAAATTTTTACTTTAAAGTCAGTTAGTTCTTTACTATTGCACACTCACATGCCCATATGGACAACAATGCTTCTTCTAAGTTCTTGGAAACACATTATGCGTAAGTAGACTCTGTTGCATTAGCAGCTCTGTGCATAATTGCACAAATTAAACCTGTGAGGCATCGGTGAACGATTCCCATGTAAGAGATTGTATCCAACTGTTGTCATTATTAGTTATTTCCAAGTTAGTAAATGAAGTCTGTAATTTAATATTTAAATATGGTTGCTTTATATAAGGCAACTATATGTTTTGGCAGTTATTTTAAGTAATAAAATTTGTATTTTGCACTGTAGAGGAAATAGTCTAATCACCCTATTTTGCTTTAAGTGCTTTATTTTCTTGCGTTTTTAAAGTATTGCATTGGATGTGATTTCTTTTTTTCAGGAAGCTGCAGTATTTATCCCATATTTGAACCGTTTGGTCGTCGGTGTGTAAATGATTATACATGGGCTACAGAGGACACTCGTTCATACAAACCTGGGTGGCGTTATCGTAAGTATCCTCGCTATCCTCCGGATCATTGGACATTTCAGTCAACTTTGGCTCTTTGGACTCTCCCTTTTGCAGGTATGTGTTGAATATCGAGGGTATATTTAAGTCTGAAAAATTTGCCATTAGTATAATCATTGTATGTGACATGTATACAAACGTATTAATAGTGTACAAATAGTCAACAGTGTTATGGTAAATGAACCTGTAAATGCCACTGAATCATATTTCAAACATTACATACCTTTGGGCTGTAATGATTACATTTCCTAACCTCTAAATTCTGTATCCATTTTGGAACTGTGCTTGGTGTAAAGTATTAAGCATTAGGTTTTTTGTTTAACCTCTTTGAAAGACAATATGGTATGAGTTAGATACATTTTAAGTAAAGCATCTATAGTGTACTCTATGTATGGTAAACTGACTATTTTGCTACAACTTTTGCTGAAATAAAATTGCCGTTTTTAGCTGAATGAGAGCAAGACAGGTTAATGACAGTAATAACCTGTGTGTTGTGAATTCTGGGGTGAACGTAGTAACCTTAGTGATATGTTAGAACTTATATGTTAGAAAATGGCTGCAAAACAACACCTGAATTGCAGTTCAGTCTCTTTGGCTTCAGTTTCTGTGATGTGCATCTGTTACGAAAACCATTACGGTTGATCATTAGATTTAGAATGTAGCTTTTTTGAGAAAGTTTAAATCGATGAAATGAATTTAACAGACTAGATTGACTATTGCTGTTGCCTGACATGAACTTAGTGAGCCAAATTGACAGTTGCCAATGCATGAAGTGAAGTTAGCAAGCTAGGTTGACAATCACTAGTAGCTGAAACCACGATAATGACATAGCTTGACTATTGCTAGTAGCTAAAGTGAAGTCACTAAAGTAAACTGACAATTACTAGTACAGTGTAGCTGAAGTAGATTGACAATTGCTGGTACATTTTAGCTGATGTGCTAACAGTAGATTGCCAATTGCTGGTACAGCATAGCTGATGTACTAACAGTATATTGACAATTGGTGGTACAGTGTAGCTGATGTACTAGCAGTATATTGACAATTGCTGGTACAGTGTAGCTGATGTACTAGCAGTAGATTGACAATTGCTGGTACAGCGTAGCTGATGTACTAGCAGTAGATTGACAATTACTGGTACATTGTAGCTGATGTACTAACAGTAGTTTGACAATTGCTGGTACATTGTAGCCTTGTAGCTGATGTACTAACAGTGGATTGACAATTGCTGGTACAGTGTAGCTGATGTACTAACAGTCATTTGACAATTGCTGGTACAGTGAAGCTGATGTACTAGCAGTAGATTGACAATTGCTGGTACATTGTAGCTGATGTACTAACAGTAGTTTGACAATTGCTGGTACATTGTAGCTGATGTACTAACAGTGGATTGACAATTGTGGTACAGCGTAGCTGATGTACTAGCAGTAGATTGACAATTGCTGATACATTGTAGCTGATGTACTAACAGTAGTTTGACAATTGCTGGTACATTGTACCTGATGTATTAACAGTAGATTGACGATTGCTGGTACATTGTACCTGATGTATTAACAGTAGATTGACCATTGCTGGTACAATATAGCCTTGTAGCTGATGTACTAACAGTGGATTGACAATTGCTGGTACAGTGTAGCTGATGTCCTAGCAGTAGTTTGACAGTCAGTTGCTGGTACATTGTAGCTGATGTACTAACAGTAGTTTGACAGTTGCTGGTACAGTGTAGCTGATGTAGTAACAGTAGATTGACGATTGCTGGTACATTGTAGCTGATGTACTAACAGCAGATTGACAATTGCTGGTACAGCGTAGTTGATGTACTAGCAATAGATTGACAATTGCTGGTACAGCATAGCTGATGTACTAGCAGTAGATTTACAATTGCTGGTACATTGTAGCTGATGTACTAACAGTAGTTTGATAAAACTGGTACAGTGTAGCTGATGTACTAGTAATAGATTGAGTACTGCTGGTGACTGAAGTCAAATTAATGAGCTGGTTTGAAATTTGCTAGTGTCTGAGCTAAGCTCATCATAATTACATGTTATGCTGCCAAACAAGTAATTAGTCACAGTTACCGTTCTCCACCATCAAAACAGCAACCAGCTACAGTTACAGTTCCTTTAAAAAGTAAGTGTTACATGAATTTATCATATCTGTTATATGGGTATGAGGCCAAAAAAATTTAGGCTGGAATGGAGTTGCGCTACTGACCTGCTCTACAGAAACAGTCAACTGTACAGAGTGTAATGTAGAATATAAATTGATACCATCTGCAGTTAATAAACTTTTGGTTTGACTCTTGACAAATGTAACCGAAAAAGGTAACTGTATTATGTCCGTTACAAGGCATAACAAAAAAGAACTAGTTACAATTGCAGCTCCACAATTTTTAACTAGTTACATTTGTAACTCATTCAGGTAGGACTCCATGTCGTGCAATGTGTGGTGCCATGTCTCCGTCGATATTTCAGTGCGACACAGAAATTCAAAAGAAAGCACAGGTTTTGGGTGCATATCAGTTTGCAGGGGGAGAGAACAATATGGCATATATCATCATTTAATGAAGGAACTGCATTTAGGCGCAAAACAATGTAGTTATATACTTCTTGCAACCATCAAAAACTCTGTTTGAAGAATTGTTACTGTGTATAAGTCCTGAAGAGACCAAACTCACCTGAACAGGAACGCAGTCAATGAAATGGCCACCCAAAACTTGAAAATTTGATAAGTCACCTAGGCAACGGTGATCTCCCATCTGTATATGTTGCGTGATGCTATTCAGACGATAGCAAAATTGCCAGTGAATAAGAATCATCATGCATCACGAATTGCGGAGTGCACATTACGTGCATATTGGACATTATTTACTTTAATTACAAAGTGTTGTACAATAACATCAAATGACACACGCACGCACACACGCATCAACAGATCACGCATTATGCATATGTGGAATTTCACTTCCATCATTGAAGTTAATATATTAGAACTCTTTAATAATGACAGCTAGATACTTAACTAAACTCAACTTATTTATGTTTATTTTATTTTTCGATTACATTCAGCATTCTACAAATGTTTTCTGACAGCTACATCTACTTGGTAAAGATGGCTGTGATGGGACCAGAATATAGCTCATTAACCCTGTTTTTCTAAACTTACAGAGATGAGTTGACTACTTGCAGATGCAGGTGTCTCGTTTTTCAGTAAGGTGAATAGCTATGCTAGTAACATGGCCAATGGAACCATCTTAAACCTGGCTTGCTGTGCTATTCTTACTTTTATGACCCATATTTGTGTTGTTGTAAGTTGAGTGGCAGTTAATTTGTAGTGAAGCTGCATTAATTTAACACATTGTTAATTTTTATTAAGCTGAATTAGTGACAATTATGTTTACTTAAATTACAGGTAGACTAGCATTGTACAGTGGTGGCGGGTACGTGGTGGAACTAACTCGTAACAATACAGAAAATAAAGCCATCATTGAATCGTTGATCAATTCACGGTGGATAGATGATCACACCCGGGCTTTAATGATTGAATTTACTTTATTTAATACCAACACAAACTTGTTTAGTATTGTTCAGATGGCTGTGGAATTTGGCAGTTCTGGTGTGATAATACCGTATTATGCCATTAATACCCTGGATTTGCTTAAATATGCAAGAACAGTAGACGCGGGCCAAGTGTTGGCTATAGTTGTTTACCTATTTCTCTTAATTGTGCTCACTTATAGAGAGGTGAGAAAGCTTGTGGCAAAAAAGTTGGCATATTTTCTTACTCCATGGCATTACGTTGATTTAAGCATTGTGGTATTGTCTGTGATTGCTGTGGTGTTTTTTGTAAAAAGGACTGTCATTGCCATCAACATATTAGATATGAATGCGCAAAATGAGCAAACTCGCTTTTTGAGTTTCTACGAACCTGCTCTCTGGGACTATACACTCGTAGGGATACTGTCTGTACTCGTTTTTGTCGCTTTTTTAAAATTATGGAATATAGTGATACTGAACAAAGTCACCTCTGTATGCGGCATCACATTGTCACTATGTGCAACACCTTTATTCTTTTTTACTATTATGTCTTTGCTCGCGATAATTCCCTTTATGATTTTGGCATTCATTTTGTTAGGTAACACACAACGAGAATTTAGCACCTTAATCAAAGGCTTTGAAACATTAGTATATTTGACTATAAGGGCAGGCAGACTTGATTCGCCCGCGGAAACCCAATCCCAGCTAGGTTTATTGTTTTTAGTTCTTTTCACGTGCGTTGCATTTTTTGTGCTGCTTTGCACTTTCCGTGTAATTATAATAAAATCATACGAATTAATAGCTAGCGAAGGCAGAGAGAAAACAGCTGAATATGATTTTTTCGCCTATCTCGCTCAAATGTTTGCTGACAAATTCCATCAAATTTCTCTGGAGCGAAAATCTGCTGCTATTTTTAGGAAACGTTTAGGGTTGTGAATTTCAAATGCCACGTAAGAACATCGCAATTTAATTATATTGAAAACTAATGAAATTTTTAAAATAAGTAGCTGTTCAGACCTCCGCTGCATTTGTTAAGTTTAGGAACTTATAGTTGCATCAAACTGGAAAAGAAAGCTTATTTTTAGTGCCAGATTTGATCGGGCAGGCAATTGTAAAAATAATAAATAACACCAAATTAATATTTAATAAGTGATTTATCATTAATTTCATCATTGATGTTTTTATACCCAAAACCTGCTTCAGTGTGATGCAAACATTTGAAAGTAATATTAAACTAATGAATTTATAAGTGCTAAATCCAAAAAATATGCAGCTTGATCTGTAGAAATACTGGGCCCTTGTCTTTTTTATAGTTAATTGTCCCGTCTTCTCATATTACAATGTAATGTTTTTGACCACCACCTCACCCCCGCCCCCAATCCTGGTTGTTTTTACATTGAGGTTTATTACTAATGAACACTTTTGCAGATAGCCTAAAGAGAGATTCTAATATAGTAAGCTGCATTGCGAAACCTGCAATTTATTATATAATTATAGGACTTTGTGTGTGAGTCTTAGACATTTGCACTTTCAACTAAAATGTGAAGGGTAAAAAGTAAAAACCTTTGTGTATCAATATCTTCCTATTAATTAAGCATCAAAATATTCATACTTAAACTGTGATAGCTAAAACAGCCACTTTAAAAATGGCTAGTCATTCAACAGTTTTTAGAAATATACAGTGTTTGTTGATATTCATTTATTTAATTTCATATGTAATTTGTTAAATATTGTAAATTATTGAAAATATATGTTTATAATTTTTGTACATAATTTATAATTTTGCATAAGTATAGATAAATTTTTGAAAATAAATTATATTATAATATAATTATTAATCAAAATGCCTGCATATGGATTGGTGATAAACTCATAAAATACAATTTTAAATTTTTTTGAAGTTTGCATTCAAAATCAGTTGTATGCTAAGGTATGCTGCCGTGGTCACGATATTGTTGTTTTGTCCAGTGAGGGATCACCCTGTTAATTTGACACCAATGTGTTAAAGAATCTGCACTAACACATAGGCAATAAAAATTATTTATGTCATTAAAACAATTATCGATTACATACTGTTTTTAACAGTAGTGGACACCTTGCTGAGCTACTAAACTGTAAGCAGTTTAGTGTTTCTTGCATACCAGTTGTACAAATGTACTAGAGCTGAGTATTGCACTTCCAGCTGGGTTTTCCATGATACATGTAGTGATATTCTTGAAATGATCTTTGGCATATGTCATAAGGCACTTTTCATTTGTTTCTGTTTTACTGATGTTTGCTAGCAACGCTCTGTACTTTTTTGATTAACGCTTTTTTTATCGCGTTATTATGAAATGAACCAAAAATAATAAGTTGATTCTAAAAATATGTGATTTTTGTCAAGTTTTCTGATAAGCTAGGTGAGTTACATCTCAGAGATCAATTGAAAATAATGTATCTCTGTTAGACAGGCATTACTATGCAAGTCTAATTATCCGTACTTTTTTGTCATCTTAGAGCCAGACAATCCGGACAATCGAGGCCTACGATAATAAAAGGTGCACGGTGAGAAAAAAGTAGCGCACATTATTTTAATGCAATTGATTTCTATAATAAAACTAAAATGTGCTCAGCAGGAAGCCGAGCATTCCTAAACTTATTCGTCTGATTCTTTTGATTCAAAAAATTTAACACAAAGATAAACAAGCAAACATGCAAAAATGTACCTATGTTAGTATTACATAGACTAACGAATGACCCACAAAATATTTGTTCATTAAATGGGTTTATAATTAATAATGCGCGAATGTTCCACTTGATGTTTATCTACATTTACACCATTAATTTTGGCGATCGTAATAGACTGACAAATATATACTTACCAAGTTGCATTTTAAGGTTATACACAATAATAAGCAAACGTTATAGACAGCGTTACACAGTTTCACAAACGAGAATTTTTCGAAATGTAACTGGACCTAAGTCATAGTTGTTCGTCCAAGTGTAGATAACAAAAAAGAAGTAATAAACATTCTCTCAGACCTCCACGAATGTTTTGTGCACGTGGTGTTCGGTCAAGTTTTCCAAAAAAAGAACCGGCGAAAATTTTCCAATTTCGACACTTTATAACCGCCTTTCTTTACAAAGTTTCTTGGACATCTGTTAGGTAGTTTTTGCGTAATAGGCTTATACTGCTATAACAAACAAAAGCAATCAAACAAACTATCAAGCTGAGTTGAAAATAATTATGCTTCACTGTAACCCTTAGCTTAAGCTCGTATTGTATTGAGTGTGCCATTTTTACCTATATTCGCAATAGAAGAATATATTAACGGCGTATGTTAAAAGGATTTGCTCATGCGCTTGCAGAACGTGCTGGCCGTGTTAAAAATAACAAGTTCAACACCACTTCGTTTCACTTTCTTCAATCTTATACATATCTGTTGTATTTTTGCTTCTTTACTGATTACACCATAGCGGCAAACTCATAAAATTTCACGTTTTACCATTACCATTCCTGTAGCCAGGAATATTATAGCCAATAAACTAACTAGGCTATAGCCTAGGGCGCAATATTTGAGCGTTACATTTTAGAAAAAATTCTCATTCTCGGAAAATGCTTGTACTTTCATATTCATGTAAAGGGCACATTTTGTAACATACCACAGACAGTTACTGAACTCAGCTTTTATGTATTTATTTTATGTATTAGTGTCAAAAATACATACAATACAAAAAACAAGACATACATACAATTTCAATTTTGAAATATAATGACATCATATACAAACAAATCAATTACTAATAAAATAAATATTATTAAATCTTCCTGTTAGTTATATTAGTTATTCAATGAAAAGTTTAAAATTAGTATTTAAAATAAGTTGTCATTCATTAGGCCTCATTTCAGTGATATGATCATAACATAGTATGTTGTTCATCATGTCTTAAAAACGCTTTTTCAACATAATCAATAAATGCCTTAATTACTTCTCAATCATTACTTCCCATCAAGAATAAAAATTTATCAGCACCGCTCATGTATCAGGAAAAATTCTGATATAATTATGTTAATGCGATTATATAATTTCTCTAAGATCATTGTACTATGGACATTTTATAACAAAGTGTAATTCGTCTTCGATTTCAATTCTTAAACAGTATGAGCATAAACGATTCTCAGCTGGCATTTTTCTAGTTTTAACGTACCTCCCTCTTTCAATGCACAAAGTATGAGAGCTGATTCTGAGTTTTGTAAATTTTGTTATAGCACATTTGGAATAACCAGAAAGTAAATAGTTTTCTGGTTCATATTGTTTTTGATGGTTCGATACGTTCGCAGTTTGTTTTGGCCATCAGGTTTGTCAGAACTATGGATTTCTTTCCAAAATAGGGTATAATCTGTTATTCTTTTTTCTTCAAATTTATTAAGCAGATGCTTATGTGAAAACGTTGTCTGGTTATTCCAAACATGTTCAAAGCCATATACACATAATATATACACTTAACGGAAGTAATGCAACAAAAACTGTTCTCAGCTAAGTTTCGGTTTTCGTTATAAGATTGGTATACATAGCTATCATAAGGTTGGCTAACAACTACTGTATCCAGTAGCGGATTGCATACTTAATTATTTTAATAAAAATGAGCAAACAGCCTAGTTCTGCCCTAGTCGCATATTTGCTTGATTTGTTATTGACAGAATAATTTATGATCTGCATAATTTAATATTGACTTCTTCGCTTGGCACACTGTCAAATTTAGTCTGATTGTTTTTAATTTTAATAATGCTAGGCCCCATACACAGGAGCCATATAGTATGATAGGTTCCATAGTATGTTCAAATAATTTGATAATAGTATGTGTTTGCACAATTTGAGATGTACTTTTTCGTGCAGTAAAAAGTTTTCAGGCCTTTGTCTTTTAGTTTGGTATAGCTTTGCCTGAAAGCACCAGGCGTAAAAAATTCGACCCCTAAGTATTTATAGGATTGGACTATAATTCAGTTTATCAGACCCATGACCAAAGTTTAGGTCTTTTTTAGAATTCTGCTTGCTTTGTTAAAAACAATAATTTCTGTCTTTTTAGTCCATTCGCTACAATAATCATTCAGCTTATTAAGGCATTGTTGCAATCCTGACTGGGATTACGGAAATTAGACCATATCATCTGCATAGAGAAGACAGTTAGTTTCAAAATTGCCTAGACTGACGGGATCGCATTAATTAGATATGAAAACTGTTGGCAAGTCATTGATATACAAGGAAAAAAGAGCCGTGCTCAACGTACATCCTTGCTTAACACCCAAGGAGGATGATATATCCTCTGTTAATCCGCCAGTGAGTTTAACAGAGTAATTAGTTTTCGAGTATATAAGTACCATCTATTAAGTACCACGCAACGAATAATTGTAAGATACTACCAAACAAGCAGTTGTGGAGCCTGCTTAAGTATAATCGCTATGCAAATAGATGCATTTAATAATGAGAAATTAGAAACTAGGTTAATAGTGTTTTTAGCACACCACAAGTAATTATTTAGCTTTCTCATTACTTAAGCAGCCGTCAATTCTTAATAGAGATTGGCGGAACAGTACTGTCAACCTAGGGCGTCCTAAAGTCTTAATACGCCCCTGCGTGTAGCTAAAAATCTTTTTGCTACTAAGCTGATGTGCGCGCTGTGTTCTAATGTCGCTTTCAGACGTAGGAAGTTGCCAAGCCGTTCACATCTGCAAGTTTACTACCAGAGAAAAATTGCGGAAAAACTCTGCATCTGAACGCGCCATAACTCGTGATTGAAACGCAGAGGAACCTGTTAATTTATGTACGAGTAAGATATAGCAATAAAGAGTTCTACAACAATCACGTTTTAATTTTTGTCATTATGTTCGTTTTATGCCGCGAGTGCTTTAGAATGTTTCTGAGAGTTTTTCATCGTTGCACTAGCATCAAACGGCTAACAGCATGTTTTACGAAGCTTACCAAAACTGTTCGAAAACGTCAAGCAATTCGTAATCCTTACTCATGCCACTTCTCAAAATGACAGAAAAATGTTTGACGTAATAATATAACTTTGGATAGCAGTGCTCTTGTGTGTCAGCTATTTTACGAATGTCAGCCTACAAACAGATAAGGTTTGTTATAATTGCAATACAGTAATAGCAATGTATTAGAAATTTAGGGTGATCAGCGTCAGGGGTGTCTATAGCCGGCGCTGCAGTAAATGCCACACTCGCTTGACGGTTTAGGCGTTTTCTCAAAAAAAAAAGAATTGCCAGACAAATTTTTCCCAGAAAACTTTCCCCCCGAAAATTCGTTTCTCCAGAAAGATTTTTTAACAGAAAAATCGCGGTTACGTAACAGGCCTAAAGCATTCGATTCTCTCTGTTTTCTCCCTCTTTATACTTCCTTCCCTTACTACCCTCTCTGATCCTAAACCTCTCTCTTCTCCCTATCTGTCTCTTCCGTTCTCTCTCGTTTTTCCTTCCTCTCTTTCCTTATCTCTCCGCTCGTCCTTTCCAACTCTCTTTCTCTCTATCTCCCTGTCTTAATGACGGTTACGTTTTAATCGCCAAATCAGCTATTTTAGTACGACTCTCTCTCTCTGCGCTTCTCTCTCCCTCGTTATATTTCCTTCCCTTCCTATCCCCTCTAATCCTCTCCTCTTTCTTTCTCAGCTCCATATATGTCTTTCCCTCCCTCTCCTTTTTACTCCGTCTCTACCTTTATCTCTCTCCTTCTCCTTTCCTACTCTCTTTCTTCCCTCTGTTTTTATCTCTTCCCCTGTCTTGTCTTTCTTTACCTTTTTTCACTTCTCTCTCTCTCTCTCTCTCTCTCTCTCTCTCTCTCTCTCCTCTCTCTGCCAGTCATTCTCTCCTTCTCGTTCTCCTCCTCTAGCTCCCTATCCTTCTGGTTCTCTCTCCTTATCTTCTCTACCAGTTACCTCCCTCCCTCTCTTTCTCTCATCTCTCGCACGGCGACCTCCCTCTCATTCCCTTTCTTTCTACTTTTTAATTATCTGCATGTGCTTTGATTAATGGTTATTAGGTATCAAAATCATTTCAAATGATGCAATTTTTAAGAGGTTTTGAAACTTCGTTGTTACAGTTTTAAGTTGTTTTCAGGAAATGTTTGCATTGTTTTTAGGATGAAACTGCTTTCTTAAAATATAATTAGAATTGTATCATTTTCTGGGTATAATCAGTTCAAATACAATTTATTTTCATAGAATTTGAAATAGAGTTTTATTTATTAATAGAAAATAGATTAATGTTATTACATGTGTAGGAAATGAAAACATCAAGGTTTTGCAATCTCTATAGACTCGTGAATATCTTGGTGTCTAAATTTGGCCAATTACGATCCTTCAAAAAATTTTACAGTTTAACGAGTTTACCAAATTTTTTGATCATATGATCTCTACTAATCAATGCACGTAGATAAAATAAGTTTTTATTGCATAATATTTCTAATTATGATTTAA
Source organism: Tubiluchus corallicola (assembly GCA_030141605.1). Taxonomy (NCBI): domain Eukaryota; kingdom Metazoa; phylum Priapulida; class Priapulimorpha; order Priapulimorphida; family Tubiluchidae; genus Tubiluchus; species Tubiluchus corallicola. The sequence goes on along the minus strand of JAQGDQ010000046.1, from coordinate 528,420 downwards.
AAAATTTAAAAAAGGTTTATTTCATTTTTGTAAATTTTATTTTCTATGAAATGACGATTCCCATCCTCTGAATGACAGCAATTCTAAGAATTTCTGGGAAGATTTTCTTTCTGGGAAGTAATTCATTCTGGCAAAAAAGTTCTCAATTTACAATTTACAAATATTGCAATTTACAATTTTTCTTTTTCTTTGATTCGAACTTATAACATTCAAGAGCAGTGCAGAAGCTGCCTGTTTTAAGCACGATACGACTTATGGTATCCAGAACGTTAGTATTCACATGACAGCACTACAATTACAATCAGCATAGGAGTGGATTACACTATAAATAAAAATGTAGTACCAAACACACTTATTAGTGTTAGACTCAACTAAAGTGTAGGGGTGCCTGGTTATCGTTATTTACACATTATATTGTTTGATGTGTTTTTAGTAGTCTTGAAGTAATTTCTGCATAATGAGGTTAAAATAAAATTATAGTGCCAATGAATTATGCATTACAAACCAGTTTAGTTTAAAAATTTTGCTGATTTACACATTATGGTTCACAAAAGTGTTGGCAATATTCTTCATACCGCCATTTTATGTTAGCGATAAACATAAAAAGAAACTAAAGGCTACTCATTAAAAATGTAGACCCGTGCACACTGTAGATGCAATCACGTATGTCAGATATACATGTGTGTAATACGTTTATTTTAACATTTTTGACCTTGTGACCTGTCGAACGCCCAAGAAAAGCGACGGGTTTCTTCCAGCAGACACACACGCACGCACGCACACACACACACATGCACGAGTTAGAACGCAGCTGTCAGTATCTGCACGCGTGCTTTCGTGTAACGGAAGCACAGGAAAATGCAACAGGACTATTAGCGAAAATGTGTCACTCAACTACGAATTTTATTACAAAAGTCACACAGATAAGACTGAAATGCCAGACTCTAAAGGTAAAAATATGCAGCCGCTGCAGTGCTATGGATGCTTTTTATTAAACTACGATTGTCGGTGACCTTAAGTGAGTAATTAGAAAATTGCATTCTAACAATATGTCATTAGCGTTTACGTTTCAGAGGCACATGATCACCATCAAACACAGGTTACACGCTAATCGTTATAGTTCTTGTACTGCAACTACAACTTGCACTTAGGGCAGTTGATCGAGCAAATGTCAAGCTTTGTGGTTAAGAGAAATGTAAATATGATTTAAAGCGTTATATAAGCATCATAACATTACTCAGTACGTACGCTTACTGTGTGTCATCATAACATATTCACTAGGCAAGCAGGTTGGCAGTAGTTAGTTTAGGTGATTAATTTGATTAACTCATTATTACTTTTTAGGTAGTTTCTTATATAACAACACTGATCCCATACTTCCACCATTAAGTCTTTCAGCAGGAGAATGTGCAATTTTGCTTCAAACAAAGACTACATCAGGAGTGACATTTCTGTTTGAGTTTAATGTTACAGTGAGTAATTTATGTATTTTTAGTAATTTCAGAAAAGTAGGTGTATTTGGCTTCCCTTAGTAATAGACTAATTTACAACGCCAAGATGATGATTTTAGCTTACTGTAATGCTTGCTATAACCAAAGCATATGAAACAGCAAACCTGCTGCACATGCTCATTGGAAATGCGCAGAAACACAAATTTCTCACTTTACGTACCTAAAAACAAATCAAACTTCTAGTTGTTCGAGTTGACTATACGGTGCTTATTTCAAAAGTTAACGGCACGAAAAATTGTTAATGATCTACTTGTTAGCAAAGAAAATTTACTCTAGCATTCAGAAACCTAAAAAATTTAGAGAATAAAGATTTATTTTGGATTGCACATTGCTGCATTATGCAATCGGTTTGCGATATAGGTTTTAGTGTTTTTAAGCTTGTAAAGGTATATGACAGCTAATGAGTCAAACTTCTGATTTTGGTGTGCTAGGTTTTACCAATTTCGTACAATAAAATTGATGACGCATGAAAAGCTGAACACACGATTTATCTTTTGAACAGTTTCAAGAATCTAACTTTTCCGACAGCTGCAGATAATGAATCCGCCATTTTTGGTAAGATATAAATTATTATATTGGTAAGATATATGTGACGCCGTGTAATAACTAAGTTAGGACCTTAAGAAATCAGAGTACTGTGTTCAAGGTTCTCGAGCGTTTTCGTCACTTTTATATGCTAAATCTACAGGATAATCATTTATTTGTGAGGCTACGTGGATCCGTGTCACACACTTGTGGTGAAACACTTGTGTGCACGTGGAAATTATTTAATCAGAACGAAAACGGAACTAAAAGCTAATATTTAGATTTAGAATTTAATCAGTAAAACAATGATAGCAAAATTGAACTGATAACAATTTCGAACAATACCTAATTCCCCCAAAAGTAACGTTGGCCGGCTACGCTTCTGTCTCTCATCAGGCTTTTGGATCTATCAACCACGCTCTTGAGTCTCCAACCGTGCTACATCAGCTTTTCATCTCCAGTAGTCAGCCACGTCCTCGCCAGCAACTCTTTGCCAATGGTCACCAATCCAGCCTCTGCATGGACCACGCTTTAAAACTTCTCCAGCAATTCAGCGGTTGAACTCGTACCTGGTTGCCTCGGGATTGAACTCTTGCCTGGTTGCCTCAGACTTCCAGTAATAAAGCCAGATATCGTCCTTTTGCAGGGTGACAAACAGAACCTTCAGTTCAGACGAACAGACAGACCATTGGTCCAGGTAGAACTGGTCCTAAACTAGTTTTCCACTACTATTCAGCGAGAATTTGAGTCCTATTCTGCAGGTAGAAATATGGTTACCAAACACTTGCTTCTTGGAATGTCAAGACAGTGTCATCACAGCAAACAACGAATAAACAAAAGTAGACAAAACCATTGTCTTTGTGACAAATCATCTCACTGCATACGAGTATCATTAAAGACAGGTTCACACCAAACTTGGTGTTCAGCCATATAAAATAACCTCAGGATGTGGACTAACCAGCAAAACTCCACCACCCTGTAACTTTGACAGTCAGAACATAACTAGTGTAAAACAGGAACTCTGTAGTAAGCTCCCAAAACAGGTTGAAGCCATTTGGTATTCGAATTTACAGGTAACCTAATTACAGGTAAGCAGAGAAATAAGCGGCCAGAGCCATCTAGTGTCAAAATCTTACAAAAACACACAATGTAATATAAGTTTAAATAAACAGTGCAATAAATCAATCAGGTAATTAGACCATTAATTATGCACACACAACGTCATAGGAAAGATATATCAAAATAGGTGTTGCGACAATGATGGGTGGTATAACCGATCATCACAATATAGTATTACCTGGATAAGATAAAACTAACAATAATATCACACATTCTTTACGGCTTGTCAAATCAATGTGCTGATGGTACTGATGTGACACTCACATAATTTGGTAATGTTATTACTTTGTAATGTTTTTTGCTTTGAAAATAATGTTATTGTCACAATAAACAGCGGTAAAGAATGGAAAAGTTTACCTGTTGTTTGTTCACCGTGTATTCTGGGAAATAGCCTAACTTATGCAGTTATGATACTATATATTGAGCATCCATATGTTTTACTAAGATAATACTAATCATTTTTATAATAATAATATTATACGCAAATTGCTTCTTGTGAACTTATTTGTTAAGAGTTCTTTTTATGGAAGTATTGAATGCAGTGACGTCATTGGAACTACAGCATCTTTCTGTTAGTGGAGTTTAATGCATGTTTCTTCTCAAAATCAAACAAAATAACCTGGTAACAACTGACATGGCTCATGTACGTTATAATACGTATTACAGTTCACGGAACCACAGGTTACATTTAAGCAAAAAGAACTCTGTAGCAGCAGGTACTCCACTTTGCACAATAGATTTTTATTATGGGTTGAAAAGTCGTCAGTAGTAAAAACTAGTTTCTACTCGTTAAGTTAATAAAAATTGCTAAATTGGTTATTTTTTCAAGTAAAGGAGCATAATAATTCATCTATAAACTAAATATAAAGCGACTATCAACGTCTGCATTCGTCGCATCTTCAAAGTAGCGAACACGTAATTGAGGAGCCTTGTCGTGATCATTTCGTTTTATACCTTGTCTTTAATCTCGCGTTAATCCTCAAAATGTGTTATTAACAACTAGATTATACCTGAATGAGAAATCTATTATACTTTGTACATTACTGAGATAAAGTTGGAAGTCAGTACATTATTAAATTAAATTTATCTCACTCATAATCAATATGCAAATGCAGTATGCATTGCATAACATGTATAGTCTTGTTCGCTCTGGTTTGCCCATTTCACGATGGTAATAGGCTAGCAGATAAATTTTGTAGCTATAGTATATCCAAAGCCAGCCATATGTAGGCAGAACTATGTCACATAATATGCAAAATATTTAAAAAATGAGAAATCATGTTTGCTATCCAATAATTAATCCATTCACCAGTCTCTCAAGGCAAACCAATTCACCATATCATTAGACGCGGATGATGTACTGAAGATTTTCAATGGTCTTTCGTTTACCGTGTACCTCCCAAAGTTTAATAAATGTGGGTTTGATACCCAGCAACGCTGACAACGCCGGCCTGTTACAAAACACAACCACTATGGAAGATTACGTGGACACGGACGTTATACAATTGTAGTACTGGCTGCTAATTAGGCAATTAATTAATCCCCCACTACGAGAGCTTAGGCTTGGTCGAAATGGTAATGATGAATCCCTGGTCGACCTTGAACCACGAAATACTCGCTGTGAGGTAGATCTCTGTCTCTCTAGTTTTCTAGCTAGGCTCTGCAATAAGTCTTTCAATCAGAGACGTTCTCATAAGCCTATTAAATGCGTGGGAAAAGCGAGCGAGTTCTCTTCCAAATGTAGTGAATCATCTTTTTTTTATTTCGATTATTAATTGTTTTAATCATGATTATTTTTTAGCGAATAATTACTGATTTAAAAATAAAATCACAACTTAGAACCAAAAGTCATGATTGACTCTGTTCAACATACATTTGCAGGACGTTTATGAATCGCCATCTGTACTCTAAAAAGAAACTAACTGTTTGCCAACATATACCCTAAAATTGGACTGGTATCTTATGATCATTTCGAAAAAATGATTTACGTATGATTTACGTGGTTTACGTATCACTTATGATGCCAAGCACGTTTTTCGGTTAGTGCCACTTACCTCACGGGAACAATTTTTGCTAAAAACCCAACGTTGATAGGCCTAGGCACGCTGTCACTGACCTATAAGTTCATCAAGACAAATTTCTAGCTCAATTCCTGCTAATTTGGCTTGTCAAAGCCCTCCCACGTGTCTCTAGCTAGACCTCTTCCATTGGAAACTAAACTTTTTAACTTCAAATTTTGTAATTTGCATAGGCCTATATGTTAGGTTATTTTGCGTAAGTGTGGGTGACTAGTTAACGCTATGTTTATCAATGAATTTTGAACGCAAATTTTGTTGATTCAGCTTATATTACAGATGGTTACATGGCATTGATAATGTGTTAGCTGAACTTTAATAAGCGCAGGTTTAAGATGGTGCGGTTGAATTGTCCTCGCGCCATTCTATTTATTATACTGAGAGTTGAGAAGACGGACTAAACGATTGGCCCAATGCATTTTGAAAGGCAAAGGTTTCACGTTACTCTCCATGAGCTGCTTTGTAACTTTATCGCCAAGTTTTTTGGTGAATAAAGTGAAAAATAAAATGAACACGTAAATTCAACGCATTATTGTTAATAGACTATTTGTATCAAGTTCTAAACCTTCGTCTCAAATTGTGACGCAAGTATGAATTCCCACCCTCAATATTTGTATTAACACAATTCGAATTCTCATTTGAAAGGCTATTGTAGAGATATTTACATTCGACAAAATCTTTTCGATTGTAAATGAAAATGAATTTCAGTTTGCGAAGTTTGACAACAAAACATGATAATCATGTTCGCGTTTTCCGCAGCTAAGTGCAGTGAAATTTTGCACTTAGCTAGACTAATGAATTAAATGTGACATGGCCAAAATGAAGAGCCAAATGTTGGCAATTGTTATACCGATGGCATATCGGATTCTGCTGTTAGTGTGTGGCAGCTTTTCACAAGAAGTCACCTCATTGGGAAAAGGTATAGTACAATCTACTATGTGAATCTATTTACCTTACCTTACAATTTACCTTACAAAGTTATAAATTACCTAAAGCTGAACTCCGTCGCTGTCTCTTCTCAAATATGCTTTAAAGCAATTGACCGATCGAAGCAGCAGCAATATGTAGTTGTAGTTGATAATTTGTTCAATGGGTTGATTGAGGCAAAAACTGCGAGTCTTCGTGAATATAGACCTTCTTTAGAAAGTAGGCTTACTAAGAGATACCTGTGAGGTACCAGTCAACCTTTTGTAATACACTACTGCGCTTGACCAGTAGAATGACAAAGTTTGAAATCTATATGAATATGAATTACTGAGTGTGATTTATAAATATGTAATTTATAGTAGATCTCAGTTCGGCTTAGGCACAAAAGAGCCAGAGAGAAGACGAACCATCTATTCTTACCAAATGTTCCTCAGCCTCAATATAGTCGTCTTCGGGACAGGCAGCAACCATTCAGGGAGGTTCAGATTCAATGCCTCTGATCCTTTTACCTCAGGTCAACCTGCCAAAAATGTATAAACAGGTGTTAAACATGTTAGCCACTGCGTTAAGCAACCGGAATATTCATTAAGGTAGATTTGCGCTAATAATTTTGCTCAGCTTTACTTAAAATGCTGCAAAATCGCCAAAGTCATCAAGCGTTAAGTCATTATGAGTTGGAAATCAAGCAAGTGAATATATTTGGGTTTTAGTGTTAAGGAATTAAAAATTTTTGCTGAAGTGGTTAGCCGGCTGAGAGAAATTGGCATTGAAAAAAAACGCGGTAACATTGACGTACAGAATTGTAAAACATAAAGCAAATGTAAATGAAGAAAAAAACGAGCGAATTTAATCAGTAACGCGAAAGTAGTCTGCGTTATTGTCTACTGCGCGCCTGATGGTCACACCCGGTACATAGTGCTACCTGTGCCGTTTTCATGTAAAAACAATATTAAATGAAGTTGTTAAGTATAATCATCCGGCGCGAAATGCCTGTTTTCTTTCCAGCGCTAACGTAGTAAGCTCTACTATTAATAAATACATTGTTACAGCCCAGTGGGTTAATTCTTCTTTTTCTTTATAAATACGAATAATGTAACAATATAATGCTAATCTGCATACATATACAGATTATAATATATATATGCATATATACATAATTTGTTTATAATATATGATATATAATTTGTTAATATATATATATATATAAAGTTTCGCAGTCTACTTTGCACAGCATGACAATTAATTGAAACAGCCGTTGAAAAAATTAATAAACGTTTTGCTGCGTCGCGAAGGTCTTTTATCGTGAAGTTTAGAACGCTTATTTAATTTAAGTTGCAGTCTGCTTTGTGGTCTGCAGGCATGTTCTAATTAGTCGGACGATATAAATTTAAACAAATACATCAACTGATTTTGCTTGTTTACGTTTTTTTGCAGAAGCTTCTAATAATTTGATTGTAGTAGCTAGAAAAGTGCCTAACACCCATAATGAGAGGTTAGCTGCGAACCAAGCTACCTTTGTGTGTAATATTACAGTATTTTCTGATGACCTGGTGACAAACATGATTTTTACATTGAACACTGGAGATAACGAATCTATTCATTTTAATAACTCGTATTTTAAGACAGCAAGAGAATTGCTGGACGAAGACTTCCTGGAGTGGGCAGAGAAATCAGTTAATCAAAGTTTAGGAGACTTTTATGCCTACAAATACAATTACACGTACAATATTGGTTCTTACAAGATTGAAGTTAATGGTACAGTACAAAACAACAATTCTATTAATTGGTACACGTCTAGAGTTGTACATATAAAACAACTGAGGGATTGTAACTACAGTGTCACCATCGATAATGCTGGCCATAACAGAACTGATGCCACCAAATTTTGCCAGTCAAAACCATTTAATCTTACTACTTCCGTGCAAGAAGAATATTGTGGTCAGTCTTTGGGAACTCGTGCGTTGTCCTATTGGTGGGAGATCCAATCGGATAAAAATGCTTCTGACAGCAAGGGGTGGCAAGACCCTCATTCAAAGGTGACAATTAATGCTAGCTCTTTAACGAAAGGTGTCTATGCTGTCAAAGTTATTTGTGAGTTAAAGTTATGGCCGGAAAACGATGCTAATCTGTCATCGACTCCTATTTACCAAGAGAACACAACTTACACGGTAAGTCGCTTAAATTAATGTTTTTGATTAATTTTTATAGCTGTTTGTTATAACTATTGAAAATAGGAATAATTTTTCGTGTGTACATAAGCACTGGGTTAACCATTAAGCACAGTAAGCATAATATAACCATCTGATTGGGACTCCAAGAGAAAAAACACCCAAACAACCACAACACAACCACAACAACAAAATATAACGACTACATATAACATTACATAACATTAACAAGGCGTCTTCTATGGCTTTTTCAAGGTCTTCTTGCTGTACAAACTGTACATTGAGTGTTCTGTCATTCTTTCTAAACCGTTCAATAATTGCACCACTGTATGCTTTTTGTATGAAGTTTTGTACTTCCGAGTCTAACAACTCTGGATCAACATCCCGCACTAAACCCACAGTGTTACGTCTGGGAAATCTAGCACTCTTGCTTACAATGCATTGTTCATCCTCGATTTCTCTTAATTTTAATTTAAATGTACATTGCCTCGTATAGTCTTGTACGGCTAAGTCAAATCTTAGTTTTGGAAAATGTTGACCTCTGCTGATGTTCAATAAAACAATTCGGTCTTCTTAGCATCATATTCTGTCTTAGTCTCATTGCCGATGGCCGAGTTGCTGCTAGTCTTTTTCGTCTGAAGGGCATTTTGTCGTACTTTATCTGCGTAGGAAGCTGCGACACTTGTAGGTGTGTGTACTAAGTGTGTTGAGCGTGTAGCACTTTCGAGATACTCGATTCTCTTTAACGCTTCTAGGTGGCTTTTTTGCCCAAACCCGAAGTTAAATTGTTTATTATTTTGTATAAGAAATGTATGTAGTCAGGGGCGTTTCCATCCTTCCCTTTTGGCACCGACTGAATTTAACAGACCTTTTAGGCCAGAAATGTTAGCATGAGCGTTTACCTCTGTATGAATGTCTTCCATGGTTATAGACTGAGTGACGATTTTCCAAGCCTCCAAACTCCGGCCGGACATCAAATTCTTTGTTTCGGCGGAATAGAACGCAGATAATTTGCCTTTTCTTACCTGGGTTCATGGCGCTGAGAAGCCACCTACTTGACAGGCATTAAGATGCACTTACTGTAGTAATCAATTTATGAAAAGTAACTTAATGCTATAATTCCCAAATTAATCGACGTGTGTAGTATTAAAACACACCATTGAACGCACAATCGCATTAGGAGTCCACTGCACCAAATTTTTCCAAAAAATCCTCTAGTGAAGCATATCTATTTTTACCACATGACATCAGTTCTATTTTTGGAGCTGTCCTCTATCGGCTCGCTGTCACTGGTCAGCACATATGTTTAGAACACTCACTCAATAGTCAGCTTAACACTGATTGGATAATGCAGCTGAATACTGATTGGTTGAGTGCGCGGGATTATCAGCTGTTAACCAACTTAACTGCACTGTGTTGGCCAAGTGAGCACAGCTACCCAGCTGTCAATCATCCAAACACAATAATAAATTTAAAATTTCACACATATTTAAACTAATCATTTAATCATCATACATCACTTTTCATCATATTAGTCATTCTAGCTACTAATCATAATAATCATAAATCATATATACATATACATATGCAAGATCTAGCGATACTTAAGAATAAAATGGGGCACTATGCAGTTTGGAGTTTCAAGTAAAGTTGAAAGGGAGGGGTTATTCCAATATCCAAATAGGGACTGACTAAATATATTAGGTGCATTTCAACGTCATAGGGCTAAGCAAAATTGAAGGAGGGCGATGTGATGATCGAGATGTGATAGACGCAGTGTCCATCCTGTAGTGGTGTGTCCTTTGTGTCCATTACTGTGATGAGGACTGTGACAATTTCTGTGGTGGCGTTTGAATTTTGTACTCCATTGTGTTGTCCACTGTCCGGGATCTGTTGTTTGTGACAAAATTTCTTATTGCACAGTGGGATGTGAAGAATATGTTTTGTTTGAAGATAAGTGAATGAAGGTTAAATGGTGTATAAAAGCTGATAAAAAAGAAAAAGGATGAAAATGAATGAAGTTGAATGCGGCTACTACGTCAGGTCAGCTCCTGGGGGAAACGCTGGAACAATTATTGGCATCTTCTCTTTGGACACACCTCTACCATGTTGTCAAAAGAACATCATGTTTTGGATGGGATTCTACAAATATAGACCTGCTTTACGCTTACTGAACCCGGCCAGATCTCTGAGCCTTAAAGGCAATAAATTTTATTTTTTACGATTACGATTTTATTTGTGGAATTTCTTGAAACCAATTTCAATTTTTTATGATTTTGTTGTAAAAGTTTACTTTCAACCGTCATTTTCATTAACTAGATTAAGTTTACATATTTCGAAGTATCTTCTTGTAATGAGCTTTACGCATTTTTGTAATTTTTTCGTAAACAAGTAAGCGTTACGCGACGGCGAAGTGCCCTTTTATTTTCATCCCCACCCCCACATTGTGATGGTTCGATCCATTAAAAAGCCATTGCATGTCAGTATAGCAGCTATTAGTAACTGGTATGGAATGGCCTCGCCGGTTCAATTGGCTGACGGACGCGTGTGTTTAACATCTCTGCATACTTGATGGAACTAACATGGAACACATATTATTCAGGCAAGTTTATTTTACGAAAATTTTCACTGTTGTCTAACGTTTTATCATAAAGTGACGTGAACTAGCGAATCAGGACCATCCGCTCAACATTACAATATCTTCAAGTTTCATCTTATGTGTTCCTTGAAAAGGCAGAGAGGATCGCGGACACAACGAGATGGAGGTTTTGAAGCAGAACGAGCTATAATGTGTTTATATCTTGTTAAAATACCTCTCACTCAAAGATATTCCCACTGTCTGAATGGGGCAAATGAAAGCCCATGTGGCAGTTAAGGAAGTCAAGGGAAAGTTGCAAGATTTAAGCGGCGCACCAATTAAACTAAAAAGTTCTATTGACGCTGAGGGCGCAGCATACTTAACCTGAAAAGTCCTGTTTCAACAGTTCTCTGGATAAGGAACAAAGGCAAGGCTCGGCAAGCTCCCAAGAATTTTGATAACTTAATTGATTTGCCCGAAAGATTGCCTCAGATTTTTTTAACACATAATTATAAATTGTAATAATCTTCAACAATGTACTGTTGATCATTCACCATTCATGTAATAAGCTAATGATAAAAAGTGTAATAAATCGGATCATAGTGTCTTAACTTAATGAAGAACCTGACTGATTGTGTAACAGAGAATAGTCAGGAAGTTTCGCAGATAAGAAGTTCGTGGGAAACAGCTGCCTCAAAATGAGCGTACCAAACAATAATTTTTTGTAAGATTTATGTATTTTTCTTTGTAACCTTATTGTAAAATTTTGAAAAGGTATAAAATTTGCTAAATTTATGGTGAAAGTTTATTTTAGGTTCAATTCAATTAATCTAAATCGTTGGTTGCTAAATGGGACATTAAAAAGACACGCCAGGCAAAAAATTTGCTTGTGTGTAAATAACTTTTTGGATTGCTGCATTTAGTTCAATGTGCCTCTCATTTCGTTCAAGTGGTTTGGAGAAAAGTGGAAAAAAGGCCTTCACGTTACTTTTGACATCTTTTGTCCTCATGCTGCCATTTCAGTAACACTTTTGCTATTTTTAAGGCCAACTGTAATGCCAAAAAGTTATTTACACACAAACAAATTTTTTGCCTGGAGTGTTTTTTTAATTTTCAATAATCATAAGTGATTACTGTAAATTTACTTATACCCCATGCCATATATAGCGGACTGACCATGTCATATATAGCTAACTGACACAGGAGCTAGCAAAGATAAGCAGTTAATCTTTGCTAACGACGAAAGCTAGTACCTGGTGCAAAGTGATTTTTGTATTTCCGTTGGACGAGTTTATATCTTGCGTATATTCAACAATATCAGGCAAGAACAAGGCATCATATGACAAAAACCTTTCACTAAAATTGGGACGGACAATAAATGAGTTAATTGGCGAGGACATTTTAAAGGCCAAATTTTATTTCCAGATTTTGAACTATCCGCAATTGCTGCATTTAGTTCAATTTGCCTCTCATTTCGCTCAAGTGATTTGGAGAAAAGTTGAAGAAATGGGCTTCAGTCTGTTTTCTGCAATGAGTCGAATGAGGAAATACCGCCACGCAAGAAAACAAAGAATTATGAGCGCACTAATAACAAGTTAAAGAAGTAGGAATAAGCTTAATGTGGTAAACAGATTTCTGGCTGCTTAGGGTTACTGCACCGCTAGAAGAATCATTGCCAATTATGCAGAATATTTTTCCAGAGATATTCGTGATGATAATAATGATGGTGATGATGATGATGATGATGATGACGATGTTGTTACTGTTGACGTCTTTGAAAAGTATTTTTCGTCAAAAGGACCACCAACACAGGAAGTAGCAAAATACAATCAGAAAGCACTTCATTAGACTGGTGATGCTACGGTTGGGCACAATGACTTAGAACTGGTCAATACATGCTCAACAGATAAATCTCTTGCTATGAGTATGCATGGTTATGCGTGAGAACCATATACTTGTGAATGGTTCTTTTCATATGAAGACGAACTTGCAGCTTGTAGAAATTTATTACATGCAAAATCTTTAATCAAAAATGGCTGTGTGGCCCATCCTAAAACGTTGGGGTTAGTTCTAAGATGTGCGGTCATATGGAGAGAATGGCGAATTTTGGTGTTTGGTGGTACTTAACATATTGTGCTAATTAGGACCAGTGCTATCTAGATAACCTTTGTACACTTACACTAGATTTCAAAGTAACAAATTTTAAAACACGTTTTTCGAAACCTAAGTTGCGTCCCTTTTCACCTCATGTAATGCAAGATGGTTACAAGACTTGAAAATAACTGTCCCTATTCACCCCAAAATGCGGGGTTAATAGGGACACTAGTTTTTAATGTACGATTTTTTATTATAAGAATGATACATTCAAAAGATAAATTGTGTATGTGGCTACATGATTACATGAACACAATTTAGAATAAAAACTAACAAAAAAAAGTTACGGCAGATGAATGTAAAAATTGTTCCTATTCACTCCTTTTACGACATACATAACATATATACATAATGTATTTCTAAATTTGTTAGCATACGTCCTGCATATGTATGCGTATATATATATTATAATATACATATGCAGGGCGTACATTAAAAAATTTAGATATATCTTGCTAAATGTCTAAAACTAATATCGCACAAAATGTGTTGCATTAACAACCAAATGTCTACAACACAAATTATTTATAGGTTCATTAGAGGAAGTCTTATTGACAAAACAAAGAATAAGTGGCATTGTGAGGCATACCGTTCATTGCACACATATACGATAAACGAGATCCTAACTGCAATTAAAAATTTCCTATTAGCAGTATAATAACGCACTGGTGAAAAGATGAGCCTAGCAAAATGATACACTGACGAAAATATAGTCTGCCGAAATGATACACTGGCGAAAAGATAAACTGCCGAAATGATACACTGGCGAAAAGATAAACTGCCGAAATGATACATTGCCAAAGTGTAACACTGTTTAATAAGATATTGCACTGTTTCCAACATCCACTGGTGAAATGAGGTACCGGTGGAAAAAAATGCACTGGCAAAGTGTATTACTATTTAAATACTTACTGCAGTATTTTTAACTGCAATTGGCGAAGTGTACTCGTATTTAAATACTTACGGTACTATCTCTCACTACAACTTGTGAGCGATACGCTGGCAAAATGACAGGTTGGCGAAGTGTAACACTGCTTAAGAATGTATTGCACTATTTCTAATACCCACTGGCGAAATGATACTCTGGCAAAGTATATTACTATTTCAGTACTTCTACACTATTTCTAACTACATCTTGTGAAATGATTCGCTGGCGAAATGATACATTGGCTAAAAGATGCACTGGCGAAGTGTGCTACTATTTAAATACTTATTGCACTATTTCTAACTACAACTGGCTTCTAATACCCACTGGCGAAATGATACTCTGGCGAAGTATATTACTATTTCAGTACTTCTACACTATTTCTAACTACATCTTGCGAAATGATTCGCTGGCGAAATGATACATTGGCTAAAAGATGCACTGGCGAAGTGTGCTACTATTTAAATACTTACTGCACTATTTCTAACTACAACTGGCGAAGTGTATTCCTATTTAAATACTTATACTGCACTATTTCCAACTACAACTGGTGAAGTGTACTACTATTTAAATATTTATTGTACTATTTCTTCTGGCGAAATGATGCCTAACAAAGTTTAATACTGTTTAAAAATGTATTGCACTATTTCTAATATCCACTGGCGCTGTTGAAATGATTTACTGGCGAAATGATTGACTGGCGAAAAGATAAACTGGCGAAGTCATAGACTGGCTAAACAATAGACTGGTTAAATGATACACTGACGAATTTTGCCCTAGCGAAGCGACATACAATCCAGGAAAGAACTTGATTATTAATGTATTTCACAGTTAACTGAAAACGTGTATTGCGCAGAAATTTTGAAAACAAAGGAATATTAGGGACATAAACATTAAAAACATATTAACTAATTATCATTTTCGCAGCCTTCAACGTAGAGCGCTGTAAATGGCGTTTTTGTTAAAATTAAATTATCAGGTATCACCATCTGGCAATATATATGTTCGCCATAAATGTTACATAGAAAAATTGTGAAACTACATCCAGTCCCACTGAATTTTACACTAATTCAATCCAATTACAGAAGACAGCACTGAGCGAGCTTTTCCAAATGTAATGATTGGCTTGTGTATATCTGCGCTACGATGGTCACAAATTCGCAACTGAAGTTCTCTCAGCTGAAACACCAAAATTCCCAGTGGTAAAAACGATGTCTATCTGCATTAGTGGCGTTTATGGAGCATGCGGGTGCGGATGCGTTTTGGAGAGAGCGGCTTAGATAAAATCGATTTAATATTGTTTTCAATGCACCCGTTTATATAGCCTGCGTATGCGTTATTCTTTTTATGCAGCTATTTCCTATTGATTCTTTTCCGCAGGCTATTCTGCAGCTGTGGAAATCGCATTTGCATCCGCAGCTACATAAACGCCACTTATGAAGTTAAACATTGTTCACAGCAAGAAATAGAACTAGACGTTTTATTTAGCCAGTAACTATTATTATTAGTTGTGTCTATAAATATAAGATATTATTCATTTTTCCAAACTGTTGGTTAAATCTGATAGAACTAAACTTGAAATTTTTACACTCTTTATTTAAATAATAATCTAAGAAATTTATTTAGATTATCTGTATTACATCATGCGAGGGTTGAATGTATCACCATGCGCCTATGTGCACTGGTTGCAGATAGAATTCTAGAATAAATCTGCCCCCAAAACAAGTAAATAGCAGCTAAACCAGCAAAAATGAGAAAATAGACATTACACCTCGACCTCGAATAATCTTTTAAATCGGTGCCACTTCTTATGAAAGCATTTTCGTTGAGCGTCTACGGACGGCGATTACTGGAAATTCATAGAGTCACGTGTGACTGGAGACTATATATAGAGTCATCATCTCTGGAGTCACATGTCCTCTCACCCTTGCAATCACTTTAGACCACTCTGCCCTGTCACCCGCAACTTTCCATGTCTCTGTATTTTTGATACCTAATGGTGTTTGTAAAAAATTTTTGGATGCACCTGTCCTTTTTGCAGTTTGTTTTCTTTCTGTAGTGCTTCTTTGAAAACTAACTGCAATGAGCTGTCGTCTGGTAATCGTGTAAGATGTTCTACCAGCTTAATCTTCATGTTTTTATTTTAATTATCATGCTTCTGGATTGGATTTATTATGCAGATCCTGGCCGTTTTATTCTTAGAATGTTCCTACATGTTTCCTCTTTTAAATACATCGATTTCTGATTCGTGACGTACTTTGATCACCGACAATTTGAGTTGCGAAAAAACAGTTTCCACAAGTACAGCAAAGCCGTTGAACAAATCTGGTGAAGACGCAAAATCATGCTAGCCACTTCCGGCAAAACGCATGTGCTAAATTTGCGGAAAAGCAGTGTCGTATAGGGGCACCCCAAGTAGGACACCAGCGATTTCTGTCGAGAATCGAGATTTATGACATAGTAAAACATAAAAGTAAATTTGTTTTAGGAAAAAGTAACTTTATAATAGTGATGGATAGTCCTTGACAATTTACAAATGTATTTTTTACAATAATATCATCATTATAATATTAGCTCCATTAATATCATCATAACATTAGACTAAGTATCTAGTGCTTTAAAGATAGAAACTATGTAGGGCACATAACTCGCTAATCCGTTTACTTAGTAGAAAACAATTATTTGTCCAAGAGGGAGTGAAAAGGATCACCTGTCTGTGAAGTAAGACAAAAAAATGATATACTTTAAACAAACGTTGGAATCGCCTAAAAATGCTTATTTCACTTTAAAGAAGATTAATATTGGCAAATATTAATTCTTCTAGCTCAGAACATAATTCTTTTATTTTGTCGGATATTGACGTTTTTAATTATTACTATTCCATAAACAAGGACGACGGACGGTGCCAGTACGCTTAACGACTCAATTCGCGACCTATTTCTAGTGTCCTACTTGGGCAGCCCATGTACGACGCGTCCTACTTGGGCTAGCCCATGAACGCCAATTCATGGCTAATTCAATTCATGGTCAATTCTTCGACTAATGGATTACTCGGCACCCAGCATGGTAATCTGCAATTCTGCACGTGGAAGGATTTTAGTCTCGGATCAACACAGATCGCGGGTAACAGTAAGCTACGCCACACTGGCGTTTTTCTCGCAAACACATGCTGGTTGATAGCCGACGCTGTAAAGAACATAGACATAGACATAGACAACAACTATAAACATGCGGGAAAACAGGAACAATTGAGTAAACGAAAATGCTATGCGTACCCAAATACAAGAAATAATAGTGGTAGTTAATAATTTCAATCAGGGTTAATGTGAGTGATATATCAAGGTTTAATGCGAAAGATTAAACGTTACCTGACGATCAGAAAGCTGTTCTTCAATGAAATAAAGTCTACCGCCTCACGAATTTGTTGTGAAAATAAAATTATGGAAACTTCTTTGCAATAAATTTTTTTCCAGTGTCTTAGAATCATAGCTCAATATGAAAATAAAACTTTATTGTGCAACCTGAAACCGTCAACGAAAATCTGAATCTTAGCTATTGAGAGGAATATTCCAGTTATATCTATTATAAGTACAAAAATACATACCATACAACTTATGCTTGACCAATTGTAAAGGATTTATATAAGCATTAACATTCGACTTTAAACAACATTTTAAAGCTGTCCAAGCAAAACTTTGTGAACACTTAAGATGCCTTCTATTACGGACTGTCAACTTTAAAATTTTTGCACAGTATTGTCTGGCAACATCCTGCTATGTATGTATGCTATGTATGCTTTCTGGCCTGCAGGCGTGAAAAGAACCAATAGGCCAGGAAAAGCTAGGCGGTGCGAAAGTGTAATAGCGCCGTGTTTAAACGGGTAAGAAAAATCAGACTTGGGTACCCTTTTCCTTTTACCTTATGGTACCCGGTACCCAAGTGTTAAGATTCAGTGGCAGTGAAAAAATTGTCATGATTTATGTTTCCAAGTGAAAACAACCACTGCTGCATTTTGACTAACTGTACTGTTATGTTAACAACAAGCATTCAGCCTGACGCTATGACACGAGCTATGCATTACAAAATTTAGTATTCTCCCACACAAAGCATTTGACTGAGCTTTAATATCTGCCAGACTTCTTAATTACTTAAATTGCATGCATAGTCAATGAGTCCGCTACATTAGTACGCCAGCTAGGTACTGCACTGAGCACTACTAGCGAAGGAATTAGGGAAATAAAATAAACTATTGTCCTTTTTGTGTGCTATCAAACTTAACAATTCATTTATTTGTATCTTTGTTAATGGCCTGAAAGTTAACGGACAATTTCATTTGGATATTTATTATTAGTTTTTAAAGGGTTCAGTTTTTTGTGTGGTTCAGTTTCTTCCTCATGTTCACTCATTAGCAAAATTTGCATGTCCTTCTTGTCTAATCAAATAAAAATGATCCAATCATGTATATACACACTTTGGCAGTATACAAGTATATTCCACTTATGACAAGTTTCAAGGGACTGTGACAATTTGCTCGCTGCAACCGAGTGTCGTTGTAGCCGAGGACAATTGTTGTGTGTGTAAAACATAGAAATGAACCCTATAAGGCGAATATGATGTAACAATGAAAAGAACCTTTTCTTGTGAGACTGGGACAAGTTCCTTAACAAGTGCCACTGTTCAGCAACTATTTTATAACAAAAAAGCACACTTATAGTGTATAAACTCTATTATTTCTAAGATTAAGGTAGTATTTTATGCAATAAATCCCTGCATAAAATCGCCATACAAGTTGGTTAAATTCTTAGTTACTACTGCTGTGATTCATACAGTCTGCTGATAGCTGAGTGTATTTTGCATGGGTGCTACAGTACAATAATTTCACTACACAGCTAGTTTTCTTGCTCGGATACATAGGTCTACTTAAATAGCTGTGCCAGTGCAAATATCCTTTATGATTATGAGCATTTCAGTATGAGCCTTCGTCAGTTAATAACTAGTTTACAGTCTGGCTAACCCACATGTGTTATATAATCGTATTTATTTGAAACAGTATTTTTATTAAAAATTCAACTTTGAAATATTGCTGAATCATTTATTTTGCAAAACAGAGTAGTTTTTTAAAAAACTGTTGTTTTCCTGTTTCACATTAAATTGCACCACAGCTTTATTCAGGGAGCGGTCAAATTTTGAAAGGTATAAGAACACGTTATTAGCAGTTGCCGTCGATGAGTAAAAAATTACTAAGGTTTAGAATATATTCTTCAAATGTTTATATGTTTTTTACTCCGCTTTCGATTTTACAAAGTATTTCTCTTTTCATTTCTATTGAAATGTCATTTTGAGCCCTCTTCATTCTGACTGTAAAATTACAATTGCAGCAGCGCACATTGACCCAACCACATGTCTGCATGTACTATACTTTACAAACATTATTAATCATCACAGCGACTTTTTTAATTTTGGTGAATCTTGCCAAGTTGCCTGGTATTTTAGAACTCACGCTCGCTCTTTGCAGGGAAGAGCAATCATGGGGAAAAACAAATCTCTTGTAATAAGCAAGATCTCTTAATATCAGAGCAAGGCTGTAAGCAAGGCTTAGATACATTATTTAAACCTACGATTTGACTGGACTTTGAAATTTGCTAGTAATAACTAGAAGCTGATTATAACAGGCCTCATCATAAGTGGATTGTACTGTATTTGGTATGTTAAGTATATTCTGCACATGCATTCATCTTGGTGGTTATGAGTTAACGTCTGGGGTTGCGGAATATAGGTGGAATAGCCAGCCAGTGTTCATGCTATTGTGAGGTGGACTTTCACTGGTTACTGGTTGGTTGACATTTGCAAACCCTCTATTGTACAGGCGTGAATGATTAAATCATAATTTTACGCATTTCAGAATATAGCTGTACTAATCGTGGGACTGTAGTTTGTATAGCTTGCAATAGCTAGTTTGTATATATTTTTTGTATATATTTTTCAAATGACACTCTTCATATTCCTCCATACTCAAGATGGATGGTCACACTAATGTTTCAGCAGTTTGGAAAGTGTTTAAAGTTTCTGAATATGCCACTAGTAAGGCAATGCGCATCTTGTGTGAAACAACAAGTTGCCAGAGGTGGGCATTATTAAAAAAGAAATCAGTAACAAGGAACTTGAAGTGAACCTACATACAGCTTATGTTGAGGAGTTTTTAGAAACCCTAGAGCAATTACAGGCTGAGCTACGTCAGCATCAGTTCAATTCAGTTTTATGCACTAATATTACAGCACCTTGGTAATATAAGAAAAAGAAGAGCATAAATGTATACCAGGTATTGTAATGAAAAAACACTAAAAAACTGCTGTATTGTAAGAAAGCTTCATGAATCGCTCTTCAAAAACTTACGAGCTTCCTAAAAAATTGTAAGAGGTTTCTTACAAAAAATTTTAATGAGAACATTAGTGAATGCAGTCCCTGATGATTACTTTCGATCAAAGGCTCTTTCAGAACTGTTGAGCAAACTGGCTTTAATATATTTATGCAAGTCTTTCAGAAATGGTATACATATTTGCCAGTAGATGTTATAACTTGGGCAGATCTGTCCAGCAGCAAGAATTGGTGGCTCACTAGTGTTTTAACACATGTAAGATCATGCCGCCTGACAATTGGTGCTTGTAAGAACTTGATTCATTATTGGGCATTGCCATTCCTTAAGAAGTAAATTTGATCTCAAAAGATCTGTTTTGAATTTTGGTACTAAGACCGTTTAAAAGCTCCCGTTGAAATTCCAGTGTTACATAGAAAGTGTTATTTCAGTATGGAAGTTCCACGGGACAGTATTTTGCATTGTTAGTGGCAATGATAGCAACATTTTGAAAAAAATACTTCTGTTTCCGTCTAATGGCCCAGGTAATTTCTTTATTGCACACCCTGCCGGGAATTTTATTATTTTTTTGTTTGTGCATTCATATACGTGCCTAGTACAGTCATATAAAAGCTTATTTTTTTAATGTAAAACGTAAAAAGAAATAATTGTTATAACATCGTTGTTTCGGTGAGGGCGCAACCATGTTTTTCTACAGCTAACTCTCGGGCCGGGCCAGTGTTGCCATTTTGTATGATGCTGATTTAGCCTGATTATCATATTGGAGGCTAAAAGTTACTGTATTTTCCATCAAATTGTCATATTAATGGGCGAGCATATAACATTGTCGTTTATACCGTAATTATCATAACATACGATAATTTACGGCTTCATACCGTGCAAAAAGAGACTATACGATAACTGATAATTATATGATAATTAGTGATGCGAAAAAAACTAAAAAACAAAGTGTGAAAAAATATGCATTGAACAAATTTATTATTATTGCTAACTATTGGAAAACAGAGAAACTTTGATTTCAACTGATTTTAAATATTCCGTGATTCAGTTTTGAGCATTTACAAAGGTTCAACAAAAATTTCCTCCCATACTGACATCTTTTGAGCTCCTGAGGTAAAACAGAAACAAATTTTTTTGTGGCCAGCCTTGCAACAATGCTGGAGGGTGAGGAGAAATAAAGAAGAACGGGCTGGAAGCCATCTTTGTGGTTAGTTGTTTTGCCTACTCACACACCAACTTTGCCTAGGTAGATTCAAACACTCCAGTATAATAGAAGCTAGAAATATAGTGTGTCATATGAGTCATTTTAGTAATTTAGGACAAAGGAAGAAAAGAAGTGTACAAAGAATTCATTGGAAACTAACCTTATCAGTTCCATAACCAGAGATTGGATGTTGATTTTTAAGAAAATCAATAGTCGAATTGTTTTTTTGTGATTGGAATTATGCTGGCTGCAGACCTCAGTTTTTTGCCCACCCCAGATGCTTGTGTCTTTCACAATTTTACTGTTGCAAAAGCCTTTGGCCGTGACATCCATGTGAGTTAATACTTCAGGAAGCAGTTTGGTAGGTTTTAAGTTCCATGTTGCGCTGCTATTCCGTATAGTCACATATTTATATCTGCATGCCAGTGATGCCACATGTCCTAAAATCATTATGCAGCAGAGATCGCATACTGCATAGAGCAATGAAAGTTACCACATGAGTGCGTAGGTAACTAGCAACATAATCTGTTCTGAGAGCAAAAACTAAAAACGAGAATACAGCCTGGCTGAGAAAATGTTGAGCTTTCTCAATTAGAAATGAGAAAATTGAGATTTTGTTGTATTTCTTGCTAATATTAGTTTATGTTTATTTCTTTGCTTATGTTTTACTTTGTTGGATTTAATTTCCGACTTTCATTGTTTCATGTTAAATATATATCACCGGAAGAGAAACGAAAAAGTAAGTAAAAAAGAGAGAATTCTGAAATTTTGTATATGAGTCGATATAATAATTTTTTTGCTATTTAACACATACAGGGATGGATAAAGATCGATACAATGAATTTGACAGCTGTTATTCGTGATGGACCTAATAAGACCATAAACTGGAAGAATGCTCTTACCATGGACGCGTCAGCTTCTTACGATCGATGCAGACCCAATGCAGATCCAAACATTTTGTAAGCAATTCTGACATATTTTGAGTGAGTACTTGAGTGAGTCACTGTGCTGTAGGTCCTACAAATCGTTCCATTAAGCAGTTATCGTGAATTTAGATAATTTAAATTTAGATCACCCTGAAAATAGAAAAGTTAAAAAAATGACAGCGATCTTTCCGTGAAGTATAGAAACATAATCTGTGGTGGGCCACAATCCATCTTTTTGATGGTAAGTGTGAATCAGTTTTCTTTCTGTAATCTGCTAGTTTACCTAATTTAAAATGAGCTAACAGCTGGATCCAGTTTCTTCATTATATATAAAAAAAAGCTTATTGAAAAGCAAAAGCACAACACACATAATGGGCCAGCTCAGCAACAAGCAGAGTGAAAAGAATTTCTATATATAATCATTATTTCAAACAACCAAGTGAGATGATGACAAATTTTTCAACTACACCAGAATGTCCATCTATTCATCTTATGGTACTTCTAGAAGATCGCATAGCTCCAGGTGGAATATTAGAGTTCTAAATAATAATGAGTTTAGTATGTAGAATGGCTTGTTGTCAAAGAAGTGCATAAATCGTAAATTTTATTCTTGAATGCTAAAGTAATTTTGCACATTGTAGAACAACTGACTTCTTTCTTGGCTTTTAAAAAGTTGTTTCATTTTCTACATTTATTAGGCTAATATAAATTATATTATTGTTTTCTATGCATATCAAAAGAACTTCCCATACAAAGCTATATTACTTAACATTACTCTTAGGCTACCTGTTTGATTTCAAGACTAATATAATTGGAAAAGAAAATTCTCAATAATTTAAAATCTTCGTGTCAACTTTAAAAACGTCATTATATCACCATCCCAGTATGCACAACTGCCTCACCAAATAGCGCATTATTGAGCTTACTAACAATTTAAAGTAATATATACTTTTGCTTGGTTTATAAGATGTTTGCTACAAATGCTCTGATTAGTTTTTCAAACTGTATATATATGCAGTGTTATCGTTATCTAAACTTGTTTCAAATGACTTACCATTAAATGGCTGCACCTGATGTTTATCGCTGGTTTAATTTACAAGTTTTGTACGGCTATAACACCTTACCGTTAAATGGCTGTACCTGATATTTGTCTCTGGTTCAAATTTACAAATTTTATACAGGTGCACTGTTAACGCAAGTTCTTCATGCAATTGACGTCTAACATAATGTCAATCATTTTCATCGGCTGCCCAATCAGCTTGCAAGTTCTTTCACACATCCCTGCAGCAGGTACATTTGGGACATTTAGCTACAGCTCCGACTAACACTGTTATGAAAAATGCTTAACTTTTCATTAGTCAGCAGGAGAAATATTGGCCTGGCTCTAGATTTTATTATTGTCAATTGAAATTGCAAGTGAATTAGTGGAAATACACAATCAAGTTTTATTTATAGGAAGAAATGCGCAACTCTTACCTCTATGAACTGCTGATTAAACCATTTTGCAATCAAGAAAATATGCAGTTTAGTTTAGTTTATGGCTTTGCAAATTAGACAAAAACAATGATTTGATTAACTTTAAATAAGGACAAAACAAAATTCTCTTTACTTTTTCTTTTCTGGGCAGTTTTCACTAAACCTCAATGAGATCTTCACGGTCAAAATTAATTCAAATGTGGTCATAACTTGCGTTATACATCAATGTAATATTAGGCAATTTGATGCTACATTTCTGGCTATAATCAAGGTTAAAAGATACCATTGGGACTTATGTGACTCGGGCATTCAATATAAGGGTCGTCTATGGACCGGAACAGTCAAATTTATGCACATGATCAATTAATATAGAACAATACATTGTAAGCTTGATGTTCGTATGTTTAAAGGCAAGAGAAACCTAATATTTCTGTTGCTCATTTATTGTAAAGCAAGGCTAACTGGCTTAGTTTCTTTATTATATTTATGTTTCTGTATTTTGCGGTGCTTTGAAACTTCGTCTCTACGCTCTGTTTAAATTGAAAAGTCATTTTTTGGCTACTTGAAGTGCTAATTTCATGTTAAAATAGCTGCTGCTCTGCAAATTTGTGTTTATGAAAAAGAGCAATCAGTTTAACTGCTGATTTGACAATAGTTCAGACTGTCATGTGTTTAGTTTAGTTTAGCTTAGCTTAGACAGTTGTTGTCCTGCGTGAGCTGTTGTCTCGAATGCCGCAGTGGGGGCGGAGCGATAGACCAATATGTTTGACGTCAATAGGACAGCATGTCAGCGATATAAAACTTCGAGACAAATTTTGAACTTTCTTTATGAAGAGTAAAGGTGAGCATTCTCTTCCAGAAACTGAATCCGAATTGAATTATGACTTGCGAACCAAACTGACTTTCGAGTGAATTTTCGAATCATAAACAAAAAGCAGTCTTCTCAAAGAATGCGTGTTATTTAATTTTGTTCTGCAGTAGAAACACTAATAATTTGTTTAAGCATTTTGTACAGAAATCTCAACTAAATTATGCTGATTGCATGACGTTTCAAAACTTTTAATGATGAAGAACATATCTAGTTGAAGTGTCGTGAATTATTCGAATCCATAATTTTAGTTTCGAATCAAATATGAACTAGAAAAACTCATTCAAATGGAATTGAGTGTTCAAATTCAATTCGACATTTGAACTCAAACATTTGTCGCTCACCTCTATTTAAGAGTGTTTTCTTGCACTTTAAGATATTTTTGACAATATTTTATTGCCCATACGAAATTTCTCTTAATTTATTTCTTTGTTTTAGATTCTGGTGGCATTGCTATGAAGGGATAAGAGACTACGACTCTGTCTATAGCAGTGACAGTGATCGATGTTACAATATAACTATTCCATTTAATGGTGTGTAGTAATAATGTAGCACTGTCATTTAAGATGTATCTAAAATTAAATGATCATCTTAATTATTTTTAACTTACGGTTTTAAAATCAAAATCAGGTCTATGATTAACACGGATTACATATAATATTTATTCATAACTTTTTGGGAAAAAAGTACAAAAAATACAATATGTCACAAAATATAAGCTACAATATTTACAAACAGATAGTTCATTAAGTGTGAAGCATTATATTTTATATTCATCAGTACTAAAATCATTTATAATTTATTCATCATAAATAGTCCGATGTAACTCCTCCAAATTATCACATCAATATTATGCATTCTTACATCAATAATACGTGATAATTGACTGATAACATGACTAATAAAACTGATTCAGTAACTGAGACGAAAGCAAGTGTTTTAGGTTGCTGTAAAATTCAAACTGTATACTACATCATACAGTAAAATACGGTAAATTAAATGCACAGAAAATATGCACTAAATGTTTCTGAGTTTTATTATGGCAACTAGAAGTCGCTAAAAGATATTCTATGATTAACTATGAGTGTGGTGTTGCTAGACTAACAGATTTGATACAAGGAACGACGTACTAACCTCAATGATGTCGTCTGTTGAAGAAGACAAGCCTCTCATAGATGATGAGCAAATCGTCAATGAAAATAACTTCGAAATGAGCACAAAAGTCAAGGAAAAACTACAGTCTGAAATTTTGCATACACTCTTGTTAGTTATAAATTCAGTAATTCTGAAAGTTACAATCAAGCAAGTCAAAGAAGATATCAACGAGATGCATGAAGAAATAAACATCTTTGACAAAAGACAAATGACTTAGAACAATGTAGTAGGAGGTGCAGTGTTAGATTCTTTGATGTGCCACAATATGATGACGAGAATGTATATGATTTAGTAGTGAACTTCTGCTATGGAGTTCTTAAGTTGGATCACTAATCAAGGTGCAATTGAAAGATGCCATCTTACAGGGAAAGTCAGTGGAAGCAATCACAGGTCAATCTTACGTAAATTCATTAGGTATGGCTACAAACGAGATGTGATCTTAGCAGTAAAAAATCGAGAACAAATAGATTCTAGCATTTGTACTTGATATTATATACTTAAGTGCTTTGTTGATAACTTGTTTACACCACAAATGATAATCGTATTCATAACTATTTCTGTTTATACACCACAAGCAGTTTATAATATTTATGCCTTTATACCCCCTCCCCCCTGCTTTAAATCACTGTCTATTCTGGATTGCTGTTACACAGTTGCAACACATCGCAGGTATGTTTGTCTTGCTCTAAATTTGATTATGTAGTGAGTGTTTCAATTTGTTAGTTTTATCATTTTCCAGTAGTTCTGTGGCCATGATTGTTGAGAGTGAAGTTTATTTCTCAATGAATTTGTCTTCTATGAAGGTTAAATAATGGACAAAGTCTGTAGGAGCCCAAAATTCAAAATGGCTAATCAGGCATCTTCTCATTGATTTGACCTTCTGTGCTGCACTGTATATGTTTTCTGGGACGTTGTGGTTCAAAGAATTCATTTTGGTATCATTCAAGTGATTGACCCACTTTTTTGCCTTTAAATGAAAATGGCTGACTTCGGCCATTTTTGGATTTTAAGTTTTATGTGTTTTGGCATACAAGCCTGTAGTTTTTGGGGACATTTGTGGTCGAAGAATTCACATTTATTGTCAAGTTGGCGATTGACCTATTTTTGGTCTTTATGTCCAACATATCAACTGATGTTTTTTTTTTGGTACACTGATAGTTTAGCAAAAACTTATCCAACTGAATATGGTATGGTCTCTTAATCCAGATCTGTTGATTCGCCACACTCAATATGGTAAGGACAATTACTCATAATCCAGATCTGTTTATTCTCCACACTTCTTCTCAAGAGCACCACTTCTGTCACATCAGTACTTTCATCTTCATAGAATTAATGAGACCTGACCTAACGTTGCACAAGGGTTGAAGGTTGTGCCAGACTGACTGGGTCTTCCCATTCATGATTTCTATGCTGCCAATAGGATGAATGTTTTACCAAGCTATAATCAACTTGCCAGTATAAGAGTTTTTTCCATTCACATGGTGGTCCGATGTGCCTTCATCAGTTGGAAACAGATCATACCCTTACACGCTTTGTGGCACTTGGATACTTTGGGCCTGCCCATATGTCATATCAGTATTCTCAGCACAATCTTTGGAGAGAACAAATGTCATTAGGTCTGACTTCATTCTCTAGTTCCAGACTTTCAGCTACTTATTTGAGGTACTTTCTCGCCTTAGGGTCAGTGATCACCCCTATCCAATAATGGCTTCTACTCATGCTTATACAGCCCTGATATGTAGTCATTCTCAGTGATTACATGGAAAGGCATGATGATATCTGCCACTTCTTCTGGGAGCATGGCAGTTGATTAATGTATGTTTGCATTTAATCAACAGATCACCTATGAATGGTCATGAAACATACCAGAGAACCATAAAGGTTCGAAAATACCACTCTAGTGATCACCCAATTAATATCTGCACTGTTATCTTCTCGCACATACTGAATCTCTGATTCATGCCTCGTCATACTGGTACGACCTTCCTTTCAGCAGTATCAAGGATGATAAACTAAGTCAATTCAGCAAAACACTCATAGATTTCAAGCAGTTGCTCCAAAACTACAGATGCATTTCCAAATACTGCTGAATTTAACAACCTGATTCATTTTGAATATGGAATCTCATTAAGGAATAATTAAAAATTCAAGTAGGTCAGGTGCATGGTGACATAATATATTGTGATATAGCATAGCATATGCATAGTCAAGCATAAAGAGGGAGATACATTCCTGATGTATGCCGACGTATTGGCCGCGAACTAGTTGTTCTAAAGAGCAAGGACACTAATGTGAATATCCAAATGTGAATAGTACCAAGGTGATTTGCTCATTAAGTGAAAGCATGCATTAAACAACTGCCAAAATATAAGCGGCTGCAGATATCATTATGGTTTTCCATGTAATCATTGGCATTGACTACATGTTTATAGGCATTGGAAAAGGTTAGTGCTGGAGAAGGAGCACCCAAGATGAATAAATGAGATCCAGAAGATAAAGGAAAAGTAAATGTAAAGATATTTGTTCTCTATAAAAATGTTTATGCTAAAATTGCAGCCGTAATCAGGACCTACGGACAGGCCAAAGCGTCTAAGTGGTACAAACTGAAGAAATGGAGTTTAGTCTGTCTCCCATCTGAGTTAGATCGCCATGTGAAAAAGAATAACTACATCTCTACTGCCCAGTTTGTTATCCTGGTAGAACATCCATCCTGTATTGGCTTTATCTGCAAAACCATAAATAAGAGTGTCACACACTTCCTTGCTGCTTGAGCCAGCAGTTTACAGCTTGTTAATACTTTTCAAATGAACGTAGTGACAGGGAGAAGAGCAAATGTGAAAGAAGATTTGGAAGCAGACTAATCGTCTGTACCATATTGAGTAAATTAAGTTGTTGCTGGAATTTCAGAGTATTCCAAAATAAAAAATAAAAAAAAGCATCGTGCATCCAAAGTGGCGACTCACGTAAATGTTACATTTACAATTACACATTCATTTTCTTTGGTTTTTGATCTTGTTTGTAGGTCAGTTGCAGTTTTGCTCGTCTTCGAACCTCATATTCCAAATTGCCCACAGTATAGAGGAATGGTCTATCATAGTGATGTTGCTGTAGTTTCACTAATTCATTTGCAGCTAGTTTCATTAACTGAATATATAACCTAACCAGGCATAAAAATTGGCTGCCATTTTGGACATAAAGGTCAAAAATAGGTCATGTTATGAAAATGACATTAAATGTGAATTCCTTGATCCCAAATGTTGCAAAACCATATACTACGCAGCCCCTTTGCTTTTAACTTTTGTAAGCCAAAACCACTCAAAAACATAAAATCCAAAATGGCTGACAGCATCCATTTGGGATTTGAAAGGCAAAAGTAGTTCACGTCATGAAAGTCACATCAAATATGAAACCACACAATGTGCAGCACAATATGCTAAATCAGCGGAAAGGTGTTTCAAAAAGCATGATAGTGGTTATTTTGGATTTTAGGCTTTTCCAAAATTTGCTCACATTTTTGGGAGTGGATTGGGGACTAAATATTTCATTTAATTTTCTTAGGAGACTGAACCTTCACTCTCAACCACCATGCAACTATTGCTACCACCAACTACACTTTCTTTTCTAACATGACATTGTTGTAGTCATCTCCCTCATTATATTTTAATTTTATGATTCACAGAAACTGCAGCATTTCATTATATCAGTATTTTATGGGGCAATTTTACATTGCATTAATTTAACTTTTAGTTGATGAAGGCGAGAGACCAAAAAGCTTCTAGTCCAAAATTAACTGTGTGACTATAGAGTACTTATAGATTCTCACATTTTGACATTTTTTAGAATCCAAGTTCACAATACCAGAAAGAAGTTTACCTAAGAATTCGACAACTACGTTTATTGTTAGCATTTGGAAAGCTAACCAGTCAAATTCAGAGCAAAATTACAGTTCACAGTGGGCAAAACAAATAGTGCAAGTAATCGAAATAAGAGAGGAAACGAAACTGCAAATAAGGTAAAATGCTGAATCACAAAAGTACTAAAAGTACAGTTAAATCAAACAAGTGATTTGGGTTATTATGAAAAAGGTATAATTGAACTAGTCAGTCGCATACCTTTAGGGATTACGTGTGATAAAGTCTGCCAAATAGCTAATAGTAGAGTATAGTGATAATGAAAAAGCACCAAAATTCCATCCTGTTTGTGCATGTGTGTTTTGTTTTACTTTGTAGCAATTAGACATTGCTTTAGTTTAAAGGACATATTCCTCTTTTTTATCCATAGATGTCACCACATTTGTTTGTAAAATATAGTGTAGCACTCAGTGCTAGTGACTGGTTTCAGCACCCAGTGAAATTATCCTTGAATAGCTTGTTTACCTTTAAACACAACTGTTTGACAGTCACTGGATTTGTATTGTTATATAGTTGTTAGAAAAACAGGCTTTACAGTTTACATGAATGTACTAGCGGACTGAATTTGTTGGTGATTAACCGAAAACAGTAACAATGTAAACCCGCGTAAGTGGAACCATTGAGCTGTTTATTTACCGTAACAGGACGGAGCGTTCATAATGCAGCATGTTTAGTGCTTCTATATAATCACCTACCACACTGTGTGAGGATTTCTCTTACCGAATGCTGCATGATGTTTAACTATTTCACATCTTAGCTAATCGACAGACTCTATTTCAAACTTCACATTTATATGATTGAAATACCGACAGCAGTAATTTAGTGTTAGACTTTTTGTCCTCTTGGTGTTTCCTGCTTTATATTCCCAATTTAAAAATATTAGCATCTCTGTCACAGTGTGGCTATATCTACATGTAGTCGTGGCATTCACGTTCACTAATTATCAAATAGTAGACATAGCAATAAAATTCCTATTGACTCAATTTTACAAGCATGTCTGTGAAATTTTGAATTACAGTTTCCTGCATACTTTGTCATTTAACTTAACAGATTTTTAGAATATGTACATAGCTTCGTACATTATACATTATGCATTCAGATATTTCAGTTTATTATAGTTTATTGTGAAGGAGTGTAATGAAGTGTAAGAGTTTCTTCAGCATTTATCAAAAGGTTTTTTAAACATACTTATTATGTGACATGTGTCAAGTTTCATAGTTTTTTTTATACTTAAAGTTAAACTTACTCGATTAACAGAAGTTAGGTTGGAACCCTTACGATTGGCCATCTAAGAATGTGCTTTCCAACTTTTTAAAAGCCTTGATTTTTTGTGCCAGCCATGCTGTGTGCAGTATGTTTGCTTTCTGTATTTAGGTGCTTAGAAAACTGCAGAAGAAAGGTAAACAGTGCTGCCAGCCTTGTCTTGCAAAGTGTGTGTGTGAGCTGTGACAATTCATCAATTACGGTTTATTCTTGGAGTATAAAAATCATGGTTAACGGCACTTTCACTCCTATTAGTGTTAATGAATCAGCAACTGTCAATAAGGACACTGACATAATTTTTGTTAGAAAAAGTGCCTTAGTGGAAGGACATACCTTTAGAATTGTAGTAGAAGGTATGGTTGTGTAATTATGACTTTTATAATTGTCATATTTTTCAAATACTTTTATAATATAATATGCGCAACTGAAGAAAATTTGTTTTTTGGAAAAATAGATGAAGCTCTGCTGATACGTTTGTTTGTCTTAGGTGGTCCTGCATTTGGAATTCCGGGAACTGCAATTTACGATTTTACAGTTACAATGCCGCTGATCGCACCTGCATGCTCTGTCACACCATCCGAAGGTGAGCCTTAAGTTTAGAAGCCATAAGTCCCTCCATATTGAGCCTAGCTTTTGAAAACTGAAAATATACATGGAAATTCATCAGTCTGATTTCACAAGCAAAAGTTGTGCATTGTCAAATTTATAGTTTCCTTTGTGTTTTTTGTGATTTCTATTCCACAGTGTTTGTTGCCAGAGCAAAAAGCATAGTTTGTATACCTAATCTACTGTTCTGCTGTTTAAAACCTGTTATGATGTAGAACAGTCACATGCTGACATTCCAGCCAAAGTCCTGATATTTGTGCTCCAAATAATGGCAAATTAACAAAAGTATGAACGAAGCAAGAGAAATGGCATTTAAAAAAAAAGAATATTCATATATATTGTTTTACTGGGTGTGAGGAACCATAGATAGTGGGCATTGATTAATTTGGTTTTATCACCAAGATTTGTAGGTCAACTCGGGCCTGAGCTGGCAAGAGCTTTGATTATAGGCGCTGTGGTTTTTCATCTGTGAATTTGTGGCAGGTAACAATTATGCTACGAATTGATCAAAAGTGAATACAATAATTGAAATTTTGATATATGCATTTTGTAAAAAAAAGAACAATAGGAGTTACATTGAACAATAACACTAAAAATGAAGGAATTTTCAGTGTAGATAGTGTTGGCAATCACTCTTTTGAAAACAATGGCATGGCAATCCTGCCTATTAAAGAGTTCATAAGTCAAGTCTCTCAATGTGAGCATAGCCTAGTTCAGCACAGCTTAGAGATAAACAGATAACGCAGTAATGATTCTAGCCACTATAAACCTCATCATGGGTCCTTCTAACAAGTTCAGAGTTATGGCCATTATTAGAATAAACTTTCAGTAATAGACTCTATCTGCAAATAGAAGATATACTAGTGACGGCTACTATTTGCATTACGGCAGCATTTAAGAGATAGTCAATAGCCTTTTAATGAGGAAATTAAGTTTGAAGTACCTGTGCTCAGGTGTGTAGGTAAACTGATGTAGGCATCTTCGCAACTGGACATCGTCATTATTTGCCATCAGACAGCATAATAAGTTTAAACTGGAACTGAGTCTAAAAAGAACACAACTGGCCGCATCTTACTTCTGCACGTCACGTAAGCCAATCTCCAAAAACGGGTTTCACATCTGAGTAAGAAGCCAGGTGCTGCCAAGTAGTAGTAGTAGCACTCCAATTTTTCAACATTACCATAGATTTCCAAAGCTTCGACTAGAAATAAAGAAAAATATATTTTTAAGAAAATGTATGATAAATGTTGTATGTCGTCTTTACAAATTTAATTAAATTATTGAATGGCAAAGATGACGGAAAATCAAATGAAATGTTTTAGAAGATTTAGTTAGATTTTTAATTTTTGGCGTGCATAACTCGTGTTTTGCTCTTGGTATGTGAGCGTTTATTTTAAAGATGCATTTTTATATAAGATGCGTGGAAAATTAAAATTGATTAGCAAATTATTGTGGCCTTTTAATTTCAAGTATTTTTTATTATTTGTGTAAACATATTTTTATCTGTATTGTGTTTGATTTTAATAAACTTATTTAGCATAACATAGCATGCAGAATTTCAAAGGGGGTACTATCCAAACAATCGATTTACAGAACTTCTTTGAAGACATCGTTTAACTATCACATCTGGAAATTGTCTCAGAATCAGTAGGCAGCATACCTGTAATTAAGAAACTGTTATTTTGTTAATGGCAAAAATGCGCATTAAGAAGGAAATTTGCATGTAAATGAGACGTCTCTGAATATCTTTAGAATATCACATATATCACCAATTACAGCTGTATAGAAGCTGTACATAAGCCTGCAAAATTCTTTCTGGCCTGGCCATTAGGCTTTGACGTTTGCTGCTTATGGTGCTGAGAAGATAGTAGTACTGAAACATAATGAAAGACGGGAAGCTTCGAAGCCTTAATAATGGAATATACTTTAATTGCCAGGAAAAACCTCAAACCTCAACCTACTGTACGATGCATGTCTTTCATAAGTAATGTTGTGTATTTTTAGGAATGGCCCTGATGACAAAATTTTCTTTAAAATGTGGCAAGCATTCTACTAATGAATCAGTTATCTATGAATTTTACTATAGAACTAACAGAGAGAGGAGCACTTCAAAAGAGTTTAAAGGTATGAAAGTGCAAATATTCATCAGACTAAAGGCTTATGTGTGAAAGTGCAAATGTCTTTCAGACTAAAGGCTTATGTTATTAGCCACCAAACTTAGTCATGTAATTGATGCTGTATAGAGTATGATTTTGAAATTTTGTACATTTTAAACTGTTTGGTAATTTTCCACTTGTGCACAGCTAACATTGTATTTTTTTCAAATGGCACTGCAATTGCATTACTGTGAATGTATTTTAAGTATAATATTTTCAAGTTTTGAGGTTATTAATTAGTTAATTTGTGGGTTAACCATTTAAAAAACTCTTACAAGTGAAACTTAGGGTGCATATATTTCAAGTTTTAATAACTAAATGCATTATGATTTTTAGAGAACAGTTTTCTTTCAATGGTGGTAGCATGTTTTTCAGTGTTTCCAGTTAAATTCACATTTCCACTTTTATAAAGCTGGAATGTCATCCCTTAAAGTGGCAGCTCTATCACCATAATTGTAACATTACTGAGAAGGATAACTTAAATGAAAAACTATTTGTTGCATTAAAATTTTTTGAAATGCTCAATTGTTCCTCATGCTCTAATTTTAACAAAACTAGCCCTTCATTCATAAACAAATGCATCACCGTCAATGAATTTTATGATGATTGCCCTTGGAAGTCAACTTAAACTTCTGAGCTAGCATTCATTAAAGCTTTCATTGCTCTTGAAAAAAATCACAACTTTACATGTTAAAAGGTTTTTTAATTAAATTGTATGTAAAAATTTACTTGCTTGATGCAACAAGTAATCATCTAGTGTTTCCTGCCTTAAATTTTCGGTCCATGTCTGTCCTCACTATCGATAAGGCAAGTAATATAATCAAACAATGCCAGCATTAGTTTGGTACCCTACCTATGGTAATAATCTATTATTCTTTATGTACATGTGTATCTAAACAACCTACTTTTTGCTCTACTTAGCTACACTTATTTTCAGGTAATTTTTTATACAGCAGCACAGATCCCGTACTTCCACCAATAACTCTTCCTCAGGGAGATGGTGAATTTGTACTTCAAGTAACAGATTCTTACGACTCATCTTCAGTCTTTGAATTTGATGTTAGAGTGAGTAATGCGTTCATTGACTTGTTATTACATCTCATCTGAAAACGTAAGTAATTAGGACTAAATGTTTTACCAGTTACGAATTGACATGGTTTTTGCTTGAAAGTGCTTTTCTGTTTCTATTTTTTTAATTAAAAACTTTTGGCATTTTAAACATTTGGTCCCCTTTTACAGGTATGCACAAGCTAGAAAAAATCACTATGTTTCAAGAGTCTAATATGTGAATAACAGCAAAAAACATTGTCATTTTTCATGTTGTACCATGGGCTAAATTATATTGAAAATGTGAAGAGAACTTAAAGGGAGGAGGGTGCTACATAACATTCAATTCATTTATCAATGTTTCTTTAATCAAATTTTTAAATTAATTTATTATTTGTTAGGCAGTTCCTGCTAATCTTCAATTTTTTGTAGGTTTTACCACTTGAATATAATGAAAAATATATTTTAAACACGCTTGAAAATCTAACAGCTTCATCAGCTATAGCCAGTGAGAGAGATGTTCTTGGTAAGGCTTTTTGCTAGCTACAATTGATACGGAAAGAAATTGGTGAAGAAATTGTTTTACAAACTTAATTTAGTTCATCACCGAGGAATTCGTTGGCTGTACTAAAGTCTTGCCTAAATAATATTTTAAATGTCTCTTTCAAGGCATTTGCTTGTATATATGCGTACTTTAAAGGAAAACGTGAACAGAACTCAAAAGGAGGTTAGCAAGTTCATTTGTCTAGCCTTTTGTTCAGAATTTTAAGCTAACTTACCATTAACCAGTTATTACTACCAGTTTTTTTTAGATTTTGTTACTTGAACATAACATGAAAAAGCAAAGTAGAAAACTTATCATTTTACTATACTTATCTTATTGAATTCGATATACCTTGATTATTTTTACGTATGTAAATACTATTATTTTTTACACTTGATAATTATTTTTTATTTTATGTAATGTTTGTTATAACAGTATTATCAAGGTTTTCGTTTTTTGTATTTTGTATAATTTTTAAACATTACACACAAGAGCATAGGAATGTTATAGTTTTAGTGCACTTTTAAAAATACATTATTTTTACTTTCATTTTTAAAGAAATTTTCTGGAATTTTGTTGAATGCTGAAAACAGACTGAGAATAATCTTCTAATTATTGAGTGTTTACTTTTTAGATTCTGTTCAGACGTTTAAGGTTGTAACAAATGAAGTAAAAAAACTCATAAAGCAAAACCACACAGATTTTGTGCAAAAAGCTATTGAGCTGAAAGATACGGTTTGTATTGTTTTGCTAAAAGGACAATTAGATTCAGTAATATTTTGTCTGTCTTTATTTGATGAGCTCCTTTTATTTTTTTAATGTTAGAAAAATAAATAAATAGCTTTAAAGCTGATACATGTGTATAATGTACGAGAGAAAAGTAAACCATTAATAATATCTCACGTCAGTAAGTAAAAATCTTTCTACATGCATCGGCATACGTTTACTGATGTAATCAATATGTATGACATGTATACTGCAAGCAAATCTGGCTGGTGCCTATGTTTAACGTTAAACCATTTGAAAGACTGCAAAACTGTATAGTTAGTGTGATGACTCTGGACTCGTCTGGGATTGTCCCTGCAGTCAATGGTTCTTTGAAGGCCAAATTAAGCATCATTTATTGCTACTTTAGTGGAAGATGCTCCCATTTGTTGTCAGTTTCCAGAGGCCAATAGTTTGCTTGGAGTACTTATTTTGCTGCTGTTTCTCTTATTGGTATAGCCTCTTATCTCTTAATCCTCATTTGCAGTAAATGTGCAATCTATTGTTTGTTTGTGGAGACAAAATTTTTGTCTTCTGTGCTTAACAAAGCTGAACTACGTATCCAAAGTTTTGGTGAGAATTTAGCCATGAAAAACGATGGGCACTAGCTTTCTTATTTCCACATCTTAGATCTTTGTGTCATACTAAACAGTTGCTCATATCATCTTAACTGTACATGTAAAGGAAACGTCTGGACGCAATAGAATTGAATGATAGCCCTATTAGCTTGCTGCCAGTCTGGGTGGATATGCTGGGTGGTATCCACTTTTCTTGCTCTACTCCTGATGAGCTTTTGTTATCACCAAATGTAGAGCTTTAGAATGCCCAAGTGAGCTCGGGTTATCTAAGGGCACAAGGAGTTTACTGCATAAAGTTTTGCGTTTTGTGTAGGTGGCAGTATAGTATCATCATACCTCAACAATTGCAATTAGTCTTCCTCTCTGTTTGAAGTCAAAGGTGGTATTGCTCAAGGTTTCCGTAACACCCCTTACTTTGTTTCTACTGTTTGTTGATGATCTACCGTATTATAATGTACAGTTAATGTTGATACTACTTTATGATCTACCATTAATGTTGGTGATACTACTTTGTATAGTTCTGTTATGACCCACCTGCCGATTTTAATTTAAGCGCCAGGTTGGCTTCTCACCTGTGTTCTGTACTTGCTTTTGACCTAGTTAGCTAGAGTTGTTATTGAAGTGGAAGTAATGTCGGCTGCTCAGGATGACAGCCCTGATGTTTTATTTTTGTTAATTTGTGTTTACTGGCAATAAAAATGGAGTAATGTCGCAAATGCATCTCCGTTTATTCACCATGTTTTGTGTAACCAATTCCAACTCATAACAGTACTTAAAGAGGAAAGGAAGCACTTTCTAAAGTAGATTTTAAATTAATTCTCTTGCAGCATAATAGAAAGTCAGTTACCATTTAGCAGAGTCTAAAGCTCTGGAGAAGCAAGTCAGATTCATTAATTTTTGCTGTGAAAGCGGCCTGCTTCATGCCATCTTAATTTTCCACTGGTATGTTGTCACCTGAGTTATACATCTGCAGCCATCTTAGTAATTGACGTCAAGCATATTGATCTATCGCTCCCCGCCTGTGTTGTGATGTAAGCACGTTGAGCAGCATTCAGGACACCAGCTCCTGCTGAATAACAACTCTTTAGCAAACAACATGACAACTATAATGTTTAATCAGGAGATAAAATAATTGTGCTTTTTCGTGTACAAAATTTGGTAGAAGTTATTTACGAGAAATTAAAATTTTAAATAAAAAAATATCTTCACAATTTAAGCAGAATGTAGCATCAAAGCTTCAAAGAATGACAAAATGCATAGACATGAGCTCCTAGTCGTGTCGTTATTATAAAGAAACTAAGCCAATTAAGCTTAGCTTTAGGACAATTGGTCAACAAAATATATTTACAAAAGTCTCTTTTGCCCTTGAATATATGTGCCATTGAATTTTTAAAAAAAAATTAACTGCATAAAGTAATTTAGGTATTACTTTGTTTCTAAAATTCATTAAAAACCTTTGCAGTGCATACTAAGTTGATGATTCATACTTCTATACCAGTAATACTACATCAGTTGCTTAATAGATTCAGTTGATTAATTGGGTCAAAGCATTTCAGCCCCAAAGTGAGTCTATTAAGCAGCACCTACTGTATTAAAATATGTTGTTAGTTATATTTTTTGCTCCAGGCGTTAACAATTTTAGTAAATCAACTTACTGAAGCCTCTATATATGACAACAAAACGATGAAATTCTTGTCATCAATGATAAGTCAAGTCATTTGTTCCGATACAAGACATGGATCAAAAATTAAGGTTTGGTTTGTTTTTATTTCCAAGTCATCAAATAAGAATATACAAAAGATTTTCTGTAAACACATTAGTTCCTAAAAGAAAGGATATATCGACTTTAATAAATGATAATTTGGCCAAACCATGATTTTGTTGCATTGTACCAAAAATTTCACTAGCTCTAGAACAAAAGTTTCAGCTGCTCACTTGTTTCTGGTAAGCATGTGGCCATCGATGTAAAATCACTTGTGGCCAGATTGCTAGTATAATGCAGAAATAGATATCATCTGTTCAATAATGTGCTCAGAGCAATAATAGTAGTAATAAACACAAATGATACACTATAATTTCCTAGTAACACTTTGCTAATGAGTAATGCTTTAAGGTCTAATTGCTATGTCGGAAAAGTTTCGTGCAGCAAAAACATTAACCACATCCTAGATTTGTAACTATAAGTAAACACAATTTTAATGAGTTGCTGTAGATTATGTAATCAAACCTATCTTTAGCAAATTTGGTATTTTTCAATGATAACAACAATGGTAAGTTAGCATTATCTAATACTATCTATTGTGTTGAGTTTATGTGTTATTCATATATGACCATTCTTATTATTTGTATTAACGAAGATTAACGAAAAATGCAAGGCAAAAAGATTGTCGAAAAACTCGTTTAATTTTTAAACTTCTCTACACTCCTAAATTGCTATGTACATATGTTATTCTAATGTCATATAAAATTATTATAGGCAGCTGTCACCAAAAAGTTTGGGGAAATTTCATCATTTATGAAGATGAATACAAAACTTATGCATGCTGGTGATTTAGAAGATACAGCAAGGTTAGTGCCTTTTCACTTTTATTATAATTAACTTTGTTTTATTAAAAGTGACGTGAAAGCTACATTGTAATTTTCTCTTCATGCAATTGGCTTGACAAAAAAGGTTTTGGGAACATTACAAATACTTGTTTAAATTCATTTATTCAGGTCTATTTTGCTTGGAGTATCTAATATTCTTAGTGACACGACCAGACAGACCGACAAAGGCAAAGAAACAAATTATGAAATACGTGAAAGAAAAGAAACTTTGTATCCATTAAGTGACTCTGATGCAGAAAAACATGAAAAATTCTCGCAGGTACTACTGAAAGTAAATCAAATTGTTTAAATTGATAGTTTGCTCACACTGCTAAATTAATTTTCAACCAAATTTATAATTAAATTATATTTTTGTAATACATGTGCTCTTAGAGGTCATGCTTAAATTGTCCCTTTAACACGTTTTTAATTTCACAGGCTGAAGAGATCACTCTCAGGTCAATTGAAATAATTGAGAATGTGTCAGCTGCAGTTCTACCTCACAAAGTGATATGCGAGGAACCAACTATATTTACCACTGATACGTTGTCACTTTA
Source organism: Tubiluchus corallicola (assembly GCA_030141605.1). Classification (NCBI taxonomy): domain Eukaryota; kingdom Metazoa; phylum Priapulida; class Priapulimorpha; order Priapulimorphida; family Tubiluchidae; genus Tubiluchus; species Tubiluchus corallicola. The sequence goes on along the minus strand of JAQGDQ010000046.1, from coordinate 488,423 downwards.
TCTAAGACGAGAAAGAACTAGCCGCTTAGGAGGTTTGTAAGCCTGCTCTTCAAAATAGAGAGGCTGAATAGTTGCCACTGTATATGTGGTCATTCATTGTGGTACATGACAGCATTTTTTGCTGAGTTTTGCTATTAACCTGTTAATTATGCAGACTTTAAGGCATAAGTTTATGTGTAGTCTGTTCTTGTTAGTAAGTAATTTTCTGCATGTACTGCAGAGTCTTAATAATAACAATAGCAATAATAAATCATTTGTAAATAAGAAGATTTGCATGTATAGCAAAACTTTAAGAATGAAGTTTAAGGATTTTGCCATATTTTGCTATGGCAAAATCTTAATTAATTTTTGTGATTTTCACAGGTTCAGAATTGGTAATAAATAGTGGAAGTCGTTTTAAATTTCCTTCATCGGATGTTCTATCACAAGGGCAACCGCACGAAAATGAAATAGACTTAAAAGTGAGTCATAGGTTTTTTAATCCATTAAAAATGGCAAAGATTGTTTTTATTCAACAAATAAGTTTAGTAAGCACTAATTAAAGTTGTGTTGTGTGCCTTGTTTTTAGAATTGTGCTGTTTTGATAACATTTTTGTCTCCTATCTTAGTTTTTGCATTTACTGAATTATGGCACTAGAAAGTATTAATAGCGCAAACTTTATTGTAAAAATATTGTAAATTTGCATATTAATTTTGAGTACACCTCAATGGACACTTTATTACATTTCTATATTGAAGCAGATCTAAGAACTGTAATGATTTCAAGCTTTATATGATGCAATTTCTACAAGATGAGGTGTATTGCCTATTTTATGTATATGGCTTACAATTTTTGTCTAGCACATTTGCCATTCAGTGTTTTTGTCCCAACTCTCTACTCATCTTGGAGTGTGTACAGCTGAATGCGAAAAAGTTGGAATTGCAAAACACGACGTGGCATTCAACGTCTTGAGATTACATCAGCTAAAATTTAGAAATTTTATTTTCAAGACGTTGTTAATATTGTCCTTTAGTATTTACTGCAAAAGCTTAAAATTTTATTACATAATTTCTAATGATTTTTGTGATTTTTCAATTTTTTTCCATTTTATCTGGCTGAATTCTAGCTGTGACTGAAAAGATATTTTTCAACAAATGATTGAACATGGGCTTTTTTATAAGGCACAAACAAAAATTCGCTGTTTTTTTCTTGCAATTGTATTTATCTTGCGATTAAACATTGTATTTATCTTGCAATTCTTCTTTATTTCCATCTTCTGTGATTTTCTGCGCAAGAACAAATCACAATTACGTGAAATTTCCGTTAGCTTATTTATGATGGCATTGTATGTCCTCATTGTCAGTCTCTGTGAAACAAACTGTAGAAAATGCCAGACAAACTTGTGAAAAGCAGAATACTTGAAGATGCTAGCATAGCTTGTCACAATTTCTGTCTGTCAGATTGGTTATGTTTAGTTATTTAAAATGTCTTATGTCTAATAAAGATTTTGTGAATGTGTATTAATTTTAGATAATTGGCATAAAAGAAAATATATTCAAAGCTTTTGAGTCTGCACTTCCTATCAGCACTCCTATAACAAGTGTATCTTTCGGCAAAGGTCCAAGTCTGCTTGGGCTTGAATTTTATGAGATTGCAGAGCCTCTAGAGTTTTTTATGGATGTTAAGGGTAAAACAAATTTGTCATTGTTCTTTATTTAAATGATCTGCTTATTAATGTTTGTTTTGAGTATGTTTAGTGGTAAAAAGGGATCACTGTTACAGCTTGTATTTCTGGGGTTAAATTGAGATCATTATGTTGTATTGTTGAAGTCAGTAACTTGAATGGGGCAATTTCAGTCAATCACATTATATACCAAAGGCTTTTAACCATCCATCACTTATTTCCACTTATTTTCTTAACATTATTAAAGTTCAAGGGGTGGCTTGCATTTCAACATTAATAAGATTATAATTGTTTCACAGATGACACCATATTGATACCTTCATATTTTATGGAACATGCAACGAATTTCTCCAGCAAGCATATCACTGTCCACTCGCTTGTTGTCGATGCATACAGTCACTGTATAATATCGTTTCAAGATGTTCCTCCTGGTATAGCATTAAAGGTAACTTTGTCTAATTTATCAAACTGATGTAGGAGAGAAGCTGGTGTGTTGATACTACATAGTAAAGCAGTGTACTTACAGTTTCAACTTTCATTGCAGAAAAATTGTGTTTTTGCTCCTTGTATTCTTTCGGGCACATTTATTTTTATATAATTGCATAAAAACCAAGTGAATAGCTAGTAATTGTGTAAGCTCTTGTTTAGAATTTTTGCATCTATGGATTGCATTTTGCAACTTTGTTTGCTTATATGTAAACTATTCTATTTAGGTTGTTATCAAAAAAGGCAAAAGGCCTATATTTGAAAGTTTTGGTGACAGTTCAGCTGTTTATCGCATTCCTGCTACGACTAGTGGACCATACAGTAAAAAGGTTGTAGATAATATTGTGAATTTTTATAATGATCAAAACACGTCTGTTAAGTTTTTCATCGGCATCATGTTTGATTCTTACTTCAAACCTACATGTTACAAACCATCTCTTGACTGTAAGACAAGAAGTGCTGAATGTACAGAAACTGTTTTCAAGAATTGTGGTGATCATACAGATGCAGCTCTATGCAAGACAAAGGCAAATAAATTATGCAGTATAGACAACTGCATGCAAAAATATGCATGCTATGATGATTGGGTGAAGAACTGTGAGAACATATCTGTGTACTGTAGTACACAGTATCAACAATGCCAATCCGTTTTAGAAAGCACATGTACAGCACTCTTTAAAAAATGCCAATCTGAGTGCAATGTAACGAATGATGATTGCCATGAAACTTGTACACTAAAATATACACACTGTCTTGAAAGTTTTAATTATCATTGCGAGAATATAGACACATGCATTAGAAATGCTGACTTTGCTTGTGAAGGCACTCTACTGGTTGAAACTGAGAGAGAATTTTGTAGAGGTATCATGTATAAATGCGAAATAAGGTCAACTCAGGAGTGTGACAGGATTTTCTTTTCTTGCAATGAAACGTGCCATCAATGTTCCCCTCAGTGTGATGCAGCAATTACACTGGACTGTACCTTAACCTGCAAAAATCACTTTACCACTTGCTATTCCGTGTCTAGTGAGGTGTGCAAGCAATTTACTATTAAGAACAATTACCGTTGCACTGAAATCTTTTGGCTAGATTTACCTACAAGAAACCCAACTGAAGAGCAACAAACATCCACTCGTGCTACATCTGAGGCAGCAGGTGGGTAGTAATGAAATGGTTTAGATTTTATTTTTATATGTTACCTATTTTTCAATGTTATCTTATATATTGCTAAACACGCAAAGTGAAGTTTCATTAATGATGCTAATCTTCAGTTTAGTTAATCTTTTGACACCTTTTTTCACTTAACGTCACTAGTTTCATTTTAACCACTTTTTTTTAGGCTTAGGCATTAAATCTTGTTTGCACCTGTCGTACCATATAAATGAAGCTCACTAGCTACTTAACCTAGAACAGCTGGTTATCATACTTGTAATAATTTGCCCAATTTAGCTGATAGCAGGCAGTCACACACAGCTAGGCAGATTTATTGCTTTCCCGCATTTAGATAAAATTCCTCTGGTTGATAAAACTCTCATTTTACACAATTAATTCTCTCAACCAGGTGTTAATTTGCGGGGGTTCGTCTCATTTGCAATTTAGCTATCATAAGGACAACACTGATAATGACCATGGTAGGGAAGAAGTAAGATGAGATGTAGCAAACATGGTTATAATCTACGAAACCGGCCACAGATTTTTCATGAGAAAACAAAAGGGGGGGAGAAATGGCTGAATGAGAGCAACCAGAGACGGAAAGACTAAATTTTCAAGTTTAGATTTTAGTTTTCATACTTTAGTTACTCATTAACTTTTTAATTAAACGAAAAGGTAATGAAAAACTGCAAGCATAATACCCTAAAAAGTGTTCAATTTATGAGTCAAACATTACTGATTTTTCTCTTGCAACATAATTGAATGCTTTTACATTTTACCAAGTACTATTGATTTTTGCTGCTGGAATGCAACTGATTGCTTTTACGTTATTTCTTATGGAAAGCATTGTTTCGTTTAGCAACGTTTCGCTTAACGACACCTTTTGCTGCATTACTTTGGCATTATTAAGTAAGCACTTACTTTGTACTTGCATTCGAAATATAATTTTTTTATATGTTCACTCGTATTTCGTGCTGAAATTTACTATGTGTTTTTCTTATATTGAAAGTCATCTATATAAATTTAATGACAAAAAGTTGTTTTAGTCTTTGTAATCAAAGACTCACAGTACACTGTATTTGGAAATGTGGTTTTTAATTCTCTGCATAAATTAAATAAATTTTTGATTAATTTTAAACACCAATTTTAGCCAAAGTTGATTTTATTCTATTGCGAAGTAAGAGATTTAGCCTTTATAACTTTTAGCCTTTATGAACTTGCAAATTTTGTTTTTGCCTATCTAGATGTGTTATATTTTATCACTCTGCACACAGCCAATATAAAATACAGTGGTACATTTGCTGGTGTATATGTGAAACTTTATGGTGATCATGGAGTTACTGAAGATAGGAAACTGATTGGTAGCTTAACAGGTTTTGGACGAGCTGCGTAAGTTGTTTGTTAAAGGAGAAGAAAACACTCTCTGTAAACAAAGCTTTAAAAATTCGTCTTGAAATTTTATATAACGTAACATGCTGTCTTATTGCATGTAGGGCTTGTTTATGCAATAATGCTGTATAAAATTTATAAACTTAAACTCCTGCAATGACCATTAGGTACAGCCATTTTAACTGTAAGTTTTTTGAATCAAGTTTAAATAACATTGCGTAAAGTGTGAAAAAATGATCGCTGCATTTGTAGCATAATCTTCACTAAGTGAACATAAATGACTGTAAATGAATATAAATTACTTTACATTGTTAATAAGATTAATAATATGTTTTTAGTGAATTAGTGTTGCACACTGGGATGGCGATGCAGTGCGGCTTTTCCAGGTTGCACTAACATTTTAAATTATTAAGAATTCCTTTCCAGTTACGTAAGTCTTTCAAACAGGAAGGTGTAATGCTAAGTAATATAAATTTCTTTATAAAGTTTTTTGGGATGTACTGGACCTTAACATTCTCTTTTTCCCTTTAATTGAACTTTGCTTGAAAAAGCATGTATGTAAAGTTGTTACTGCCGAATTTGATAAAATTTCTTTAGCTGGTTTCTTAAGAATTCGTTATTTAAATTTTAATCAAGTCTAACTTTGTTGAAGAACAGCACCACATCTAAGGTTGACTGTAATTTCCCGGATTTATCGTCTGGCGTCCACAGTTAGTCTTTCTTTCACATTTCTACAACGTTTCGGCAGGAAACTCGTGTAAATGGTCTATCGGGACAGCATCCATCTTAGTTATTAGTTAATTAATTTCAAAAGGCTAAAACTCAGAATTTATTCATAGCTAGTGTTTCTGATTTAGTATACAAGATTTACATTCACCTATTGACTGACTGAGCAATCTTTCATTTTTTGTCTGAGTGATCTTTTTCTGGTTTTGACACAAACGAAAGGTAATTGGCTTTAATGTGTGAAAATTATTAGAACTATTAGAGAAAGACTAATTGTGGATACCGAACAGACAGCAGAAAGGTGACTTTTCTTTTAAGAGCACAGAACTGATGAGAACTTGTCCTCTTTTTTTAACGAGATCTGTACATACAGAAAAATAAGTTCATACTCAATAATTGTAACTTTTCAATTACTTCAAAAAACTTAGCATGTTACAATTTATTGTCATTTTGAAAAAAAGTTTTCTATGTTTGGCACATAAAACAAACTGTAACAGTAGAGAAAAGGGTTTTTGGTGAAAAAAATATCTTTACTTTTAAGCCATGTTGCAACCAGTTTTAATTGTTATCGTTAAATGGTACTGATACTAAGTTGTAACATTGCTTGAATTCTGCATTTCATCTTTATCTCTGTTAAACATTACTAGCAGAAAAACACGTTGTACGTGTTTGCAGTCTTCAACTTTTATAACTGTAAATACTTTTGTTTAATTAAATTAATTTTGGTAAAGTGATAACTGTATTAAAATTACTTGACATTTTTACTACTCTATCACAAATGTATTTTAGAGTTGACGAGTTTATATTGAAAACAAAGTCTGTTGGAATTGTAAAAAATATCAGTATTTGGCATAACAATCGAGGCATTGGAGCAGGATGGCTGTTGGAAAAGGTACTGATACATAACAGTTTTGCATTTGTAGGAAGTTTTTCCTGTTTATGCTGAAATGCTTGAAATGCCTCAAATTTTGCGTAGTGCAAATTCACGCATCTGCTTTATGTAAAAACTATTACCAAAAGGAACTACCACAGTTTTTTTCTAAAGCATTGCTTATAAGCCATGTAAGGCAATTCTTGGCTCACTACATAAAGTGAAAGCACATTATCAGCTGGTCATTACTTGCCTAAAGTAGATACTCTTTAAGTTTTTCGGGTATTGCCAAAGCTTGGAACTGGAAAGTGAGGAATCTTGGGATTTTTTCGAAAAATCTCTGTTTTGTAGCTTCTTTTAAATAGCCATTTAGATTTTAATTATTTTGTAGACATTTAAGAGAGGAATCGAATGATATTCAAGCACATTCTCTTTGTAAATTTTATGTTTTCTAATAGTAAAATGGAATATTTTCATCACTTTTTTGAAAGTTTCTAACAAATTATACTGTCCAAAACCAAGACATATCCGCTTGCCATTGTTGGAAATATAGTATACTATTACTGATTACGTTAATGAAAGAATTATGGCAGACGTCACTTCCCTACACCTAACAGTTGATAATATCCAAATAGAACTACATCACTGTAGTAATCTTTCCTGTAGACTAGTGGGTTTTATGAAAAAGCAACTGTTGATATTTTTAGTATCCCCTCTTGCTTGGATCTTTAAGGGTGAGCACAGATACTAGTAGTGCAACATTCCTCAAAGAGTAGACGTTTTCAAATATTTTCTGTGCTCATATAGCTTAATTATTGCCCTGTCTCTATCTTGCCAATGGTTACTAAAATTTTAAAATGCCATGTGTATCTTGTTTAACTGACAATAGTTTACTCACTGACCATGAGTCCATCTTTGGAATGAAACACTCCTGTAAAACTGTTCCTGCAATGCATGGTAGTCAGTTGGCTAATTGAACAAATGTCACCTATTGCGTCTGTTTTTGGTAAAGGCAAATATGGTGAGCATTTATGGTTGATTGTTACAAAATGTCTTGTATCAGTAGGCAGCAAACATTGAAATCAAATAGTAAGGTCATACTTGTCTGATTAAATGTATAAAAAATTATATTCACTGTAGATAAAATGTTCAACTTTTGTTGTAAATAATCGCTGTAGGATATAGATTGTAATTAATTTTTTAAACGTTATGTTAATGAATTCCGTATATACCTGCCATCTTAGCTGCTGCATCACACTGTACTGTCTAGCATGACTTTAAAGGAGTTGAACTGTACAATACAACTGTCATGCTCAAAACATTTCTAACTATATTCTGATAGGTAATTATAGAAGATGAACAATCAACATGTACATGTCCTTGTATGACGTGGCTAATGGGAGACAAATCAGAAAATCAGCAAACCTTTCCATGCTATCTGGTCAAAAAGAGCATTGGTACAGTAAGTTTTTTGATATTAGAAATGTCACTGTTTATGTCATGATTATATAAGTACTGAGGTATTGTTCAGCTTATGAAGAATTCATTAGTGACCTAATAAAAATCACAATGCTCCTGCTGATATTCACTCAAGTTCTGTATGATATCGTCATTAGCTGAAACAAATCCTTGCAGCAAGGCATTTGGAAAAATTTGGAGCCCACGAGTTAATCTGTCATTTAACGTGCTATTATTTCACAGTGAAGTTATTAGTATTTTAAATCTTAATGTAGTAATACATCTCCTCACTCTCTTTGATGTTATAGAGCATACTAAACTATTGAACCTCATTCGGAATACCTGCTTAAATATTATTTTTACCCTATTGTGTTTTCTAGAGTTATCATCTCTCTAAGTAATATGAATGCAAAGTATCATGTACATCTGTTAAAAATTGCTGAATTATATCGTGACTTTTGATCGCTAGCTCTCTGTTAGTGCTTCCAAAAAAATTGTCATCATCATAAATTAGTCCACTTAATGCTATACTTTGAAGTCTGGATGTATTTTATTACTATAATATCTCGGTCTAAAAATACTAAAATATTCAATCATTTGTTTAATTTTTTTAATTTAGTCATTTTTTAAAATCTAACTATAATTACATTTCTTTAGTTATTTTTACTTTGAAAGAAATAAAATCTATTAAACCAAATTTATATTTTCATTTCTAAAGTCTTTTCCCATTTAGATTCGTATATAAAATAAAATGCAAATGAATTTATATATTTTGTTTTTATATATTTATATATATATATAGAGTGATTTTTCATTTATGTTGCAGTTCAGCCTCCTGCAAAGCGCATTAACTTTAATATTAGCTCTTATTCTGCGAGATGTTTATTCTGGGACGTGCCATTAAGGAACTGGTCTAATAATGGATGCCAGGTAGCTTAGCCTTTTCCTACATAGCAGAAACTAAAATTAGTAGAAATTTTAATTAAGACAGTATATACAATATAGTAGGTGCCGCTTAATAGACTCACTTTGGGACCAAAGTGTTTTGACCCAGTTAATTGACTAAACCTATTAACCGATGGGTGTAGTATTACTGGCATAGAAGTATGAGTCATCAGCTTAGCATAGCATGCGCTGCCAGGGGATTCAATGAATTTTAGAAACGACGTAATGCCTAAATTACTTTGTGCAGTTCAAAATTTTTAGAAAAAAAGTACCATAGCAAATTTTTAACTGCGCTGCCCCATCTTTGGAAGTTTATCGTACTGCTCTAAAGTTTTCAGTTTCTCCTTAACTGTTAGATCTTTACACTTATGCTCCATTTTTCACGGAATACGGGCTGATTACTGTACCTGCATCTTTAACTGTTAACTGATTAAGTCTGAAAGCGTGAAACAAGAGTTTTAAAAATAAACCGCAAGACAAGTGACTAAATGTTTAGCTTCCAGAAATTCGGGGATAACATTCAAAGCAAAATTGCTGCGCTAGCGTAATAGTGCATGATAAATGCGCCTGCTTACAAACAAAACGGATGATTGTTTCTACTGATATTATAGTGCACAGAAGCGAAGTAAAGATGACGTAAGTAGGAAAGGCTCCTTGGGTACATACAAATTCCTTATTTTAAGTATGCGACGGAAAAATATTGAGTCAATTATGTGGTGTTATTTGATTCAATTACCAATAGTTTTTATATACATTTGAATAAACACGGCCCATGCCAGACGTTTTTCAGTCAAGTAAGCGATTGAGTCTGTTAACAGTGAGTCTGTTATGCAGTGCCTACTTGATAAATTTGTCATGCAAAATATAACCAATTTTTTCCAGAATTTAATGAATAATTTGATAATGTGATATACATAGATCCTCAAAAATTCTTCAATTGCAAAAATAGTTATTTGTTTAGTGCACTTACCTAGCAGTTACCAGAGCTGTCATCTTTCATGTCCCTTTCTTTCTATGACTACCATGACTGCCACAACTTTCTAGATGTACTTGGTGATCCGTTTATAGATATGGCAGTTTTCTGTTAACTGCGCCGTTTATACAAAATGCGACAAACTGCATGAAAAAATTACCGGCCATGAAGTCTTTTGTACTGATTCGTTTCTGACTGATTTTTTTACAAACTTTAGTAGGCAACCAACCAGGCGTGAGCTTTGTGATATATAACAATATTAGAAAAGGCTCTATTGTTCTCTTGGGCTGAGTGCTTCATACCAAAGGGTGTTTTCATTACAAATATCACACTCATTTAACTGACATAAGTTATTACAGTCTTCCTCTTAGAAATTCTATTGAAATTTGTCTGGGTGAAAACAGAGGTCTCGTACGAGGTGCTTACCTCTAGTGTACTTTCTTTGTAATGTTTCGTACACTGGTGCACGCTTATATCTTCTACCATTTTTGCACTATCGTCTGTGTAAATGTAATGCCAGAAATTAATATATTGGCGATGCCATTTTGCTGAAAGTAGCATGCATTTTACATAAAAGCTGCTTATATTTAAAATTTGAACAGCCTAAGGAAACATGCAAATTTTCTTTGTGGGAAATCGAGCTTAAAACACTCTACGTATTAACTGACCTTGTTGTTGTTTAGTGTCAAGACAGGTTATATCATACTTTTTCTGAGTTTATTTCTGAGGTGCTAGTTACCATCTCTTACACAATTTGTTTACTTCATAGACTATGTGCATGAATATGTATTGAAGGAGAAGTGACAGAAGTTTTGCGGGGAACATTTCTGTGCAGTTAGTGATGCCCTTATGGTAGAGAAGTATAAACACAGAAGAATAAGTACATTGACCTCTTTAACCCTAAATTATAGACAGCTCCATGTACACTTGCAAGTTTTTGTGTACCTTTATATTTGTGTTCCACTTATATGTTCACAGTGGCTTTTAACACCAGAGGACTTCTTAAGTTGATTTTTGCAGTGTATCACAAAAAGGAAATTTCGACATTAGGCGACTGTATGTCACTTCTCGTTCAGTACACTTCGGCTGCACAATCAAGCCCTGGGCTTGTATGCAGAGTGTTTAAGGTATAAAGTGTGCCTAGGATTTCTAAGGAATGTCACTTCTTGCAAAAGCAGTGCACTGTATGTGTGTCTCAGACTCCCTTTCGTGAAGATTAGTTTCTGTCCCTGATTCCAATGGACTGGAGTTTGCCTACTTTTCAGTCCTCTGCGCTGTAGCACCAACTATAACACAAAAACGCACTATAAAACCAAGAGGCTAATGTCCTGTGTCACAGACCCACCTAACCATTTATTAAATCATTTCTACTAAAAAAATAAAATGAGTGGTAAACAAACTACAAACCTAGATGCAACTTCGAAAATTCACTTCAACATTTTGAGGTTTTAGGAACGAAGTTTACAGCAGAGCCACAGGGTTTGGCCGATGATTAATTGCAGGCACAAACTTTGTCCCAGAGACTAAATTCATTCTTTGCCTTCAAAGAAACTTGTAATACTGCTGCTGCCAAAAGTTAGTCATTCATAATGGATTAATGTGGTAAAAATAATTAGGTATTGCAATGACTAAAGTTATCTATTACTAAAAGTGACTGGTCAATGTTTCTGTTTTCAGGTAACTCTTGAAACTGATTAACTGTTATTTCTAGATCACCTGTTTTCTGTTATAGGTAGGACCATTAACTACACCAAAGCAAATTCATTGTCAGTGTTATCACATGACAGCATTTGCTGGACGACTTGTAGTTGAGCCAAATGAGCTAAATCCCATTGAAGATGTTATTCTTTTTGCAACTTTTTTTGACAATCCTGTTGTCATTATATTCGTATCACTGGTGTGGTTTTTATACCTGGTTTTGTTAGTGTATGCAAGAAGACATGATCAGGAAGATGCTTTGAAGGTAAATTAAATTTGAGGGTAGTCTACATCACCTTTTTTATCTGTAGGTAATTAATCAATATCTACCGTCTATGTATTAATAAAAATGCCTCTGCTATTGACTATTGACTATTGGCTGTCAGTATTGGAAGCCAGTTGGAACCATGCCAAGAAAAAAGTTAATTGACAGAAAGAACAGAGTCTGAAAGTTATGGCTTTCATTGACTAAGGATGCAAAATAACTAAAGAAAGAAAACCGGTAATTCATATATACTTTCTGTACGCTATTGAGAGAAAAGTAAAATTCAGAGTTTATAATATTGACCAACTAAATTATAAGTATGATAGATTACGCAAAGACAAATATGATGATTAAAAGCACAAAGCTAAATGCCTAACTAAATTATAATACTATTGAAGTAATTTTTCTTGTACTTGTTGCTATTGTTGATTGTTAGCATTAAAAGTGTTCTAATTATTTTTACTATTATTTGTGTGAATTGCTAACAAATTCCTGTGTTAATAGTTGGGAGTAACAATACTGGAGGACAATAATCCTAGTGATACATATGCTTACCTGATCATTACATTTACGGGCCTGAGACGAGGTGCTGGGACAACAGCAAATGTTATCATTTATATTGAAGGTGAATAAATAAGAAAAAAATTGAGTGTTTATTGGAGTGTTTTTCAGGAAATTGTGCAGTTTTTTAGGCTTACATCGTGTTGTAGCTTGTAAAATTGTCCAGTATTGCTTATTATGATTCTGTTGTGAAAAAATATCAATCTTTCAAATTTGTTATTCCTTTGGCTAACCTGCTAACACAGCCTTATTGTACTGCCATATTTAAATAAGGTCAATTTTTGTCTTATATTGACGGGCATGGTTTTCCTCCTGGGATCATAGATGCCAATAATGTAATGTTACATATGAATTTATATTTTGTATTGAAACTACGGTGTAATTACCTAATTACTGCCTGGCAGTACATACAGGCTGTAGCAGTCTTTGAAGATCTGCTAGATTGCTTAAATCATTCTGTAAACGCTTCTATTCATTATAGTGGACTTTCATGTTTATTAAACTTTACATCGTTAAAGTTAATCGCTAAACATTTGAGTAATTTCACAACAGAAATAAATTTTAACTCATGAAGGGTTCTTTAATATATTTAAAAAATCTTGTAATTATGATCACATGAAATAATGAAAATGAATGACTTGTGACTAAAGCAGCAGTTTATGTTTGCTTTGTCTTTTCATGCTGCGAACTTAAGTTCTTATATCACAAATAGGCCTGCTGTGCATTACGGTTATGATTGTTGCAGTAAATATTAAGTGATGAGTATATTAAGTTACATTTCAGGTAATGATGGGCATAGTTTACCCACTCGACTTTACCATAAACACAGATCTGCATTTGATGCTGGAGCGCAGGATAGATTCCTAATGACCACATGCCGTAGCCTTGGTCAACTTATTGCTATTGATGTGTGGCACGATAATTCTGGGCTTGATCCGAAATGGTTTGTTACAATCCCTCTCCCGCATTGTCTCCTCTCTCTTTCTCTCTCTCTCTCTCTCTCTCTCTCTCTCTCTCTCTCTCTCTCTCTCTCTCTCTCTCTCTCTTTCTGTCTCTCACACACACACATTCGAATAACAGATTAAAGAAAGTCTGTGTAACTTAATTCACATTTTTTCATGTACAAGGATGTTGCAGTTTTTTGAACTTGAATTAGCTGAACTATTTTAACCACTGATATTAATGTAAGTCTTAAGATCGAACTTTTTTAATTTTTCTTTAATTATTTTAAATCATTTTCTGTGTGATGTGCCACTGATATGTACTTAATTTTTCTTCGTTTGATTTTCTTTTAATATCAAAGATAGCGTATCAGGTATGACATTAGGTTTCAAACTGCTTGATCAATAATAGAAACCTATGGAAATACTCGGCAATGCAAATTTTCATTATCAGATTAGGCAACAATATTATTGCAAAATGCATTGGCATTTTTAACTTTCATTGCTTATCAATTATTTCAGCATTTCACCTGTTTAATGGTAATTGTTGTGTTTTGTTTTTCTCGGACGGCTCGTCGAGAAAACCAGAAAACGCGTGGTCAAATTAAACTAGTTTATTATACGAGAATTCTACATCACAAAAGTATAAAGGAACGCGAAATATTTACAGTCAATGTGATAATCTGGAAACGTAAAAGCGTGTCTGAGAATACGAGAATAAATTCGAACAGCCAGCTCCGCCTTATATATCAGTGTAAATGAACAATCTAGAAACTACTACGCGCATCACGTATAGAAAGTTCTCGAATCAAGGTAAGAAAATTGTTCTACTATACTATAGAATATTCCAGATCTCCACAGTAATCAAAGAAAAAAATTTTAAGAACAGAAACTTGCTGTGTTATAGCTGCGCCTGAAACTATAACAGTATAATATTTCAAAGACTGACACTCACAGTCAGTAATATATATTGTATAGCAGTGTTGTATTACTCGAGTCTCAGGCTTGGACTCCAGTCTGACTCGCACTGTAATTTGCTTTCAACTTGAACTCGATTCGGACTCATGTCACTGATTCAAGAGACATGAATCAGACTTGTAATAAATGACTCGCGACTTGACTCGGCCTGGAGACTGACTTGACTAGTGGCTCAAACTTTACTGACGGTAAAACAAACAATAATTGTGCATGTTATAACTAAGATATTGCAACGTTCTTTTTTGCAAAGCATTTCAATTCCAGTATGTTTGCCTAAAGTGTAGTTCTTGAAGTTTCTGGGTTCACCGGCAGTGTTTGCGTCTACGCTCGGTTAAAATTTTTTACGTGTTATTACGACTTTAAACATACGCTTGACAATACATGATAAAAATACATAGTGCACAACTCTTCAACAGTAGGCTTTTTAAACTGGCTAATCAATTATTTAGTGGCCCAACTATGAGTGTGCCTATTAATTGAGCTGGCCTTCAATTAAAGCGGTTTGTTAGCCAAGACCACACAAATATGTCATCTATATTTCACATAGTATTTCTAAATTTAATAACTTCCTGTAAATGGTAATCAGTACTACAGATTATAATGTCACTTTTGTGTCATAGATACATAATATAACTTATTTTATATTGATATAATTTAGTATAATTTAATGTGGACAGATAAAGTCAGTGATTTGGGTCACGTAATTACATGTGATTTAACGGATGATGCCGATATTCTTAGTAAACGGAGTGATTATGCTTACCATGCCAGTAACTTTTCATTTGCTTGTTCTGACTTTAAATGTGAACAACTACTTCAAACGTGTTGTCTAAGATATTATGGTTGCCAGAGTTGGAAGTTGAATAATTCGAAAATACATTTTTTAGATACAGCTTAGAATATAGCTATCTGTAAATTATGGAAACTGCCATATAGAGCTCACACTTACGTTTTGGATATGGAAATTTTAATTTTTTATCAAAGTACTAATTGAGAGAACTATTAGAATATGTGGTGTCATTTCAAATTAATTGCTTTATCTTCTTATATGTAAATAATCTCAGTACCTTTTTTGTTGTTGTTGTTGTTAGTATTTAATATATGTATTTATTTTACTTTTACTACTAGCATACTAATTTCTTTTAATTGAACCACCTATGTAACTTAACTGTTCATGTGTGTTCGAAAATAAATATGTTAGTACGAGTAAAGCCACTGTAACATTATCAATAAAATGTAAAATCATTTGTAAAATTAATGTGTCTTGCACAGTTAGTCTGATACAGTGTATATAGCTAAATTTAAGACTTCAATATTACTCAATAAATTTAGTGCAGTAATAAGCAAAATAAGGACAAAACTAACGAGAATAGTTTATTAGTATTAATCAGGAACTTGAGAATTGGCTTAATCTGGGATTACTTTGACTTGAAACTTGATTTGAAGTTGAACATGTGAACACGACTCGAGATTCAACTCACACGTAGACATAATAACTCGAGACTCAGCTCACACTTGGGCATACTGACTCCAGATTTGACTCATATTAGGGCTACAGTAACTTGACTCGGACTTGAACCCCAAGGACTTGGGACTCAACATGGACTGCAGCTGAAAGACTTGACTACAACAATAATGTCTAGATGTCACTCTTTGTACGAAAAGGGTTATTGTTGAGAATGGTATCTTTCACATAAGTTTTATTATTGTTTTGTTAGCAATTCATTAATTACAGCCAGCTAACTGAGCTATAGCCAGGCAAATAGATCCTCCTTTTTTGCTTTAGGTATTTAAGAAAAGTTATTGTAAGTGATGTAAAAACAAACCAAATCTGGTGTTTTCCTTATGGTAATTGGCTGGCTGTTGATCACGGTCCTCAAACAGTGAAATGTCGGTTATTTCCAACTTCAAAAGATGAACTTATGGTAAGTTACAGTAATACAATTTGTATGGTAAGAAGTTGCCTAAGTATATGAAAATATGTCTGACACTATTTAGTCATTTTTTTACTGTTTTCTGGAGCCTTTTAACATCACTCTCAGTTTCCCAGCAATCTCACAGCTTGTTTTAGGTTTCTATTTTTGTCAGAATATTTCGAAAACAAAAACTGAAATTTGAGAATTTTCTGCAAATTTGGGAGCAATCGTAAATTCCTGATGTAGAAAAAACTTTAAGGAGAGTATATACATCATTAAAAAGACTTTTTGGCATAGCATGTAATATACATATAGCAGAGTTTTGTCCAGCTTGCCGTGGACCTTGCACAGAGATTAGACCTATTTTTCCAAAGAGAATTGCCAGCTTATTGCAACATTTTACACCTTTCAACTACTTGGGAGTTGCAGAGAGAAAAACATTTTGTGACAAGAAATGATCACAAGAAGCATGTTCATTGTTGCATACTCAGAAATGCCAACTTTGAGAAGCAAAAGAACTAATGAACGAGAATAATTTGTTTTCCTTCACACATTTATTTAGTGAAGTTGGCTGTTTTTTTTATTATACCAAATAAGCGAAACATTGTAACAACTTTACATATTGTGTATAGGCATTTACTCATGTGTTTTCAACCAAAGCTATGGGTGGCTTTAGGGATAGTCATTTATGGGCCAGTGTGTTTTGGAGACCAGCCGAAAATCATTTTACTAGAGTTCAGGTTTGTGTTTAAAGCCCTATTTTTCTGGTAGTGTTATTGTTAATATTGATAATCTAATCTCTCATAACTTAAAAACTTTTATAGAACCTCTATATATAATTTGTTTTTTTTTCAGAGGTTGTCATGTGCTTTGGCATTGCTTTTAACAGCTATGCTTGCTAACATTATGTTCTATGGTATACCGAGAAATCTTCCTGAAGACCAAATATTCATAGGCGACCTCAAAGTGTCTTGGGCTCAAATCTTTATTGGTATTATTATTGCAACATTTTATCATATGGAAATCATATTTGATTTATCTAAAACATTGCAGTCGTATCACACACTTAATGTACACCTCGTTTCCTTTAAAAGCAAATAAATGTAATGAGATTACCCTAATTTTTTGAGGGCTAATGGGTCATGCATTGCAGCCTTTCCTTGTGAACAGGCCAACAAGCGTCTGTCTCCAGAACCTTGTGATTTCAAGTCTCGCTCTGTCACTTGAGCCCGACATAGCATAGTAGACCTGAAATGTCATCTTAGTAGTACACAAGCCATCAGAACCTCCTAAGTGGTACTATTTATGTATCTTTTTTGAATACCCACAAGTGGGCATGTGCGCTTATGTAAAACATTGGTATGTGCAAGAATAACTTTGTGACTACACTGTTATCACAAAAAGTTATTAGTGCACACACCAACACATTACTTAAGCATGCTGACGTATTTGTTTGTATATATGTACAGGACTTGTATTCAAAAATGATATGTGACTAATACCACACAGAGAGCCTTGAATTACCATACCAAAATAATTATTTGTAATTCTCTGTTACATCTTTATGACATTATTTTTGTTGCCCCTAAACCAATGCTGTGTAATAAAACATGCATTGTAAGTCTTTGCTCTTCATTGCCTAACAGTAGATTTTCTCTAACTCTAGAATTCGTGATTGGCAAGCCAAGTAACCAAAGATTCTTATTACTTGAATTATATGACTAAGTAAGCTCTCATGATTTGCATACTGCATCACATGAATGTAGGCAGATTTGACCCCTCACTGCAAAGCAAATTATCTTATCCTAATGGTTCTTATTAAAGAAAATCCAAAAAAAAATTAGTATGCTAATAATAATAGTTTCTCATCAGCCATCTCAATTGCTATCTAAAAACAGATTATAATACGAGTTTACAATAGTCATTTGTAGTCTTTATTTTTATTTTCAGAAATTTAGTTTCCCACTACAGTTAGTTTGAAACTACAGTTCTGTGTTTAAAAAATTGTTCATTGCAACAGACATTTATAGACTGTTTGTTAATTTTTTAATATATTTTCTAATCT
This sequence comes from Tubiluchus corallicola, assembly GCA_030141605.1. Classification (NCBI taxonomy): domain Eukaryota; kingdom Metazoa; phylum Priapulida; class Priapulimorpha; order Priapulimorphida; family Tubiluchidae; genus Tubiluchus; species Tubiluchus corallicola. Next base: position 470,335 of record JAQGDQ010000046.1, on the reverse strand, counting down.
CTGTTAATGAAGCTTTTAATGTTTTGTTAATCTTAGGTATTGCAAGCAGCTTAATAATCTTCCCAGTAAATCTTTTTATTGTTAGCCTATTCCGGATGTCTAAACCTCATCCAGAAAAAAAATTTTTGTTGAGCATTTCTCCTGGTGAAATTGTAATTAAAGAGTGAGTTTAATTTTATTTATGATTTACAATTCTTATAGTGAATGCAAATCTTAAAGTAATAATTTTGTTAACTGACAATGTGAGAGAAACATGGTAACTGCTAAACCTGCTCTATACATTTATTTTAAAGTGGAATGGAAACATTTTGTAAAGTAAGGTTTAAATTAATGCTCTTACAGTAAAAGTGAAAAGTGCATATCTTTACATTGAGAGTATTGCTTCATTAAGGTGTAAGAAACGACTGAACTTCCAAATTTCTTGCCATGAAACAGACTGCTTTTCTCTTCTTGATTTTGAAATGCACGCCATGCATGCTAATATTGCTCCACATATCTGACTTGTATCCAAATTTGTATTCGTGACATTCTCGAGATTATCTAGTAGTTACAAAAATTTGATGTTTGCGTAATTCAACATCTTCACAACTGTAACTTGGTTACCACTAGCTTTTTTACCATTGGCTTCATGTACCTCATGGTTTCCTGAAGACTTCAGTTCTTACAGGTTTATCTGCGATATTCATGGCAGATAAACCTAAATAAATAAATGAATAAATTAGATAAATGCTCTTTCAAGAAACTTTTTTCATCAACAGATAGAGTTGTTTCTAGATTCTTTCTCTGCTGTTCTGTGCACAAAAAATAAATTGGGAAAAGCAAGGTAACATGTCAGTAAAATTCCTTACTACAGTACTCAGTAGTGTCTGCACACAGTAACGTAATCTCAGGAAGCCATGTCTGTCAACCTTAGGAAGATGTTTGTCAACCTAATGAGTGCGGCCCGGGTGGTGATTTGAGTCGCATGTAACAGGAAGATGTCTCTAACTAAAGACCGTGCCACAATCGCAAAGACAGTGTGGGTAGATCATGTGGCATTAACCCTTATGGAGATGGTTGTCACTTGATGTCACTTTTGACATGTTAAATTTCCCGATACTCACTTGAAACACAAAAAAGGAATGCAAAATCACAGATCACAGCAAACTATCATGGAAACTGCCATTAAAACACCCAAATGTGCAATCTGATTGGCTGGTAGGAGCACCAACCAGCCAGTCTCTAGGCTTATTATTGGGCCGATATATTTTATAATAAATATAAAATAACCATGTCAAAATAATCTACCTACTATGACCAACAAAACGACTGGGCCGATCAATTTATAAGTAGCTCGCAAGCTGAAAAAGTGTGGTCACCCTTGATTTAAGAGGAGTCCCTGATTTTAGTTTCTGTTTAGGTTCTGTAGTACACGCCTTGATCAGAGGGTGTTTCATCTTTTCATAGAATAGTTTTCTTCAGTGCAGTAGCAATGACACGACAGATGCAGAAAAATTGTTGTTAGGCCATACTGCTCTTGGCTCCTTGACCAAACTACATGCAACCTGTTTTTGGCTCCTTGACCAAACTACATGCAGCCCGCAGGAATTGCCGGACAGTTTAATGTTGCCCCCCTAGGCAGATAATTTGCGCACCCCTGGTGAAGGAAACCGCCGTGTTAACGTTGATGAATCTTATGTTTTGACGGGAAATAACACAAGCAGTCCATTTCATTAAATTAAAATGTTATGGATTTAAGCAATTCCACATACACTATACTACTATTTTTCCTAAAGCAAAACTTAAAAATTAAAGAATTGCTTCCAGAATTGGAATTACTGCCTAGTTTGCCTAGTGATAGAGCCAGCACTTCGCATGTACGTATATAATATGTAGCTTCTGAATTGCAAGTACTGTGAATAATGGTACATTTCATAGTAGATTTGGTCAAAGTAGGAAGAAACGTTTAGTATTTCATGGCAAGAGTAATTCATTTTCAACAAAGTTTTTTGTTACTGGTTCATAGTAGATAAACCTTGTTAACGATATTTGTTGATGTGCACTTTTTCCATATCTTTGTATTTTGTTTTCAGTAAGCATAAAAGTAATAAACATTCACATTTGCAAGAACAGACTAAGCCAAAAGACAAATTTTCCTCCGAAGTGAGTATGAAGCATAGTGCTTACAGAGCCATTGTAATTGCCCGAATTCTTTTTTACTAAACATATAATTATTCTATTATGCTTATTATAAGCATTCAGAGTAGGTAACTAATTACCTTTTTATGCTTTTTAAAGTGTAACTATATGAAGAATAGCTGTGATCTATTTAACTTCTTTAATTGGCTGTATATTATCCTTGCAAAGTAGTCTTGAGGTTTTTGTGCGATTGAGTAAAATGAGTTTGTTTCAGTTTATTGTTAAAAAAGTCGTTGTGTACTTTATTTTTTTAAATGGCTGACAAAACTACAAGGTTATTGTATGTTGGTTGTCATAGTCAGCTATAGTTAGTTCACAGAAACACCAGCTAATAGATAAACAATTAGTTATCGATGCAAGAAAAGTGAAATCTATTAATAATAGCCATTCACATTTTAACCATTAACAAGTAGGTTGTGTATTTACCAGATTTTGTTGATGTACCGGTAATTGTCCATATGATGTTGTAACAAAAATTTCAAGAAAAAAGGGTCTGCCTCTAAAGGAACTTTAGTATGATTTTGGTGATGATCGAAAAAAGAAATGGTTCTGTAGTTTATCTGAACTTTCCTTGTGATGTTTCAACAGTCAAGGTCGAGTTTAGCCTTAATATGGAATATGGTAGCTACAATGAGCATTTAGGTAATCACATATTTTGGTGTGATTAAACTGTTCCAACATGCAATTTTAGTCTGTTATGGTACCATTTGTTTCACCATGGTGCTGCGTGTGGTACCTTACAAGGTGCTCTTCATTGCATTGTATCTTTTTGAATTTCGTGTTACTCTGCTTTTTCGACATTTGGTGTCATTTATACATGGCGTATAATATCATTTACAAGTCATAAGCAGATTCTTAATTAAATCTGATTAACTTTCTTCAAGCCCATTTATGAAACCTCTATCTCTAGTTTTTTGACAATTATAGTTTGAATTATTTGGGGAAGTAGTAATACATTAAGCTTTTTAATTCACAAAAAAACTTGTACGCGTGTCACTCTTGCACTTAAGCAAGTGAGGGTGTAAGACTGTAAGTAGTGCTTGTAGTGTTAAATAATGTTACAGATTTAAAAAAATGTCTAAGCAATAACATCTGACTGATGATTTATGCAAATCTTAATTTTATTTTTTGTACTGGTTTTTGAAGATTCCCAAATTTTTGTCTGAAGAGGAGTTGTACAGTTGGGCAAATGAAGTGGAGGCGGAAGAGTGTCACACTTTGCGCGAAATACACCAAGATCTAAAAACTGTTGAAAAGGCAGTCAAACTTTTGGCATTAGATGTGGCTCCTTTTCAGCACAGATACATTCGAAGAAGAAATACTGAATTCTCTTACATATTATCTTCAACTAGCTTAAGTACCGGAAACAAGAGTAAGTATAGCATAATTATAAAAGATAGCGGTGTGTACTTGTGCTATTTTCGTGACTGATTGAAAACACACACCCGGGTGCTAGAAAAAAGCTAAAAGTAAAAACAAAATTAACTAGACTGCTGTTTATGACCTAGTCATAAATTTAAGATTCATTCAATTGAAAATTATGACGTAACTGGGAGACTTCGTGACTTTCCGTAAGCACATGCTGGCTAAACTAATTCAGACTTCTGCAGTTTACCTAATGCAAAAATATTACAAAATTAGGTGAAGTTGACAATGCGCAACTTTTCTTCATGGCAAATGACATCTTTGGAAGAAGAATGGGCATTAAAACTGGGAGTGCCCAAGCGTGAAGTTATCGTGACTTTACTAATTATACGAGGCACTTATTGCAGTACTATTACTAAATCCTTCTAACATTTTTCGTGAACATTGGAATAAGCCTAACTTTCCAGAAGCCTTGGCCTTTCCTTTAGTGCACATATGCTCTTTTCCAGCTAACATGCAAAAACATAGGCTTCTAGTCAAATACTGCAAGTGGACTTAAATGACAAAGCCATTCGCTCGCTCTAATTTTAACACTTTGGCTCCTGCTGTTGTAACCTATGACCCTGCAAATATCCGTATTCCATCTTTTTTACTTATGAATTTATTAACAAGACTGCATTTTAACACTTTTGCCCATATCACATGACCAAGCCACGCCCACTTTTCAAAAAATATGTAGTGCACCTTCTTAAGTGCATAAGCATTGACTCCTAGTCCAATGCTGTAAGAGGAGTTGGGTGACATTTGCCCTAATTTTCAAATTTTGGCTCCTATTTCGGGCCTTTATGGAATACCAGCTTTCTAACATCATAGGTGTACATCTACCTGGTTTTGCTTAAAATTCTGTGAAAAAAATGAATTTAATTCAAAGCCTTGGGAGGAATTGAGGTACAATAGAAAAACTAACCTGTGTCCACGGTACTTAACCCTTTGACCCAAAATCAAAGGTCACTATACTATTGCCTCAGTCGCCACCCCAGGTATTCACCCTGCAAGTTTGGTGACTTTAAGTACTACAGTTTTGGAGTTATTCATTGCCTTAGCGGAAAAACAATAAAGAAAGAAAGAACAAACGACTAATTTCAAAGAACATTCTGCAAAGAACCTTCTCCAACATAAAATATAAGTGGCAAATTAAGGCACAGGCAGCTATAGTATTATTGTTAAATTTTTTGTAAGGACTGTCCATACAGGCCACAGCTAGGTCAGCCCTAGAAAGATGTAATTCTTACAGTAAATGTGCTTGCGGTAGGAAGTACTGACTGATATTCTTTAATTACTTGTAGCAAGTGATACTGTAATTAAAAGTGAAATAATTTTTTTATTAAAAATTCCATAGATAGGAAGCCTAGAGGAAAACTGGGTACTTTAGCAGCCGTTACAGTGGCAACTGGCATAGAAATATGGCAAGCAGGGGCTTGCATTCCACCAGGAATTAGGAATCAGTGGGGAAAGATCTTAAACATCTCTCATAAAATAGTAAAACAGAGGCTTAGTATAGCAACATGCTTTTGATAAGAAACAGATTACAGGTTAATCACTAATCAGACCTTATCATATTAAAAATATGGCTTAAAATCTGTCAAGTGGGTTAACGTAATAGGCTGAGGCACCAGTCTAGTGCTCTTAAGTCGGACAACTAATTTATAGAGTATGAAATCAGGAGATGCATTTCTTTGTGCATGGCTCAGGTTTTTCTGATAAATTTTTTTAAAACACCTTTCCCATTTAAGATTGGAATGCATCAGTTAGTGCCAAGGAGTATCAGTGTACACCTGTAGGACCACATGTTTTCATTCAATATATATCTGTAATATATGAATTTGTTTGTCTGAAAAATACTGTAAAATCGGCAGTATTTAATACTGTTATCAATAATAATTGAATTTAATGTCGGTGGCAGCTCTACTCTACCATTCCAATGACGGACAGTTAGTTTAAACAATATTTTTATTTGATAAGAAGCACTACATTCACAAGTACATTTATTATAATAAAACAATGTGTAAAATTAGTCAAATGCGGATTTTGACTAATTGCCCATTGTTTTTTTATTGTAAATGTACTTATGATTGTAGTGCTTCTTATCAAATAAAAATGACGGAATTTTGCTTTTTTGTGCTGTCAAAATGAGTGAGGGGATGGCCATTGATTAATTTTAGAGGAAAGCCATGAGGTGCCAAACAAATGATAGGTTTTCAAAAAAGGAAACACCAAGTTATTTCATTTGGGATATGTCACTAACTACTTAACTTTGTAGTTGGGGATTATGTAACATGTTGCCGTTACCACTTACTGGAATGCTGTCAGGAATCGTAAACATTATCAAAAAAAATCTCAAAGTATTGCCAAAATATTACAGGTGGCATAAAAATATTAAAGTAGGTTATTAAAAAATATACTGCTGTATTGCTTGCTGCTTGATCATTTAAAAGAAAGTTGTGAATTTTCTGTACAAAGAATTTTCAGGCAGAAATATTTGTTTGAAAATATATAAGGTCTCTGGCAAATGAGTTTCTTGGAATTTTTTTCTAAGAACAATTTTTCTAAGAAATGATTTTTCTGGGAACTTTTCTACCAAAAATTTTCCATGAAAACACTTTATCAGGAAAAGGCGTTTTTCTGGAGAATAGCTTGTCTTATACACTAAATTAAATTTAGGTAGTATCAACTCTGACTATGATGTCTTTTATAAATGCACTGAAGAGAATTCAGAAGCCACTTGTATGATAAGTGATCAAAGCAGTGATACTAGCTCTGTCAGCTTGAGAACAATACCATTTCCATTTTCAATATGCTGTGGAAAGGATATCTATGGCACTCCAGGATTAGATTTACCATGGTGGTGTGTGTACTTTGCATGGTCGTTAGTCATCAGTTTGTCACTAATCTGCACTTACTTAGTTATGCTGTATGGTCTCAAGTATGGCTATGCAAAAAGTGTTCAATGGCTGTTGTCGATGCTGACGTCCATCGTGCAGAGCATTTGCATTAGTCAACCATTGAAAGTTTTATTTATGGCTCTAGTCTTAACAATGATATTCAAACAGCCTCCGGAACTGCACATAGTAGTTGCTCTGCCACAGGATGGTAATGAAGAAGAGCTAGACATTCTGGAGGAATGCTGGAATGAACATGAAAGGTTTGTATTTTTGACACAATTCATGCAAGCTCCTTTGTCTAATGCTAGAGTTTAGGAGGTAATATATTCTACTTCTTAGGAACTAATCTAATATGGCTACTAAGTATTGAATCATCGAATGCTGTTTTTTTATAATTACTTCTCCAAGCTTGCCAACTATTTGATGTAAAAATGATTGTGAAATGTAGAAAGCTCAAGAGTCATTTCACCCTTAGCATGTGACCAGAGAGCAAATTATGCCCAGAAATTTTTGCTTTTTTGAGTTTCAACATCGAATTAGCAAAAAAATAAGGCAAAAAATATGAGGTAATTTTTTAGTACTACCGAGTACAATGTTTAAGACCATTGCGAGCTAGTTAGAGGGTGGCTCCATCTGAGGGGTCCACATAATTTTGTTATCCTAGGGGCCCCAAAATTCATAGTCCAGCCTCTGCTGTGCTGGACTATGCTAATGGATAGCAAAAGTTGAATTGTTCTATCTTCATTTCACTTGTTAAACGTGAAAATGTGACTCATGTGGCTGAGCAATGTAAGAAATCAGCTTTCAGGTACTTGCTGCGATACTAATTTTCTATAGTATAACTTGAGAAGTAAAGAAATTGAACAGATATATAATTTTTGACTAAATAATTTTTTTTATTTAGAACAGCACGGCAGAGATATGCCTATAAGCCACCAATGGAAACTGAAATTGCTAAAATTAGGAAAAAACGTCTTCGTGAACGGAAAATGAACAAAATAGTGACCAAACTGGTCTTGTATGGATTTTTCACTATACTTTTATCGAATATTGTTTTTGGTTTTCGTGATTTCAGGTACGTTTGTGCAGCATTTCATATTGTTAACTCATTTTACAAATGTTTCATAAGCTTATAAATGCTTTTAATCGGCTATTCTATAAGCCAGACCAAATATTGGTACCACCGTTTGAAGCCAATGTTTTCTGAAAGTCCTATACTGTAGATAGTGAAACCACTTGATAAACCTGATGGTGAATTTGTTTAAATTACTAAAAACCCCAACTAGTAGCAGAAGGCATCTTATAAGCTACTGTTTTTAACCACCTTTTACACAGTCTGTGGTGTCAGTCATTAAAATACGAAGAAATTAATGGCATTATCCAAAAATTGGGGTAGTCATATCAAAAACTTCATCTCATGTAATATCAGGCTGGTTCTGATAGTGAATAAAAGCAGTTCAAAAATTTTAACCACCAGAGTTTATGGGCTATCCACAAAATAAAGCTATCATTGTAGGTCATGTATTTTTAGCAAATGTGTTTCCTGGTTATTTTCTGTCGACAAGCCGTAAAGATACTTTAATTTGAACTAAGCATTTTAGAGTCAAACGATACTAATGTAGTCAAGCTTTAAGGTTTATACAATATGCAATATTATTGTAACCTACGAGTTTTATGTAGCGGTGCAATTTAAATCTTTTGTATATATTTAGGTCCTATTTTGTAACCAAAACTGTAAAGGATCTTGTAGTTGACAGTGCTTATTGTCAGAACACATCATTTATTGAGGTGAGACTTCGATTTTAACCAATTTCAATCTGTGTGAACTGTGTAAATATTCCCAAATTATTGTTTTGTAAAAGGTGATGTTGAATTACTTTTTGCACTCCATTGTGAATTCTGTATAAAAAATGTACCTAACAAACTCTAAATGCCAAAACCTGCATTTCTAGCTTCTACAATGACTTTCAAAACTAGCAGAATTTCTGCTCCTAAAGTAGCACCTTGTCTATTAGGTCATGTATGTTTTGTGAAGTGGGGGATTATGATTGGGGCATTTAGACAATGCAAGTAAATTTCCAAACAGCAAAAATGCAAGTAGTCGATTTTGTGGAAAGCTTGGAAGTTTGTGAAATATTTGGTGCCATGTTTTTACACCAAATTGTTCGAAATTGAAAATGTAGGTTACATTCCTGACTCACAGAAAAGAAAGGAGAAAAATGTATCTGAAGAAAGATCAAACTTGTAATGCAAAACTTTAATTAGGAAGCAGTAGCTGCTGTACCAGAATTAATAAATTTGAAACAAATGGCATGGCATACTCTGTCAAAAACTGTTTCATTTGTTCTTTGTCACTAAATGGTCTGGCAAGTTAGAGGTCTTATGACGCTATTTTTGTGTTATTTTTTATAGTGTAGGCGGAATTACATATTTCCTAATGTTTAAAACAGTTCTGATGCATACTTTTATGTGATTTGGCAACTTAAATTAAGTGCCGTTGGTACTGTCACAAATATTATAGCCCGTCGTGACACTCAGTGCTGTGATGTCACATAGGGAAGACATTTGACAGCCACAGAACTGTAGACAACCAGCAAGCAGAGCACAGTGAACAGAGCAGTTATTGCTGAGTAATGACTTATCTATTAGTAATAACATTTCTCACAATAGTATTTATTTGTTTATAGCAAATAAACTTAGAAGAATTGGTTGTTTTGAGTTTACAAACCTGCAAGGAATAGCAAATTCATAGTAATAAACACAGTATACAGAGAACTATGATATTACTGTACTATTATTGTTTAAACTGTGTGTAGGCTGTATGAAAAATAGGTGAGCCGAGTACTCCTGCAAATAAATCATGCAGCAAGTAAGCTGCTAGCCACTATTTTGGGTTAAAGACGCAGTAAATAAGGTAATAATTAACCTTGCTAGCTAAATTTCATGAAAACTACTTTTAATCTAGGTTAGCAGTAAGACACACCATCGCATCCATACCCAATTTTAATACAGTAACCTCCCTTTCTTCACATGACTTAAAGATTTAAAGCTTTTGTTCTCTAAAACCCCATTTGCATATTCAGAAAAAAATCCCACAAAGGTTTTCCTAGGTCTCTGAAAATGTAGGGAGAACCTCATTTATTGAGTTAGAAATGTTGTCTGAAAGGTATTTCTTATTAGTTTTCCGTTTTCTTTTACTTTTATACCTCACATTAAGCCAGACAGGATACCCGGTCTGCACAAGCTGAAAACATTGGTAAAGCCCAGAGAACAAAATCTTTACTTCCTTGCTGTCTAGTTTTTTTCTCGTCAATCATACCCAAGAACCCACTGTTATTTTACAATCTTGTATGCCGAAAAACGTAAAAACAATCACTCTTTGTCAGAAGCATTCTCTGAATGGCACTTTGGGCAAAAAATAACTTAGCAGTGAAACATTTATAAAGTAGAAATGATCTGATCAGAAAACAGAAAATGAACAAGAAAGCAGCCCAGCATGAAATACCTGTGATGTCATGCTAAAACTTTGACACATTGTAACTTGTTACTAATAGTCTTTTCATCTATGAAATATAGTGCATTCAAGTAAGTGTGGACTATGATTGGTCTAAAATGCCTTCAGTGAGTACCCCAGTCTCTCTTCATTACTTGTTTACTGCTTGACTTGCCCACATTTAAATACAGTGAGAGTCACACATGCGCAGTGTCGTTACTTGTGGGACATCACTTCTGCGTTCTTCCTAATTTTTTTGCTTTTCGCTAAATGCCTTTGCAGTACTAAATTTGAAGTGTTTTCATTCTAACCAAAGCAAAGCATGGAAGTTTATAAACAAACAAGCTGCTTTTTTGTGTCACGCTAGTCAGCAGTGAATTTTGACAGCAAGTGTCTACCAAGGTGTCAGTGGACCTTTAAATTCATCTAAAATAACAAACATATATTTTCTGCCTTCCCTTTCTGGTTATATGTACTCTAGTTTTGGTGTTTGAAGGTATACATGGGCTAACAAATTTGTGGCTGGGGAATTGAAGCTTGAATAAAAAACCAGCACTCAAATATAGTGAGAGACATTGTTCACATCTTTATTTGCCTAATGATTCAGCATTTAGAAGTATATTACATAAATTATTGCAACTTTAATAACAACATTAACAGTGACAAGAATCGTATTTTAGTAAGAGTTGCCATTAAATGAAACAAAGTAAGATGTTAACCTGTGGTGATGTGTATGTAGAAGAGAAAAATTAATTAAATAATGCCACAATTATATATTTCGACAATTGTGAACAAATTTGTTGAAAATGACAAGATGGGATATCTTCTCAAGATCACTGTGCAGTTTGTGATATTTCCCAGGACCAGCTCAGAACAGCTTCAGTGGAGCGGACCATGTGTAATGATTCATAGTAGGCTGCACTTTTTCAATAAGTAATGTTTCTTAAATCAGTTAGTTGAATAAGGAATTTACTGAGTCTAAAATTTTGAAAATATAGACAAACTTAGAACAATGTAGGCAAAAGCAGGATGCTACATTGTTTGCAGCTGTTTACAGTTTCCAAAGATTGTCTCCATTGCTCAAACTCGAGTACCTCCAAGTGGCGGGATATTTTGCCAGTGTAGATTTTGAGGCAACATTTACAATTATAAGAGTATTTGAAATCCATGTAATTTTTCGAAAAACTCTTCGGACCCTTATATAGGGAAACAAAAACTTGTCAAACATATTTCTAGTTTAGTATTCATAGTAATTAGTGCATGCTGGCAGAGGTACGTAGTTTTCTTTTCTGCATTCTGTACTGACTGTATCTGGCCAAATTCAGCTGTCAAGAATTTGCCTTAGCAACTTTCCGCTCTGTGAAACTAATTACAACTATAACCATATTTCACTATAATTCTGCATAATTCCCAATTCCTTTATGCCGTTATCAAATGAAGCATATGATGAACAGATACTCTACCTGTGAGGGTAAGTTTTTAGTCAATTTTGTACCACATCAGGATGAAACTGTCCACTTTAGTGTAGGGGCCTGAAAAAGTACTTTTCTGGTATACCGAGGTAACAAACTGTGCACTGACACAAGAACAGATACATGCAAAAATAGCAAGGTGTGATTCTCTTCGCACTTAATTGTGAACCGTATGTTACTGGTTATTCAAATAGTGTAAAAACGAAAACAGGTAGGCTTACACTCACCAGGACAATCTCTAAGTCAACACTTTTCCTGGTAGCAAAACAGGCATTGGCTACTGTTGGGCCCAATAGTGATCCCATTGCCACATCGTCAACTTGTTCATACAGATTACTGTTAAACAGAAACTATTTATTATTGTTGTTATTATTATTATTATTATTATTATTTAAAGTTATTGTATTTTGTGTAATACTCTTGCAGGCTTCATATTATGTTGTGCACATTGTCCATCTGCATTTGGGTATTGGTTCTTGCTTTTTTGTGGGTTAAGCAGATACATGTGAACAAGTAATCAACTAAACATATTAATTTTAAGTACAAAAAATCTATTTCCATAGTCTATTGATCCACAATGACCCACGTATGTGCACTGTCGTTATTTTTATATTCTTGTTGCTTATATCAATTCTTATTCTTTATCAGTCTATTTATTATGCATATAAACAAATATACAAGTTCATTTACATCTGTTCAGATAAGAAATGTTTCAAGTATGTGGGATTACATACAAAACTCTTTGCTACCAAGTTTGTCACCAGAAACTCTTTATAACAACCGGCCACCACCACTTGGATTTGCTGCAGATCTAGTCACAAGATTAGTGGGAGTTATCCGATTGCGTCAACTACGAGTGCAGCCAGGTGCGTCTTGCCGATTCTCTTACGTAGGTTATCAGAACTGTTAAACAACAACAAGTAAGTGAGTTTAGATGAGACTAATAGACATAAGGGCATCTTATGCGTAAACACGCATAGAAAGTAGAATAGAAAATATCCTACATATTTATGGTAGGATAACTGTTGATAGAAATACAAAAAAATAAGACAAATTATTTCTGGTTTGATAAAATTCTGTTACAGTACATTCATCGTCAAATTTGTTTGTTGAAATTTAAGTGTGCCACTTATGTAACATTACTGGCACTTGTTGGGTCTTATTGATGAAACTAAACTATTATTTTTAACTAGACCTATGTTCTATAATCCCCATGTTACAACCGTATGGCCGAAAGTGCGTGGGTGATTATTACTGGCATTTACAAGATACTAATTCTTACTACTCTGGGTGGCGGTATCGTCAATATCCACGACATCCTCCTGACCATTGGACATTCCAATCTAGTCTGGAATTATGGACCCCTGTACTTTCGGGTGAGATTATATTGTCTTATTAACGTTCACAAAATTTATATTCCAATGCAGCTTAAAGAAAGTTTACAAAGTGTGATATAGTTTATTTTCCACTCTGCACATGGCAACGTTTTTCAGTGTCTTGGAATGTATCATGACAAATTGAAAAAATAAACTAATTTCAGCACTTATTAAATATTGTGCAGCCGATGTATACAACTGATAAAATAATTTATTCTAAACATGCATTTGTTTAAAAAATCCTTATTGTCTAGTGCTAGCTTTAATGTTTTCTAAAAACCTAATTGCAGACCTGTCAACTCTGACATTATATTTATTCTTTATTATATTTATTAGACAAAACACCATTACAATTACATAATAAGATACTACATACAATTATACAAACTGAAAACAAGAATTACTACGATTACTTGTCAATTATAAGTGAACAAATGATGTAACTGCTTGCAGCTGAGCTAAAAGCTGGAACTTGTAAAGCTCAGCTGCAAAGAGATGAAAAGGACGACATGACGGTAAAATTAGAAAAATTAGGGCGTAAGTAATGTAAGTAGAATAGAAGAAAAAAAGCTAAAAATTATTAAACAAATTTAAGAAAACGATGAGGTGATAATGATGAAAATGCAATGAAATGGCTGTAGCATGATAAGTCATTTATGTATACAGGGACAGACTTTGAATGGCAACCAACGTGGTAAACACAATATAGCAAGAAAAGGTGAAGACCAAGTCCACCTAATATGTATTTAAGAGACATGTTTTCATCTCCTTCTTAAATCTAAGTTGACATGATACTGTTCTGACATTACAAGAAATAGAATTCCAAACATTGGGACCTACAAAAGAAATAAAATGTTTAGCAACGTTGGTTCTGCAATATCTGACATAATATTCATTATACCTAGTATTATGCCCTTTGATATTTTTGTTTATAAGATTTATGAAAAAATGTGGAAACAAATTAAAGTGTGTCTTGTGCATAAATACCGCAATATTGTACTTAACAAGGTCATCAATTGTTAATAGATTACTATCTTTAAAGTGTTGCTTAAAAATTGTACAAAATTTAAAAAGACAGTAAAGATTGAAGTGTATTTAAATTTGAGGGGTAAGTGGAGCCCCAAAGAATACAAGCAAAATTTAAATAGGGTAGAATTAAAGAATTATATAACGTTATGAGATGAACCATTGAAAGACTGTACTTGATGTGGGAAATAATGCCAACATTTTTTGATATTTTAATTAATGATTAATTTGTTATTGATTTTAATTCTAACGTGGGAGTTTGATTTATGTCTATTTAAAATTCGTTCACAGCACACCCTGTTTTTTATTTTGTTTTTATAAGCTTCAAGTTTATTTTTGTAGTAATCAAATTTAGATTTCTTAATTAAACCTCTTAGGCGATTGCGGCACTTCTTATATTCACTAGAAAACTTGTGATTTTTTGGATGTTGTGTTACAAACTTTTTATACATTTTATTTTTGTGCTTAATAGAGCTTAATAGTTCCTGAGTAACCAAGCTTTTTTATTTTAGATAAATTAATATCAGTATGTTTTGGTTTAACATGTGAAAAGTAATCATCAAGAAACTGGTCTAAAAATAAATTTGTTGCGTCATTAACATCATTGCACGCCAAGATATCATCCCAATTGTTACTATTCAAGTCAGTAATTAAATTCAGTTTAATGTTGTGATTATACGGATATTTTGTAAAGGCAGATTTGTTTAAAATCGGCAAATTAAGGTTAAACAAAGCAAAGATTGGTAAATCAATAATATTATAAAATGTATTATCAATCAGAGTTGCAGATGTATCAGTTATTCTGGTAGGTCCGGTGATAAGCGGAAACAAGTAATTAGCTAACATATTATCTAAGAAAATTTTTGTATCAGAATGGTTGAAAAATTTTAAAAGATTTAAATTATAGTCACCTAGTAAAAACAAGTGTTTAGACTGAAGATTATTAGTATTTAACAGATACATGAATTTATTAAGGAAAGTACTAGGACTATTACTCTTGGGCGGTAGGTAACACCAATCCCAATGTTTTTACTTGCTTTACTTCGGATTTCAACGAATAAAGTTTCAATTTCATCCTCACAGAGTGATAAGTCAGTGATAACTGTAAAAACCAAGTCTTCCCGAATGAGCAACGCCACGCCACCACCCTTTTTACTTTTGTATTATCGCATACAAGTTTATACCCTGGGAGAGAAAATGATTGCCTAAGCTCATCTATCAACCACGTCTCAGTGAATTACTGGAGAGTTACATTGCAAAATTTGTAAGTATGCAGTCAGTAAAGTGATCAAAATTAGATTTTAAACTTCTAATATTAATATGAATTATAATGAAAATGGATTGGAATATTTTAAATTGGACTGCAACGAATGAAATTGATCTTCATCATAGTATTTACTGTCAGGGTTAGAATGCATATGATTGAAAATATGTCTATCGAGATCACTGTCACTGTTATTATCATAAATGTCGTCAGCAATTAAGTCTAATATATTCAGTTTAAATAGGTCTTTATCGATGATAGATCCAGTATTTGAAAAACGGGCATAAAATTTAAATTCGCCATCATCAACAATAGAGTTAAAAGGAAATATCGTTTCAAGGCAGCATTCGCAAAACCAGTCACTGTGATCATTACCCAGATTCAAGAAGTCAGACAATGTCAAAGGCGTACATTTCAGGTGAACCCATTGACCGCAACAATCACAGAGCACACCACGCTGATTACCCCGCACAGTCCTGTCACAAACTAAACATAATTTGAAGCCATTAAGGTGAATGATGAGAAAGATGAAACGAAGTGAAGGTAAAAAAGAGTAGAAAAAAATGAAAACATGTGTAAAAGCTAGAATAAGATCTGAAGCTAAATATGTTAAATGTGAGGCATATGAGTTGTATACTGAGCATTCAAGAGTCATAAGACTTTTACAGATAGATACCGTATATGTGGTATGACAACTTAACATTAACGAAAACAGTAAGGTCAAGTGAAGTATCATTTGCAGAAAACGACGTATTATTCAGAACACGTTTACTATTAACACGATAAGTGGGTACAGACAATATGAATCCGTTTAGGCATCATCAAGGTTAACGACATTTTACAACTGTCAGCAATAAATTAGATTAATATAGGCGTACATCTAATACAGCATAATAATTATAATGGATATCAAGTAGGATAATTTATGTAGTTTGAACAGAACAAGATGCGGACAATTGTTATTTTGTCAAAAGTAAGCAAAATCTAAAGTACTCGGGAGAAGTCAAATTGGTCGGTCAACTAAAAGTAACGCCTAGCTTACAAAACATGATTAACCACAGAAATCTGAAAAGTATACGCAGTTGCGAAGGTAATTATAAAATGTAATACCTAACCACAAAAGGACTATTTCATATCCAAATGTGCATGAAAAGTACATAGTTGGGCGAAGGGGATAAGTATATTCATTATAGCGTATTATAACGCATTATAACAGATTGATCATTACCCTAATTAAATTAAAATGAGATTTGCCCGTCGAAATTGTAATAGTATTGACTGAAGTATCTTTAATCACGAAAGTTAAGAAATTTATAGAACAAGTATGAAATAGTGAAAATAATCACAAGAAATATTAACCTAAACAATCAACGAGAAGCAACATTGTATATACACAAATGAAATTGATTGGAAAGTTAATGTGCACGCATATATGAACATGTTGTAGAGGCCTTATGCATGCTCCAAAGCAAAGTTATGAGGGCCTAGTGTAAATAAGCGTGATGTTTTTGCGTATACACGAGAGAACTAACTTAGCACTTTAATTTACTAACAATGAACAGAGATAGACTTTGGAGAAAAATTTCCTAAAGATATAGATCAGCAGAAGTTACTGAAAGTTACTTAGTAAAATATCTTTGCGCTGTAATTTACTGACAATCAAGCAAAAGCCGATAAAAGAACTTTGCTTTAGAATTTTAGCTATATAGATAGTGAAAAAAGGCAAAAGATAAAAAACAACTAAACTACGAAGTTTCTAGCAATGTATATAACAAATAAAGTGACAAAGAGCAAGAGTTAGTACTACTAATTTCCTAGCATTATAAGAATTATATAGTAACAAATGACAGTGAAAAAACCATTTTGCACTAACAAATTGCTAGTAAGTAGTAATAAAATATATCAAATGAAGAGGAACAAGCTTTGCACTATCACTTTCACAGTAATATGTCAATAAAAAGACCAAAAAACTTTGCACTACACGAATAATTAACGATATCTATCAACTGAGGACAAAAAAGTCTGGCATCGATAAGTAAGTAGATAGATGCATAAATCCCAAAAATTTACTTTGGCTGTTACTGCATCATGAATGAATACACATAAAAAACGTAAGGGAAGCCCTGTAACATACCACATAAACAAGTAAGCAAACAACTTACATTGAGCACAAGACTCACTGCATGTTATATTAGCATCATGCATTCTCAAAATTTTGTCCAAATATGCATAACAAAAAAGTTTCAACTAACATAATAATAAAATTCAGGGTCAAATTTTGTTGGCTTCATGCTTTGAAGCCTTGCACGTGGACGAAAAGCACGAAACAAAAAAACAACGAATTGACATCCGTGTGTGCTACAGAAAAGCAACAAACAGAAAACAAAAAGCTTGTTTTGCCGGTGGTGTAGCTGGGGGGGGGGGCGGAAGCGCCCCGGCTGCACTTTTTTGAGGGCAGTATTTTGATCAAGTGCAATTATAGATATTGATCATGCAAGAACAAAAGAAATGCAAAACACCTGACAATTTAATTTTTCAAGGAAATGCTGTTAACAGAGCTTGCGGAGATGACAATTAGTATAGTTGTAACATACTTTGTCTCTGCTTTCAAAATGTCTGCGCCGTACACGTTTTGAGTTAACAGTAGAATACATTCAACATAATGACGTTTGTAGCTGCAATTTACGTAAAATTTTGCGCGCTTTTTAGGGTTGTACTTAAATACCTTAAGGATGTACTTAAAAACACGTTTGATTTCCAAAGCACTGATGACATTGCAATTACATTGTCATTTTCGTAATAACGATTATGATTCAGTGGCTTTTTGGCTCACCAACGTAGTTTAAACGTTTTTGAACATCTCCGTCATAATGTGAATTAAAAATGTATCTTGGTTTGGCGCAATTACTTGTGGATCTATTAAACTAATTTACGAACACTAATCTCAACTTTATCTTTGGAATAATTTTGACACTAAACTTTTACTTTACTTCAAACAACTGTCACAAAATTCGTCGTTAAACACCGTGTTAGAAGTCACTCCTGAATGGTCTTCAACTATCATTATAGCACTCTTTTCTGCGTTAACATTTGAAAAACCTTTGAGCAGTTTTGAAACATGTAGGGTGAATTTATTTCTTCACAAACCGATTTTTTTATAATGCTTTATCAATTTATCCCCACAACTTACTACAATGCAACACTGCTGAATTTTGCAAAAATAAAATTTTCCTCCTCTGTTGGGGGGGGGGAGGCGCCAAACTCAAGTGCTGCCCCGGGCATCACAAGTTGTAGCTACGCCACTGTGCAAAACGTTTTGCAATAGCACTTTGAATTGCACCAAATTGGTGTAAATTTTGGTGGGGCTCGCCTGGTTGGTGACCTAAATTTGCTGGTGTCAAGGTCATTTGTAACTCTAGAGTAAAGAAATTGGGCAACCAAAACTGAGGTACATAAAGTGCGAAATGGTGGACAGATTTAGGTGGAGTTGTCGGTGTGTTGAAAGGGCATTTTAAGGTCAAAGGTTTTCCATTCAAAAGTTGTAAAATGTAATAAGTTTGTGAGTTATAGTACCAGATGGAAACAGATTTTAGTAGCGAAGTTAGTGATCTTGAGTTGGTGGTTTGAGTCTTTCTTTCAGTGACTGAACACAAGTCAGTTAGCCAGTAAACAGACGTAACTACAAATGTAAAAATACTAAAGACAAAATATCACATCATTAATTTTCAATTTAGGTAGATTTGCCTTGTACAGTGGAGGTGGTTATGTGACGGAACTGACTTCCAATTCTGCTGAAAATAAAGCCATTATTGGATCTCTGATCAACTCACGATGGATAGATGATCGCACTCGGGCTTTAATGATTGAATTTACACTTTTCAATTCCAACACAAATTTGTTTAGTATTGTAGTATTGATGGTGGAGTTTACTGGTGTAGGGACAGTGATGCCGTTTTACAGCATTTCCACAATGGATTTAGCAAAATACGAAAAATTTTTAGATGCATCAGTTGTAGCAACTGAAGTTGTTTACATTGTTATTATAATTATCTTTCTTTGTGTAGAAGTGAGGAAATTTAATGCATTACGCTTTGCATACTTTTATAATGTTTGGAATTATGCTCATTTGGGTGTAGTAATTTTGTCTTTTGCATTTGTGGTGCTTCTTGTGAAGAGGACAAGGACTATTAGTGCTCTTTTGGAAAAGAATTTTGAAGAAAAACAGTCTGGTTTTGTTAACTTTTATGAGGCAGCATTTTGGGATCTGACTGCTGCCGTTATATTGGGTATACTCATTTTTGTAGTAATGATAAACTTGTGGCATATGTTATTGCTAAACAAGTTGATGTCGGTGTGCTGGTTTACCTTAACATTATCTTTACCTCCTATATTACATTTGTGCTTCATGTCATTAATAGTTATAGCACCTTTTGTAATAATCTTTTCTTTATTGTTTGTAAGTTTACGCGAAGAATTTAGTAGCTATGTTAAATCGCTGTACACTCTATTGTGCTTAATTCGCAGATCAGGTACATTCTATACCACTGAAGCGTCTCAAGTGGAACTTGGTCGCTTGTTTTTGTGTTTTTTCATATTTCTTTCCTTGGTAATTTTATTTTGCACTTTTAGGGTAATTTTAATAAAATCACATCAGACTGCATTGAAAGAGTGGGTAAATAAGAAAGCAGACTACGATATTGTTGATCACATTCGAAATTATTTCACTAAGAAAAAGGAGGAGAAAATAATCTCTTATCAGGCAAATCGAAGCATCTTTCGTCCATCGGGATTTCCTGAACATGATAGATATTCTATATCCTAATATACTAAAACAAATGTTGAAGCATATTTAAGTTTATTTATTTATTAAAGAACTAAACTTTTTGGCTAAATAATTTTGTGTATTTGCCTTTTTGTACTTTACAGTGACTGCGCCAGTCATTCATTGCTATTACCACCACCACCACCATTTGCAATTGTTGTCACTACATAACCGCCTTTACCGCCATTATTGTTGTTACTATCATTTTCTTTTCAAATTCTTTTTAAAAATAGAGCATTTCATTGCATTCATGTGTCATAGTGCCAAGAATTTTTTTCATGAGCTTATGATGTGTGGACTGTATTATATATAGCAGTTCAATACTGTTGTGCACATGGATAGATTGACGTAAAATTAATATAATTATCACCTAGATAAAGCGAAAATAGAATTGTAAAGGTATAGATTTTGCAAATACGCACCCAGAAAATGTAAAAAATTGGTGTATTGTACTTGAATGTAGCATTATGATTTTCGTATAGGTTTTCAGTATGTCGTCCAAAAATGTCCAGAAACATTAACACACAAGTTAGTCTTAATCCGTCACTTTAAAAAACGCATTCAAATCCCACGAGAGCCAAAAACTAGACATTTAGACAAGGACTCATACTACGACGCTTTTCCACTTTTCAAACGAAGTCTTCTAAATCTCAGATGGTATTCAAGAGCAACTCTTGCATCTGTATTATTCACTAGGCCGCTAGCGCACAAAAACAAAATACGGATTTTGATTCAACTTTACTCAAGTATAGTTATTATCAGGGCCTATTTCAGCCTAAGCGAGGCCCGGGTAAGTGCGTGTGTGTGTGTGGGGGGGGGGGGCGCCGAAGAAGCATTTTCTAAGAAAAAATATGGAGTTATACAGTTGTTAAAGGAAAGAACAATTGAAAGAAAAACTGCTTTATTCTCAAGACAAGTCCTTAATACTTGTCAAATAGTCAAATCAAAAACAACATATTTGCAATACGTAATATCGTACTCTCACTTCCGTATAAGCCGGTGTTAGAAATTCCAAAATTGAAAACAGCTGAACATCGGCACCGAGCCGTACAAGGCAAACGGCGCTCGTGCGGCAAGAGAGAGGGAGAGAAGAGGCAGTATGTTCGCATAAGGCAAAAAAAGTTACCTCGACGCGAGGCCCCCCTGGAGGGTGAGGCCCTGGGGAAGTATCCCCACTTCCCCCCCCCCTTGAAATAGGGCCTGGTTGTTATAACAATAAATAATGAGAAATTAACCTTAAAAAAAGATTAACATGTGGATTAGAAATCAGTTAATACCTAGGTTGGTCACGCGATCTCAATCTTCAGCTCTAAACGTAGATCTAAATTTAAATCTAAATTTTTAGAACTCACTCGAAAAACAGGCACTTTTTTGTTTCCAGACTTTTGACAGAAAATAATATTAACGTGCGTAACTTATAGTTTAGGTGTACACGGGGAATGTAAGTAAAAATCGTGCAGGTAAACTGGCACAGAAAAAAGTGGAACGGTAAAAATGGCACAGGAAAATATTGCACAACTGGAAAAACAGGTAAAAATGGTTCAGGAAAATGGCTCCCTAAAATGTGTTTAGGATTAGCGTATCTTTCTTTATCTTTACCTCTGCCATGGAAGTTATGCTTCAACACAGTTTGTTTGTTTGTTTGTTTGTTTGTTTGTCTATTTCTTTGGTTGTTTTTTGTCTGTTATGGCACTAAGCATGTTACGCAAAAACTATCAACAGATTTCCAAGAAACTGTGAAGAAAGGCGGGTGCCAATTCAATTACCAAAAGGGAATCTTTTTGCCGGTTGTTTTTTCGTGTAACTTAACCGAACACCGCGTACAAAAAAGCATTCGTGAAGCACTTCATGGAGGTTTCAAGGGAGTGCTTAGTACTTCTTTTCAATCATGTCCACCAGAAGAAGCAACTATGAGTTCGTTCCAGTTCCATTTTGAGAAACTGTGTAATGCTGTGTACAGCTTCAAGTGACTTGGTAAGTAAACACCTATATATTTGTCAGTCTATTACCGTCGCAGTTATACCAAAAAGTTGGATGAACTCTTTGTGGAACATTCGTGCATTGTTGATTATAAATCTATTTAGTGAACAAATGTTTTGTGGGTCTTTTGCTAGTATATACAATACCAATACAGGTACATTTGTGTATGTTTGCTTGTTTATCTGTGTGTTTAATTTTTTTAATCAAAAGAATCAGACGAATGAGTTTAGGATTGTTCGACTTTTGCAGAGATCAGCTTCCTACTAAGGGCGTTCTAGTTTCATTATAGAAATCAATTGCATCAAAATAAGATATGTGCCATTTTCTCTTCTTTTATATTTGTCTTATTTTTTCCTTTGTCATTTATACATGTGCCATTTTATTTCATGTGCCGTTTGTACAGAGTTGTCGTCCTAAGCTGAAAACACCCGTCAAAGAACATCAGATTCCCTTTTCGGACTATCGCCTCTTGCTGTTCTGAAGTGGATCCACCACCTATACCCATCAGAAATGGCGCAGAGAAGTTTGCTAGACTTTCTGGACTTTCACAATTTGTCCAGAAATGAACGATTACCGCAAGTTCAAATCAGATTATACAAATATTATTGCTTTCCACGCTGCTGCCTCAAGCAGCCTTACCTTTTACTGTGTGGCAAAACCGGTGTTTATCGCAGAGGTGAAGAACTGTGTTCATTCTCTATGGCGTCATTAACGGTGCATTCTGACTAGCGAGTTTTCTGTCGCGAGTTTTCTCTCTGAGCGCGTAATCTTGAACTGCTTTGCGACTGAGTTACTGTCGGCAAGTTACTGCGCTCTCCGACATTTCCTGTGAATTGATTTCCTGCAAGTTATTGTTTAGTGTGAACACGCTTGCGAGTTACTTGGCGAATTTCCGGGTGAGTCAAGTTGGCGCGAGAAAACGCGCCGTAAAGCATTTCCTGAAGTACCCATACCCAACCCAGGTCACACAGCTATTGTTAGTAAGCAGCTAAGACCGGCACGACAATAGTTATCATAAAAGGGTTAAATTGGTACCAACGCTGTTTGGTATTTGCATGGATGGGTCTTGACATCAACACTTGAGATGTGCCGCCTTGCATATACGCGATTGCGACTCCAAGCGCGTTATTTAAAAGTAGAAACTGATAGACGGCGTAACGTAGATAGAAGACACAGACTTTGTAATTGTGGAGAAATCCAAACTGAAAAGCACGTTTTAATGGACTGTCATTTAACAGCTGAAACTAGAAGAAGACTCAGCAATGCAGACCCTACATCCTTAAAGTCAATTACGAATCGTAATTTTGCATTTGAGATTTGTTTTAATATTTTAAAAGCTTATGAATAAGAAAACACATCACTTTTTGCAAGTACCATAATGAAGTGTTACAATTCTGTAAAATTCTGTAAGGTCCGCTCAGTCATTTCATATCTTTTTTTTACTGACACTGAATGACAGTTTGTTATTGTGAACTCTTTAACCTTTGTATAATGTTTCTGTTTTCTGAGAAGTAGAAGATTTTGGACTCTGAAATGTTTCAATTCTGCTATCCTGTCAAAGATTGTAAATAATAATTTTATGGTCACACGTAATGAAAAAAAGGACCTGTCAGATCACAGCTCGCGCTTACCATAATAACCTTTTTTGCAGTTGCAATAATTAACTAATTGGGCCAGGAACCGAGGCATTCTTCCTTAAGCGGGGTGGTACATAGGCCTTGCGGAGTTATTATCCAACAATTCCTTAGTTACTCGGAAGTGGTACTGACAAGCTACTGGCATAGCAGTGTCTAGTTTTTTGCAGGCTTACTGCTATGTTTACGCGTCTTGAGGGCAGACATCATTTTTTAGAGTTCTGTTTGTCAAGTGTTTATAGTAAGGGGAATATGATGATGGTGACTTCCTTAGTGGTGATAGTAAACTTGAATTGTAGAAAAATGTGTTCTTTTAACAAGCCTTGTGCACGTAGTGTCTCACAACGTGGTTAGTTATCTGTATAGAACCTGAAATCTTCATGCGCTGTGGCGATATAGACATCACACAGCTGCATCTACATCTGTATCAGTAGTCAGGATTCGTTATCCATTTTTGTAGGTAAGATTGTATGTCGTTTCGCCAATTTACTTTTTAGCCAGTCTAACTTTTCGTCAGTCTACGCTTTCACCAGTCTACCTTTTCGCCAGTCTACTTTTTCGTCAGTCTACCGTTTCGCCAGCTTACTTTTTCGTCAGTCAACCTTTTCGCCAGTCTACCTTTATGCCACTCTACTTTTTCGCCGCTCTCGGCATCTAGCATCTTACTTATCGCCATTTTGTGGTTAAACGAAATTTGACTTGCAATTGCGCCATAGTACATCTGATTCTACATTTCTTTTGCACAAATGATGTATCGCACAACTTATGGCTTCTGTTCATAGAACGTTTAAAGCAAACCATGCAATTACTGTATTGTTGTATACGCCAAGTATATTAAGCATAGTACCAACAATGTCATTTTTGAGACCCCGTAAAACCTCAATGGTTCACAGCTCGACTAAACTGAGCTGGTTAGTGATAGATGGCGCTTCTTGTAGGAATAATTACATCTCCCGGGTCATAACTCAGGCGGGTCAAAGGCTCATGATCCCAAAATTATAAGCGAAAGTGACCCTCTACACTAGCTACGAGCACGTCAAATTCTGCTATCCAATGATATGTGCCTCTGTAGGACTTATATTTTCCGTTCACAGAGCGTTTAAATGAAACCATGTCAATGGTGTCTTCTATATGTATAGGTAAGTTAAATCTTCATTGTTAGTCATGATTACACTGGTTAAAAGGTCAACCGGCGAACATGTAAACTGGCGAAAAAATAGACTGGCAAAAAAGTAGACTGTCGAAAAGGCTAACTTGGCGAAGCTTAAGCACATTCACTGAAAAGTTTGTAGGTTACTCCTTATTTTGGCTTAATGTGCCAACTCTCCCTCCCCAGCTGAATCAAAAGTTAGTATGACAATGCTGTGAATGATATTGTAATACACCAACCTTAACTAAATTACCGTGTAAACATCTTTCTTCCAATGATATATTTGTGGAGTTCTTGCAGTTGCTGGGGATAAAAGTTTCTTGTGTGGATCGAATCTTGTCAAATGCTTTCTGAATGCTGAAGGTCATAATGATATTACATCTACATCCACATCCTAGCAAGATAGAAAATGATAGAATATTTTTTAACAGCAGACATTTGACTTCACAAGCAAAGTCACAGATAGAATTCACTGCTGTAAATAGATACTATTGCAAGTAATTACTAATAAAAGTAATACATGAATGATTCATGCATACCGCAGTAATGTATTCGTCAATTTATTATAACATAGTCCATATTCCGTAATGGATAACAAGATGGAACACGAATTTTAGTCAAGAAGTAAATTACCAATAACAAGAGAGAGCCATTGTTATCTTAGCCGAGTCTTGGTAAATTCCTAAAATTAATTTAGGTGAACGAAATTTTACCAAATGAGCGGAGTGAATTATATGCTAATTCCCCTAAGACAAGCGCTCAATTCTAGCAACAGAAGTTACAAAAAGAGTAAATGAGAACAGGACTAACAATAAAAAATTTTCATTATTTGAGTAACATGTTTTTAAACAAAAATGTGAAAAACGAAAAATAAAGTGAGTATAAAAACCGACTTGTTTTGTAATTTATTTTTAAGCATTTAAATTAGTAAAGATAACTTCTTACGGGACGATATACTAAAATTCCTGCTATCTTCTAGCCATTTCAGTAATAATCAATATTTCCTTAACAAATCTTCTGGAATGCCTAAATGACATGTCCCAATTTCTTGATGGCACTTCTCTCCCATCAATTGATATTCTATATATTGATTTAAGAAAAGCATTAAAACTTTAATTCCTTGAAGTCTTGAAGTCTTGAATAATATTAATATACTTCTAAAACTCTGACGATATACTGGAAGTTTGGGTGCGCATGGTTAGTATGCACGCTGAGAAAAGCAACTCGCTAACTGGTGATGGTATTAAAGGTTATGAAAAGAGGTGAACCAAGCAAAACAAACATGGTGTGGGTGCAGGCTAAAAACACAGATTTACAGATAGGTTAGGTGGGATGGCACACAGGGTACATTTTCCAGTGACTTAAAATATTTTTGTTCATTTAAACCAAAGTTAGAAAAAATGCAGATATTTATGCGGATTTGAATTAAAAATAACCATGTAAGCAGGCTGCGGATCAGGACGGGATTACAGATTTGAATTAATTTAATAGAGCGATTGTAGATCGCTGTTTATAGCAAAATCTGGATTTTTAGTGGATTGCAGATTTCAAGTTTGCGGATTGGAAAATTAGTCGACCTGCTTATCCCTGCCCCTGACACGTATTCCGCCGTTTGTTGATGATATAAAACCTTACCATCCAATTTAAAATTCCTCTGATAAAGAGATCTTACAAGCAGACCTGTCTGAAATTGAGCTATAGTGTGACAACTGATTAACGTACGTCAACACTAAATGCAGCACACTTCGTACTTGTTCTAATTCTGCAATGCTTTATTATCTGGGAGATGGCTTTTTAGAAGAAAAATCAATTTTACATGATTTGGGAGTATTCTCAAACAACCAGAAGTGGAACTCACATATTGTGCATGTTATCTCATAGGCCAAGAGACACATTGGAATGATAAAACGTTGCATTTTATCGTGTCATGCAAAAGTTATTGTACCTGTTTATAAAGTTGTAGGTAGACCAGTACTTGAATATGCATGCATAATGTGGTCACCACAGTATGTTACTCTTAAAAATGCTTTAAAAAAACTCAGTGGAGTGTATTAGTCTGGCCTCTGATATTTAACCTGATTCTGTATCTTATCTTGAACAATGCTGTGATACTATAGATCTTATTAACTGTTATAAAATCATTTTTGATGGTTGTATTTTGCATAGTGACAAATTTTTTTCTAGACCATTACGTGATTTACGCGGACACAATTCTAAATTACTTGTACAATACTCTCGCACTAATATCAGAGCTCATTTCTTGTCTTCTCGGGTTGTGGGCCCTTGGAATTCACTTAATAGTGAAACAGTTGATGCATCATATCTGCCTAAATTTTGCAAATTGTTGAGGAGTGACCATCAATAACCATGTTATGGTTAGGTCTCTTAGACTTTGCCAGCAAGTTACGCTAAAAAGTGGAAATTTATTTACCTTTGTTTTTGTGTTATTAGTTTACATACGATAATTTCATGTAGCAGGTATAATTTTTTACGTTTCTTATAAAATCTGTCTGTAAGGACGTTTCTATTTGTATTCTGGTAGCCTAAACTTTATTTTTTTATTTTCTAGAAATCCAAAGTTTTTGTACAGTGTCAGGGGATAAAGATATCAAGATGTCAAGTGATGAAATGAACCAGACAACTGACACAAATTCTATGCCTGGTAGGTATTTGACGGCTACTAGATGGAAAGTAGGCTCTTCTCAGTCTTCTGTAAGAAAATTGAACGTTTCATATATGTTAGTTTTATAATACATCATTTATTAGAAAAATATGAGATTGGCCAAACTGTTAAACTTGCAATCCATTTGGTATATTTAGTATTTTTTGTCGTTTGAGAAATAAAAGCAACCAGTCTCGATATATTGATTGTACCATTACATAGCACATGTGTAGTAATTGAGCACAGGTATATTATAATGAACTTTAGTATTTGTGAAAGTTCAACACATCTTTCAGACTCCCCATCAAATAAACGACACTGTCCAGTGTGTGGGGATAAAACTACAGGGAAACACTATGGAGTTTACAGGTACTGTATGTCATATGTAAATGATTGTTGAAAGCTTCCATTTTGATCGTTTATTGAACTTTTCTGGTAATCTTTACATTTACATCATCTCCATCTTTCCCAGATGAACTTTGGAGTTTGTTTACTGCAGAGATTGGTGTCACCTACACTGTATCTATATTATTTGCAAGTTGATGAGGTGTATTATCTAATAATTTTTCATTTTCGTAGCTGTGAAAGCTGCAAGTTATTTTTTAAGCGCAGTGCAAAGAATGGTCACAAGTACACATGCAGTAAGAACAAAAAATGTGTGATAGACAAAGAGCAGAGAAATGACTGCAAGTATTGCAGATATCAAAAATGCCTTTCTGTTGCCATGAAATATGAAGGTAGGAGCCTTACATAGTAAAGTTCACTTCTTTTTGTAGAAGATAGTGCTGAAAAATTGTAGTTAGAGCTTCTGTAAGAGACAGTACAAAGATCAGGTGGTTGCAGCTCTATTTAGATAGTAAAATAGAACTTTGTGATTATGCAGGTGTATCATACTGATATTACTAGAAAATGCAGATTTGTTTGTTTTATTTACATTTATAGAGAAACCAGAACGATTTAGTAACCATGAGAAAGCAAAAATCCCTGAGGTTAATCATGGATACAGAATGAGAAGGCGTAATAGAGTAAAATCTTATAGTGAAATAGAAGAGGTTAGTAATTAATCGCATAAAATTCTATTAGGGAGGGACCTTCGAAAAACCAAATATGAATCAGAGCTTTGATTCGATTCCCTTCTTCGAAGATCTATGTTACTTTAGATCCGACCCAATTCGACAGCTTTTTTAAAAAAATTATTCCATTTAGCTTCGACTGTATTGTGATTCGGTAAGCAGTTTATTACAAAAGCAACTATACATTCGTTTATCTTTAAATTTTTTGGCACTTAATTCGCTGCCTATTTTGATAAATGTCTTATGTGATAAAAGGAGTTTGCAAATGACTCTATATGCAGTTTCAGCGTGAGTCCAGCTCATGAAATCCTTTGCGAGAGCGTGCACCACATTTTCTTGTGTTATTTTAGCACACTGCTGCCAACAAAATGGCTTAGACAAATGTGGATTTTTGTCAACCAGAACAAAGTACTAAGATTTCTTGTGTTATTTTAGCACACTGCTGCCAACAAAATGGCTTAGACAAATGTGGTTTTTTGTCAACCAGAATTTTTTTTGCACTGAATGCAGCTAATGACACCCCTAAGCCATTCGAATAAGTTTTTGGTTTAAAGAAATGCATAAAAAATCTAGATTTGAATTCGATCCGGTTTCAAGAATTATTGAAAATGAGAATTGGATTCAGTTTGGCTTTGAAAATTATTATAAAATGGGATTTGGTAG
The DNA here is from genome assembly GCA_030141605.1 of Tubiluchus corallicola. Classification (NCBI taxonomy): domain Eukaryota; kingdom Metazoa; phylum Priapulida; class Priapulimorpha; order Priapulimorphida; family Tubiluchidae; genus Tubiluchus; species Tubiluchus corallicola. The sequence continues at coordinate 441,235 of JAQGDQ010000046.1, read as the reverse complement.
AGTTTCAGATTTAATAATTTCAGATTCTAGTCATCCCTAAATTCTCTTGATTTCGTTGGATGTATTTGTTAAACAAGATTCAACTAGTGAAAAACGGATCGTAGGGCATTATTCCAATTAATATTATTTTTGAACATTGAATTTCACAAATTTAAGTCTTTTCATACTTGCTCGAATAAAAAATGTAACCAACTGAGAAGAAAATATAATGTATTTATGACTTTTGCACATTGTATAATTATTTATTGATGCTTGATTCAAATAAGTGCCTTTGGTATAAGTTGTGCATCAAAATAGTAAACCTACATTAGAAGGCAAAGCTCGCTTACTTGATGCTTAAAGAAGTATTGCAAAAAATATTTTAGATAATGTTTTTAAAAAAATTTGCTTTGTCGTTGGGTTTAAACATGAGCCTTTGCACAAATCAGTGCTTGCATACCTTTTCTGGAAAATTAATTCAATTATAGCAGGGCCAGTGTGGACAATAATATGGCACTGGGACACTTCCCTGCAATCCATTTGGCACCTGTTATGAGAAATGCCTCAGTTTGTCCCGTTTCTTTATCGTTCTTTATTATTGTCGCAATTGCTCTTTGTTTATTTTTTTAGGATGATGAAAAAGATCCAGCATACCGGGGTGACTTGGGAAAAGAGTGGGAAAGAATCAGACGTCGTAAGTCGCACAGACCGCGAGAAAGTGTGAAGTCCTATTTTTCTGGTTCTGGTTCAGAAAGTGGCAGTGATCAAGAAAAAAAAGAAACAGAGGAAGAAAGTGAACAGGAAGAAGAAGTGGAGCTGCAAAAGGCAAAGGCTAAATCTAGCAAGAAAAGCATGGTAATGATAACAAAAGTAAAACCTTGTGTCCGACTTAATGTCGATAAATTTGGTAGTCATAGTTAATTAACAAATTAGTTGTGATGAACGGGAGACTAATAGTAAACTTGTAAAACTTATCAAGTGTGTTATTATGCAAAAATTTTTAATTAATCTCTGTTGTTTGGAGTTCAGTGAGGTTTACTTGTTTTGTGAAAAAATGTTGATGCATTTTTTTAGCATTGTATGCCGGTTTTTGCACCACGATCGTTCCAGTGCTTTAAAGTCTTGCTTTGAGTAAGTAAGATGCTAGTGAACCGTGAGCGCTATTGAGCTCAATTAATGGGTTTTATCATTTAATCTACAAAACTTACGTTATGCTTGTTGAAATCCATATTAATAATATTCTTAACATATAATTATATTACAGTGTTAAGATTTGCAACTTAATTAATTCAACTGAAAATTGTATGCATTTAATAATTTTAATCATTTAATACGATAATTTTTTCCTTTTTTATAAATAGATAAATTGCCATTATCAGTTACTATTAAATGATGTGCTACTTTTTGCCACCAGATTTATTTATTCTAGTTTGCATTTCTTTTTCTCTTCCTCTCTCTCTCATTCTCTCTTTTTGTCTCTTGTTTTTCTTTCCTCCCTTTTTTGTTGTCATCTGGCCTTTCTTTTTTCTCTGATTTCATTCTTTTCTTATAATGATAACTCACAAAACCAAAAATTTTGGTACCGCTTAATCCAGCTCTACTTCATCTGGATAAAAGAGGCTCAAAAATAGATGATGGTATGTTAATTAAACACTGTATTTGATTTATCTTGCTTAGGTAACAAAACAGACAAAAAAATTTCAGCTAGATGGCAAAACTGAATTCAGTGCCACCTATCAACCAAAGCTGAAGATTGGCCGTGTGCAGGATAAGGACGACTCAGAAATTGATGAAACAGATGACAGTGCTAGAGCAAAGAAACCTGCTACAGCAAACAAGTCGAGGGTCAAGCGCCGCCGGAAAAGATAGGATGCATAGAGTTGGTGTGAGTCGATTAGTTAAACAGTTTAAGAAATTACCTGTTCATAAGTGTGTTACCAAGTGCTAGCAATCCTATTGAAATTTGTAGTTACAATAGCTGTTCACTTTAGATCCTGACAGCCCTTTATTTCTTACAACTAAACTAATTACTGGGCCTTACAGGCACGGGCACTTAACTCTTTAGCAGTACAGCCATATTTCCATGCATATTTTCACCTGTTAATGGCTCCGCCCATGGCTAGCTTAGATAGTATGTATATAGTGTGTGTAGTAGATAGTATGTATGTATGAGCTGCATCTGGGTGGCATCTTGGGCACTTATTTTTCATTCTGTTTCGCTAGGCGCTTATTTGGACAGGCCCTTAATAAAATAAGTACGGTAGTTTTACAGATTTATTGTGACGTTTTTAGATAAGGGTGACACGCGTTGTTTGTTTATTTTGCTTTTTTAAATGCGTCTTTTACGGTAGCTGCATTAATGATCAAAATTTATGAAAAATGTCAAGAAATGGTAAAAGAGTAAAAGACAAGCAATCCCTGTTTTTTTTCTGGTTTGATTATTGGCTTAAATTTAATATGTGTATTTATTTTGTCATTTGTTTTACAATACAATACACCTGTATTTTGTACTGTATAAGATTTTCAATCTTGCAAAAAACGTCAGCACAATAATGTAAATATTTACAATTTATATTTGTTTTTCCTTAAGTACGTATAATCCTCTTATAACGAGTTTCAAAACACCATTAAAATTTGGTCGCTATAACCGAGTCTCGTTATAGTTGAAATCAACCGAGTGTATGTACAAGCTAGAAACCAATAAAGTGGATGATGTAATGATGCAAACAGCACTTTCTTTTGAGACTGGTACAACTTTCTTAATGAATTCATGCCACTGATCAGCAAATATTTTAACACAATGGAGTAAACTTGTAATGTTCGCACCATTCAAACGCTGTTATTTCTGGGTTAAGGCAATATTTTATGCAATAAATTCCTGCAAAAAACTACCATGCAAGTTGCTTTACCACTGTTGTGATTCATTGCGACGTCTGATAATAGAGCCGAGAGTGTTTTACATGGGTGTTATAGTACAAGCATTTAACTGCTTGTGCAGGACACTAAATGTCCTGTGTGGGTGGAAAACACAGCTGATTTTTATCAGTTTAAGCATAGCGTAGATACAAAAATCTCTGTTTTTATTTAAATAACTGTGCAGGTGCAATATGATTTCTGATTATGAGTGTGGGCATGGGCCTACATGAGCTAACAACTAAATCTACAGCTTAGCTAGCCTGTCTGTTACTTAATATAAAATCACTATATTTATTAAAAACAGTGTTTTTGTTTAAAATTAAACTTTGAAAAATTACAGAATTATTTATTTTGCAAAGAGGAACAGTTCATTTTTGGCTGCTTCACATTAAATTTCACAACAGCTTTATATAAGGAGCGGTCGAGTTTTGAAAGGCTTCATGAAGTTTAACAAGGGTTCGGTCAAGCTCATGTATTAACAAACTTGTTCTATTCTTGTGTCTGAATCATCATCGAGCTTACTTCATTCTGACTGTAAGTTACAATTACAGTGGCAGAAAAAACTGGCAATCCAAATCTGCACGTGCTGCACTTTATACATATTGTTTTATGCATGATCAGTAAATTAATTCCCCCTGGGCAGGATGACCTTTTCGCTCTTGGCGAATGGTACTCATTGTTTTAGAACTCGTGCTTGTTATATGCAGGGAAAGAGCAGGCATGGGACAGTAAAATTCCTTCGTGATAAGCAAAATCTCATAATATCAGAGCTCTCTGTAAGCAAGGTTTAAATATATTAAACGTAAGAATTAACTTACGTTAAATAAAGTCTTTTAAAGGGACTTTAAAATTTACTCATGATAACCAGGGGTTCGTTATAACAGGTCTTGTTGTAAGTGGATTATACTGTTGTATAATTTATAATAGGTATTGCAATATATGCGTTAATGTGTAGTAATATTTGTTATAAAATCATGTGCACTATAACGTTTTACAGTTAAACCAGTTTGTAATGTCTTCCTTCATAATGATTATTTGGGTTAACCTGTCCCAAAAGAAATTCTCTAACAGGTGTTATGTTTTGAAAGGCTGTCCAGTTTGCTTTGTAATGTCTAAACCAATCAAAGTCAGCAGTCTCACCATATTGATTTTACTCCATGTTGGTCCCCTATTCGGTGTAGTGTGAATTTTGAAACATAGATTGTTCACACTGCCAGAGTTTTGGAGACTTTAATTCTAGCTTTTCCTTGTGTGTAAGTTATCAAAAGCCATATTTTTAACTTGCAAAAACGTTTTAATACTGCTAGATCTTTTGTTTTATATTGTAAATGTGATTATGAGTTACTGCAGTATTAGCAATTCTTTTGTAGGTGTATTGTTTGTTGTTTTAAAAAATGACGTCGCCCAACTCTGAAGTTTTAGTTATAGCAGGTGGAAAAACAAAAATTTCCACGATTTGTAATTCAACCTTTGAAACGATTTTTATTTATAGTTCACATTTTACTTAGTTTAGGTCTACTGGCTTTAGATCACAGATATTAGTATATTAGTTTTCATGTACCAAGTAAAGTTTTAATTTGATTTTTAATCTCAGTTTTATTATCAGCATTTCCCAGTTTGTACAGACACAAATGTAAATATGCATGTACTTCTATAATTATATAATTGTTGTGTTTAGCAATATACTATACTTATGTTACTATAGATATATAGTTATTTTCTATGTAAAATAGTATCGTTTCTTGTTGTTCGTTAGTATAGTGTAGTATACGTACACAGTGCAAAAAAATGGAAGCAGTATTATTGCCATCCAAAAATAACGGTTTGAGAATAATCATAGTACGTACTTGTTTTACTATATTGTCCTAACTGCATTGTTTATTACTGTAGAAATGTATTTAAAGTTGTGATTAGTATTGTTGTTTTTCTTTGCAATTAAATCCAATAAAAATGCAAAAATGACTATCTAAATAACTTTTTTGATCCACTGTACAACAACTGTATATATTTTGTTGATTTACACAAAATTGCTTTAATTTTTTGAAAATTAGTCATAATTTAACTACTCATTCTTCATTTTGCAACAATGCATTGCAAACAATCACTTTACTTTGAAATGATTTACATTTAACAATGAATTTAGTGAGTTCACTTAATCACTGGTAAACAGAATCACAACATTAAAATATTGATGTATAGAATATAATACAGTAGTAAGATTAATTGAAATTTACCTTCATTATAATAATAACAATAATAAAAACTCATACTTAGCTACAAACCACTAGTGATCATTGCTAATCTTTGGCATGAACAAAAAAATAGATAAATGTATTACTGATTTCCTTACAAAAATTGCTGTATAACTATTGTAATAAGGTTCTTAGTCAACTGGCACATGTAAATCTTGAAATGCAGCACATGACTCATATAAATGCTTAAGGTTTAAATTATAGGGTTCTCGTGGAATGATTTTGTGCTGAAACAAGTTACAATTTCATGATGACTTTATTGACTTGGACTTGACCTATGTTCTATCATGGAAAAATATCTTAGAAAGTGGCTGGGACTCTTGTATTGTGAACGTTAAATGGAGGCAGCCACAAGCTCTTACAGCCTGCAGGATCCCTCTTTCATCATTCCAAATCTCTGCCAGGTTATTTGTATTAGTTTTGTTACCACCTCTGATAATCAGATATGCTTAGATGTAGGAGGCCTGCTAATAAAACCGTGATCCCCCTAGGCTTCTTATCTGTAATTCTCTACTGTAAAATTCTTTTCCTGATAACTATAACCTCACTCGTTTCAAGAACAACAACAGATACTTTCTATCACAAGCAAAGTAATAATAAGAATTAAATTTTCAGAAGCTGTATAAGTTTACATTCTTATGTTCCAAGCAAAACCTTTGACCACCAGCTTCATTTGCAGCAATCTGTACAAAAAATGGTAAGAGTGCAACATCCAAATCTTGCCATTTATGGCATTTTCAGGAGCAAATGAACTTGAATTACACCAGACACAAAAAGCAATGAAGATCTTTGAAACCACACATAAATATACATAACTGGAAAACTGATAAAAATCAACAGATATTAAAAGCGGTAAGAACCAGCAACACCAAACAAATATCGAAAGTTAGCACTATTTTGCCACATTAATTAGCAGGAGCTGTGATGGCAAACGACAAACAATAGTCGTTTTTAACACACGCTGGACTATTTCTGTGAGACATTTTGGGCAATGGCTTCTCTGTCCACCTTTCGTCTAAATAGACATAACAAACCTCGAATTGAAATGTTATTTTTAATTACAGACATCCCTTGTAATGTTGCTCAAGTCCTTGCTGCATCATTATACTCTACACCCACAGATAATTAGTTGTAACTGTTGTTAGCACCATTCATTCATGAAGACATTTTCAATTTTCAATTCATAGCAGGACAACACAGCCTCGTTGATTCACCACAAAGTAAAATTCTGTTGTGTGGTAAAACTAGTCTAACAATTTCGCAGTTAATTGTACAGAAACTACGATTTTTAAAGCAAACTGAAAGGTACAGCACAATGGTTTGACTAGTAGTTACAATGTATATGTACTATTAACAGTAATTATAGTGAAAAACGACAAAATAATAAAATACTTGCTTTTGTACTTCACCGGTCATCAACATTTTGAAAACTTATTATACATGTGGCAAAACAATTTTAGATCTTCTTAAGCAAAAATAATGTGCTGCTTAATAAGAAATTGATACAGCTTAAAAAATTTGCTATAATATGCGTAATATGTAAATTTGTTTTCCATGCTTTCATAAGTGAAAAGAAAACAAGTAAAATAAATGGTGATGAATAAAGACCATTTCACAGTCAGGTCTCACTTGGCTTTGCTCTGTATCAGGTTTTGTTGTACAGAGTGCTGTGCTATAAACTGTGCTGTAACCATTTCCTGCAGCAACACTGTCATTTCCGCCTCACTCTTCATCTGAAAAAACAGAGCCACACCTTGACCAGAAATGTAACGAACATGTGGCATAATAAGAAACAGTCGAGACATTCTGAAACGATCGGTACTCTCGGTTGTAGCAATAATGTCACTTAAAGCACCCATAAGTTGTTTCTCTATGCTTTTAATCTTCTCAGAACTGCTGAGTTTTTTCAACTGTGCTGTGATCAAAGCCAGTGCTTTCATGCACACTATTTCCTCCAAGCTCAATGCCATCAAATCAAATTTGGCACTTAGTGCCAGCATAATATCCCCAATTGACTGCAAGCCTCCAGTCTTCAGCAGATGCCTGTCCAGGATAAAATCTGGAGCAAAAACAAGTTTTTCTCCCTTGTAAGGTTTAGAACGAAAGCATATGTCATAAACCATCAGCTCCATCCAAGATGCTTCTAACAGACTCACTTGGTCATTCAGCGGTATGTCAGTGTAACCAGGGATGTGCTTAGCCCAATTTATATTGTAAACCAGTTCCCTGTCGGCAAGCTTAGTTATAGTGGCCATAATATGATTCTCCGTAGCTGGTGCAGAGTGATCATGACCAGAAGGTAGTGAATGAATATCAGATTGTAGCAACGCTTTGACAATCTCATTAGAAGTTATACTCTCCGAAGCTGTTCTACCAATAGCGGCAATATCATCGCCAGTACCTTCTGCAGACTTATGTTTTGACTTTGCATCCTTACTGCCATCACCCTTTCTTTTTGAACTAGCTTTGATTGAACGATTCATGCCAACATCAAAGCATTTTTGTAAACGACATGCCTGGCAACTTCTCCGCCGAAATTTATCTATCGTGCACTGACCCTTCGCAGGACAAACATACGTAGTGTTGCTTCCTATGCTGCGCTTGAAAAATGCTTTACATCCCTCGCAAGACCATGCTCCGTAATGGAACCCAGAAGCAAAATCATTGCAAACCTGACAATACCTGACAACAGACTCTGGACTGTCTTCGGTTGCCCCTGTAGAACTTGAGGTAGGCAAAGATTGTGTGCTGTCTGGCTGAGAAGATTCCACTGCCACAGTACCTGAACTCAAAACTTCACCATTATTTAGCATAGCCACATCCACATCATTTCTAGTTGAAGACGATGGATTTGAAAACCAGGTTTCGTGTGTAGCATGACTGGTGCTGCTTGTAACCTGACTTCCAGCTATCAGAGTTTCACCACTTTCTGCTGCTTCTGTGTCTATAACTATTGACAAAGATTAAAGTCATAAAATCATTTTTACAATATGTTCAAATGTTAAATATGTGGTTGATAACAGTTAAAAAGAAAATTATCACATAAAATTAACTATTACACTGCACTACATATAGTGTCACCACATGGTAAGTTGGGATGTAAATATAGTCTAACAAATAAAAAAAATGACTTTTAGACTCACTATCACAGAATTACATCTATGCAACCAAAAGTTTACTGTTCCTTTTAGGTTCCATTGAAAAGTTTTCAAAACCTGATAAGTTGTGAAGTCACTTGACATAACTTTTTTTCTTTTGTGCAAAAACATCTTTCACTATTCAAAGTGAATTTTTAGGACTTTGTTATTTTTAAGTAATTTAAAAATGACAAAATGCTGATTGCTGTTAAAATTTGTTGTACTTTTTTACATTACAAGCTCACAAATTTTACAGAACTAAATAGTGACTATTAAACTAAAGTTATTTAAGAGCAGTTCAGTAAACTTCTCATTTGAGTATTTTCTGGTGAGTCGTTTATAATGCAACATCTAATAAAAAAAGTAAGCCATTGCTCAAGCGTACACATAGAATGTTTGTAAAAAATACTAGGTACCTCTCGCCTGAGGAACTTCCAGAATTGCTGGTTGAGATCCATTGTCTTCGTCTCCTACAGGCAATGCTAGATAATGTTTCAATTTTGCAGTGAAGACAGTACTATCACTAGACATTTTTCCATTCGTCTCAGCATGGTGTTGTGAAGAAATGTCTTGCAAGATATGTGATTCCCCAAGAGAGGTAACTACAGTCCTGAAAACTGGTTGACTGGTATCTGTTGTAGAGTCATCTCGAACTGATGCCTCACCATTACCACCTTGTTCAGTACTCTGAACATTTTCAGGTCGGTCAATTTCTTGATTAGCAGGCAAATGCGGGGAATTACTGTTGTTTTGCTCACGTTCAGAACTCATTCTTTTTACTATAACAGATGATCTAGTTGTACACTCCGATTTAAATTTCTTGTTGGAACGAAATGACATAGCACATAAACACTAACACACAGAAAGTGCTGCAAAAATCTACATGAAAATTAAAAAATTCGAAGATAACAAAGTTCAATAAACTTAATGTGAAAACGCTTTTTGAGATGACGATAATAAAAATTTAATGTTTGCTATAATTATTATTATTATTAAAATATAATGTATAGGTTTGCTGTAGTACCTGATGTATTGGAGACTTGGGAATTGGCAAAAAGCACAAACAGTATAACATCAAAGAACTAAATTACCGAGAGTTATCTTATTTAACTTTAGTAGAAAAATTACATACAGAGTAAGTAAAAAAAGAACCAGACATTTAAGTAAGTATTGGAGGGTCAACATACATTTTTAAGAACCTCACTTATTAAAACCTAAAAACACCTTATACTACAGAACTTAATTGGTAATAAACAAAATAACGTAACAGCATTAATATCACTTCGTCCAGGCAAGCATTTCTGGTTTTCTGCGCAATCGATAAGTGATCGCGATTTGCGACGGACTGAACAGGATTGAAAAAAGCTGATAAGTTTCGAAGGATAACATAGACTGAAATTATCCTTAAAAAATTACGCACGACAAGCATTGCATTCCAATTAACGTAGCAACAACAAATATTTTATTTTACAATAATAATAATTACCATTATTAATTGAATCAATAAGTAGCGCAATTGAAAATGTTAGACCAATTACAGTTGCAATTGCTGAGACACATCTAGGTTATTAATATCATGTTGTTCATCTCCCAAACAGGAACAAAGCTGGCGGAAGGATCTTCTTTCCTAAAAGAAGAAATGAAGAGGTGAAACACTTTGAGCTCTAAATAATATAAGAAGAATGAATCTTAGAGCTGAATTGTTTATTCCTGATGAGAATGCAGAACTGAATGAACAGTTATTAAAACGATGAAATGCTGAGATTCAAAAACAAGTTCATATAGCAACCATAGCTAAAGCAAATTATCAAAACCTGTTGATCGTTGGTGACTTCAATGCAAAGATGAATGATTTAATCCAGGTGAATTGGTCAAACAAAGAACATTTCAAATTAAAGAAAATCTGTGGTGGGTGCTATTTGGGGGTGAGCAGTTCTACCGCTCGAGTTGTTTGAAGTCTACTTGAATTCGAATGCTTGAAATCTGCTTGTAGCAAATTTCCCCATACCAAAATTTACCTGTACCAAACTTAGTGCACAACAAAGGTAACACACCACATATGAATTGCAATTTTTCTCCAGGAGGATGATATCTAACTCCTCTGTCCCCTGAGACAGAGAGGGAGGAGTATGAAAAAGAGAGAGACAAGAGAGAAAGATAAGAGTGGGAGAAAGGCATAAGAGAGAGGGCAGAGAGGAAGGGAGGTTAGGAGGAGAGAGAGAGAGAGAAACAGCCTACGAGTGTAGCGAGCAGCCATGTTAAAGTACTTCCAAGGGCCGTAAAAAACTAAAATAAGCGAGTAACCCAATGCTTTGCATTGTGCACTAATTTATACAATGCAGTTACAGTAATTTCGGTATCGATATCGATATCAAACTGATAGTTTTAAATTAACAGTTCAAACGAATGCATGGGAGGGGAAATTTACATAAAATAGGAAGAAAATTATTAATATGGCTACTGAAAATAGCACTGTACTGAAGTTGACTTAAATATAAATGTAAACGTGAAAGAATGTAAATTGTAATACCTGTTACAATGTAATAACTGCATTGATGGACAAAGCACATGTTTTCTAAATTATCAATTTTAATATTAATTTGATATTGTATATTACATTGCAAATATTTGTTTGCAGTAAATTATTTTGCAGTTTTGATATTTGAAGAAGATATGTGTATAACTCGAAACGTCATAGTGATCAGTAAAACGGATTTTTTATTTGTTTAAAAAACGTTTCTGTGGTAGTCATTTTAAAACCGTTATGATGTGGCCGGGTTACTATTCCATTCCTTGTGTTACACACTATCTCTGCGTCAGATTCCGAGATTCCATTGCTTGTACATTAAAATAAATTGTAACCTGATATAAGAAATTTAAGCAACATTCAAACATTTCTCAAATTAGAGCGAATACATTTGCAGTAAATAAAATAACTAAAATATTTTAAAATCGGCTGCTCAGTATTTTTATTGCTGGTCGTTTATTTTAAGACTTTGCTTATTTTTATCTCTCACAATTGCAATCGCTATAATTAGAACTTGAATATTGCTCAACTAATTTATATCAGATCATGTCCAACTGTGTTGTATTCAGGTTACTGAATTTTACTTCAAATTGATGAAGTCAAAGGAAGTGGTCAAAAGGTTTGGCTTATTAATTGGAAGCAATTTTGTAAACATTTTGGAGCAAATACCAGAATTTATTAATTGATAAAAATTTTAAGCTACCAATTTGCAGGGTCGGCTAAAGGAGTTAGCGCCCTATGCAAACGAAAAAAGTTCAACTACGGGGTCTGGGGTTGAGCTCTAGCTAACAATGCGTTTTTTTACTTTTAATACTCTTGAAAAACCTTAATTTGTAACACTTTAACACATACACTGTACTTCATTGTTGCCTTTGATTCTTAAAAAGTCTCGCATTGGAGTAAGTTCCACTGTATAACTCACATATTGTCTGTTTTATTGGCGCATGACCTATCTTTCACCAGTCTTCGAGGTCGAACTTGGTGGGAAAGCCATTTTTGGGCTTGAAAATAACTCGATCAGGAAATCAGTGAATCTAAGCCTGATCTAACATATGTTCAGAAGGCGCTCTGGTACAATATTATAATAAAAATATACCAAAGCACAATGTCGTGATTTTATTTTTGGGAAATAAGCTCGCGTAGATCATCACAATCATACTGATCACACATCATTAAAAATTCAAACCTTCCGTGCTTCCTCATTGTAAACTTTTGCGCTGTCTGCTTAATGTCTATATTGTTAGCCAACACACTTTCAACTGTAACAGTTGCAAGTTGCTGTTTATATCGCAAACATATTAATTTTGTTAAAATCATATACAATGAGCAGATTCAAAATTCTTTCACTTATGAATTATATCACATGTTTTTGCTTGACCAATAAATTTTCCTCCTCAAAATTTCACGCCCCCTGCCAAATTTTGCGCCTTAGACATTGCCTAATTCACCTATACATTCAGTCGGCTCCGCCAATTTCATATTATTGCATATGTAAGTCTTTTAATTTGAATTCTTTTACAGTTTTGGTATCTGAAGGACTGATGTGAACATCTCGAAACATATTGATCAATAGAAGTTCGCATTGTTGATACATCGATGAGCAAAACAAAAAACACTGCAAATTTTGCCATTTATTCGACAACGAATTTCTAAAGGTGTAACTCCATTCTATTAATCGCCATGATTTACATCAGGGTTAAATAGATGGGCGCTAGATGATCCGTCTACAAGACCTACGTGTTCGCTTACTGCAGCCTGTGGTTTACTACTTTTTGTCTTCCCGTACATGTAACCGAGAGCGCCACTAACCACTATAGCGATTAACAATGGGATTAAGATGAACATTAATGTATTTGTTTCATACTCTTTCTTGCTCTTTTTGCGATCCCCTACTGCTTTATCAATATCATTAGGTGTAGGCCTATCCGCCGCTACCTTGACAGCAGTACTTGTATCATTCTCCTTCGTTTTGCTTTCACCACTCTCTGTTGTTTCTTCAGCTTCACTAGTTGTAGTGTCTGTAGTGTCGTGTATTTTTGCTTTTCGCACTTCCACTGCTTTTTTGGTTTCACTAGGTGTAGTATCTGCAGTTACTTTAATAGTAGTATATACAGATGGATCATCTACATATATGTTGACTTTTGAAGACACTGCCTTTCCTAAAGGATTCTCAGCTGTACAGTGATAGCTACCTTTATCTTCCACCGTCACATGTTCAAACGTCAAAGCATTGTCACGTGTTTCAAAAACTTCATCGTCACGCATCCACTGAACAATGGGACTTGGATTACCCTCAGCCTCGCAGGAAACAGAAATGTGGTCAGTAACGTTTGCAAAAATTCTCCCCGGCATTGCTTTGATTGAAGGAGCATAAGTAACGTTAAGCATGACAATTAGCCCATACTTAGCATTCCCAATATCAAGTTCATATCGAAACCTTGCCAAATGTTCTGATTTCTGTACTGATTTTATTATTAATGCACTCTTGCCAGCATAAGGGTCGTTATATGGTAAAAACCAGAATGATGTCATTGAAGTTATGTTTTCTGGCTGATCGTAGTAATGGTAATTTTGGCGGTACCACGTGTTTGTCATCATGGCAGCGGTCTCGGTTCCATTTGCTACACAAATTAGTTCCAGATAATCTCCCTGCGTTAAGTGTAAGTAAGAGTTATTGGATAAAACTGTGTTGTTATTCATACAATATAGATCCCCTGTAACTGCTCCTTCTGTTCCCACAATTCTCCACGTTCCATAAGGGGGAGTAACGTATATGTTAGCCACATTTGAAGAATGTCGGACAGATGACGTCTTTACTTGGCAATACCAAGCCGCATTATCTTCCATTTTAGCTTCACTAACACGCAAACTACACATCCCGTTTTGTTTGCAGCTTTTATCAGCCCATGTGTACCTAGGATACATTTCACTTCCAGGTTCTATTAACGTTTTATTTCTGTACCATATGACCTCGTTTAGTTGAGTTCTAAATGGAAAAAAAACACAGTCGAGTCTAAAAGAACTTGACAAACGATGACGACTGTCTTCTGGATGTTTGAGAAAATAAAATTCTGCAACAGTTACATTGATCAAGTTTGAGGTAAATTTTGTACTATTCGTTCTCACTTCGCAGTACCAGTCTTCGCTGTCCACCGGTCCTGCGTTGACTATTTTTAAGCTGCAATTGCCACTTTCATTGCAATTTTTATCGAGCAGCGTATACCTAGAATGAGCAACATCACCAGGAGTTATAGCTTCGTTGCCTTTGTACCACGTGACATAATAGGTAGTTGGCGGCTGTATATCGAAAACACAATTTAATATCAACGTATCGTTACTTATCCACACGCCGCTTTGTGTTTCTTCCACAAACCGGAAGCGACTCGCTATCACAACAACATCAGACGAAGAGGTAATGCCAACATCATTTTCCGCCCTGCAGTTGTAAAGACCTGTGTCGGTAGGTTTTATTTGTGGAATAGTTAAGGTTTTTCCATTTCCCACCACTTTATTACTGTTTCGAACCCATTCATTATTTGCTGGAGGGTTTGAATCAACTGCACAGTCAAGCGTAAGCGACTCACCTTCATAAGCTGTTAAAATTCGAGGCAATGGAGCAAATGTTGGCTTGTACATGACATTTAGCGGAACAGTTACTGAATAACCTTCCAAATGTTTCAAAATAACTTTCAGTTTCGATTGCTGATCCGACTGTTTCATCTCTATAGTTGCAGAGCTTTTAGTAGTATAAGTATCCCCTGTTTTGACACTAGTTGATTGTACTCCTGTATTAACCTTCCTTTCCGATGTACCGTTTAGGTGGTACCACTGTATGAATTGCCCTGGATCGGGTGTTGTCCCATTTATTATGCATTCTATGGTCAGATGTTCTCCTTCTTCCACATCAATGAGAGCCCCTTCTTCTAGTTTAACATCCTTGCCATCTTTCTTGTACTTAAAATACATCTCAACTGGGGGAATTGCATATTCTACTTTAGCTGTATTTGAACTTTGGCCATAAGTGGGACGTATAGACGGTACGACGCGGCAATACCATAGCCCAGTATCGGACTTTTCAGCTGACTCTATGCGGATGCTAAAATCTTTTTCTTCGGATGTGCCATTGTGACCTGGAACTCGCCATTGATATCTTGTGTTGTTGTCTGGGCTAATTTCTTCGTTGTCCTTAAACCATTTAAGTAAACAGTCGAATCTTTTCGCACATTTAATTTGGCATTTTAGATTAAACGGTTTGCCTACGGAAATAAATGTACCTTCTGGATGTTTCAAAATGGCATATCGTTGACAAGTTACTCTGTTAGAACAGAAAACAACGCCAAGCAGCACCAATATTTCTATCTGCATTGCCTTTTACACTGATATGGGCTAAGGCATGATGGAAATGACATGGTGGTGAAATGTCATTCACAATTGCCTAGCCTGAAAGCACTGCCACATCTGAAAGTAGCTCCCTTCTGTATCTAAGACGTCATAGGCATCATTATTATATAATATTATAACAAAGGTGTTTGGTTGCGCGAGGCAACCAATACGCCTAGCAATCTAGTTACATCACAAACGTACTCATAATTTGCATTCTTGGAAATGCTGCTGCAGTTCTTATTAAAGTATAGAACAAGAACCTACATTACCATAAGCATTGTGACAAAAGTTGTCATTACTACCACGGCGGCGGAAAAAAGTTTGGTTCGCTACTAATTTCGCTTACTGTTTCAGCTACTGTTTGCTAAATTAGTAATTTGGCAATATGCTGACGGACATGTGTCTCTATGAAAATATGCACTTAAACAATGACACAACTTACTGGGATTCTATATATAGGCCTACAGTCTTTCCTACCAAGTGTTTTAAGAGCCATACAAATTTGTTGTTTTTTCCTGCTATTCGACATATTTATTTGATGTTCTGAGTTCTAAAGCACAAAAGTCTTGAATTTTGACAGACATACATAGTTATTTACTGCGCTTTCAATTTTTTTTCTACGTAAATTATGATACTAGGGCGCAATTGAAGTCTTTGAAATAATGGAACCAATGTTGAACACAAGGAATTTCAAAAACTGTTAACCACCTCCATGACGTTACATATAGGCATCGCAGACTTGCAAAGTCAGCTTGCGCTTTGCTTCATATCGATTAGATCTGCAACTTCAAATATATTTACCTGCTTAAAATCATATTAACTTTGCTTTGCAATTTCGTTTCAGGAAACGTTTATTTTGTTAAACTTGATAATTATTTGTAAGTAGTAAACATTTTTGACTCTGTCAGGAACTGTAGTAAGATTCTACTTCTGTGACAGGAGATGCCTTGAGCGATGCTTTAATAAACAAGGTTTGTTTTTCAAATAAAAAATGTTTTTCAAAATATTTATCATTATGTATGTAAATACTGTTGTGCTCCACATTAAAAGCTTCAGTGAAATCGGAACTTGCACTTTTTCACTAGCGGCACGTAAATCAAGACTGCGAGTGGCATAATAGTGGCTCCATTGAATTCGCCATGCTATATTACCTAAGAATTGCATTTCGTTTTAGTAAAATCAGAACTTCTAATTATAGGTGACCAGTCACCAATGTAATTATTAACTAATTCTTGTATTGCTCTTTTTTTGCAAGCAAGCACTCAACTTGACCATATAGGTATTTCCTTCCCCAGTTATCAGCGAGTTTCAGAAAGTTGCAAAATAATAATTTTACGCTGTCAATAGCATTTTAACTTTAGCACATTCAAACCAATTTCAAGGAAAACACAAATTAATATAATTTCAATTTTGTAAAAACTAGATGAAGCCTGACATTAGCTATAGTGCAATTGACGTCAAGCATATTGGTCTATAGCTCCGCGTCCACTGCGACGTAAGCATGCCCAGCGGCATTCGGGACAGCAGTTCACGCTGGATAACAACTGTCTTCAGTAAACAACATGACAACTAATGTCTAATGTGCTTTTTCATGCACACAAATTTGCAAAGCAAACGTTATTTTTACATGAAATTAAAACCTTAAGCAACCAAAAAATGACTTTTCAATTTAAACAGAATGTAGAGACGAAGTTTGAAAGTACTACAGAATGCAGAGCATAAGTATAATAAAGAAACTAAGTCAGTTAGCTGTGCTTTAAGATAAATGAGCAACAAAAATATTAAATTCCTCTTCCCGTTTGAACATACGAACATATGGTGCCTGCGATGTATTCTTTCTATATTTAACTCATCTTGTGCCCGTCTGCAAGATTTATCCAGTTTTTGCATTTTTCCGTTTGTTAGGCTACGGAAATGGAATAAATGTGACTGTCCTATTCCATAGACAACCCTTATATCGATAACCCGAGTTACAAGAGTCCCAAACGCCATCTTTAAACTATGATTATAACCATAAACAATAAACTAATATAACGTTCATATAATTAATATAAAGTTTGGCCGCATTTGAATTAATTTGGACCGTGAAGATCTCATTGAGGTTTATAAAAATTGGCCAGAAAAGAAAATATTTCGCCTGAAAATTTCTGAAAACATTACGCAGGCTGTAATGCTAACTCGGGCGTCAATGATCTGAAGTTATAAATTTCTTCTCAGTTGCGTTCGGGTAGGCCATTGCGAACATTAAAGCAGGTCAGGTTAATTTATCATTTTTAAAGTTAGTTGTTTTTATCTAACTTGCAAAGTCATAAACTAATCTGCCTAATTTATTGATAGCAAAACGGTTTAATCAGCAACTCATAGATGTAAGCGTTGTGCATTTCTTCTTATAAACGAAACGAAACGATAGATTTCCACTAAACCATCTCTTTTTCTTTCTAAAAAGTAATAAAACTCCCTTAAACATTCCCATGGCATGCCCGACGAACGCCTTCTTATCTTTAACCTCTGATCTTGACGTCCATCGTCCAGAAAAATCTATGAAACTTACACCACTCAATTTGTCTCATCGAGACCTTTCGCGTGACGCGATGTACCCTACTGTTACTCGACACTACTAACATTGGTGTCCGCGACCCATCGATTTTAATTTTCGCCACCTACCGGTGGCAAACGGTAAGTACGCAAACGGCACATATTCAGCCATGGACAATATCTCGACCCTGCCTAGCCACATAAATAGTGGCCCTAGCTCGAAACTGTAGGAGGAGATCCATTTGAACAAAAAAGCAGCCCCGCCCACTCCGTGACCTTTGACCTGTGTGTGACGAATCACATGTAAACACAAATCTTCCTACCTGGAGAGTGTGCTACGTGAGTTTCGTGACACGTTCCTGTGAGTGCGCAGTTATTAAAGAAACAAA
Source organism: Tubiluchus corallicola (assembly GCA_030141605.1). NCBI lineage: Eukaryota > Metazoa > Priapulida > Priapulimorpha > Priapulimorphida > Tubiluchidae > Tubiluchus > Tubiluchus corallicola. Next base: position 423,117 of record JAQGDQ010000046.1, on the reverse strand, counting down.
AATGCATAATCATAATAAATAAAAACCGTCGGTAAATCAGGAAGATTCGATTGTAAAGCAGAATCTTAATAAATGTGATATTAAAGTTCATCATATTTAGTTCTCCTAGATAATTAAAATACTAGGTACATCGTGTGAATGTGATTCGTGTTTTTATGGTAATGCTTGTCTTCTTCACAAGACGCGGTCTAACTATGAAAACAGGGACACAAAGGAAAATCGCACGAATATTTTCACATTTTTGAAACTGTGGAACAAAAAATCACTTTTCAAATTCTTTATAGCAAGAACGACACGTTTGTTAATGTCAACAAACATTACACAGTATCAAACAACCGACACGATATCAACGTTTTTGTCATCTTTGAGTTACTAGCTTGCGATGTAATTCTTATAAACATTAAACATTATAAACTTATAAATATTTTTGTTATTGCTATTGTGTAGAGTGGATGGTGTGATGTGTGGATGATATGGCATGTTTTTTTAATATTGCAGCGTCGAGTAGAGAACCATAGCGGAAAAATTGTTCAATGGCTAAAGGAAACGTGCGCAAGATATCATCTCAAACATAACATGTTACTAAAGTTGTACATTTTACAAATAGGTTCAAGCGAATCATTTGTGAGTGCATGCGTGTGCAGCCCTAGCTCGGCTTACTAAAGCAGCTAGTTCCAAAAAAGGGTTGTAATTCGGCTTGTAGAGCAGCTAGGATGCTGAATTTGGCACAAGAATGCTTTGTCAATTCATGGTAATGCTACATATTTCGAGGTCTATGCGATTCGAGACAAAAAATACGAAACAAGTAAATGAGTAACCCAATCTTCTTCATTCTGGTCTAGTCTTCTGAAAAAAGAAATCAATGCACACTAACAGTGAAACATTGCGAAATTTTTAATAAAAAATGATAAAAAATCTGTTTATATTGTGACATATTTAAAAAACTGCAATAACTGTTTACAGATAACAATCACTTGTTGTGTAGGTTTTGTGGAGTCGGATCTACCAGTTAAAAGATGCGTTTATTAATTTAAACAATTGTTCATTGAAAGGTTGAAAAATCTGCTTGAGGTTTGTTTCCAATTTTTTTGGCACATTAGGATGATTCCTGCCCTTCCCTTTCCCTAAACACATCGGTTCTGACTTGAAACCAGAATTTGTCTGCTCACGAAAACAGTAAAAGTGTTTATTTTTGTTAAACACGAATGACTCTTCTGAAATGCGATGGCTCAATTTAAGAAATGTTTCCACTTTTCTTAGCTCACCTAAAGGTCTGGTGACTAGCTTATCGCCATTGACAAAATGGAAACGATCACTGGAAAAAAATTCCATCCATCTTGTTATATGCCTAACATACATGCTTTCTACTACGGGTGCTGCATTGACATTAACTGCACCTTTTTGATCTGTTACGAAATCTATAAACGTCCTCTCATATCTACGTTTTTCTTTATATTGCAGAAAGTCTGACACAGTGCGCATGAATGGTTCCCTAACTATCACAAGCAGTTTAACATTTGGAAGATCGTTTTTCATTCTCGTTGGTGCTTCTGTTGTTATAATGTATTTTGGACTCTTCTCTATTGTAATCTGATTAGGATTCGAACATGGCATCATATTTCTGTACCAGCCTAAACCTCTTCGATAGTGTGTATTGAAGAAGTTGACTTCCAAGGGATCCCAATCTCGGACTACAATATCTGGGTGGAGTTTTAACATTTTCAGAAGAGCTGCCGTCCCGCATTTGCGAAATCCTACAATAATACACTGAGGAAACCGGCGTTCCGTTCCGGACTGGCATATAGATTCTTTCGCTCCTTTATAAACCACAAAATTAGTTTCATTTTCTGCACCAGAACTTGCTGCAAGTTCAGGTTTGTTAACACCTTCAGGTGCCTCATTATTTGTCCAGACATGATCGATCACAATATTCGCAGCCATGTCCCTTGCTTGAGTTTGTGAAACAAATCCCATAGAAATAAATGACACGCAACCTAACACAGTAAATAAAACTGCTGCTTTAAAAGATTTTGTCCCAATGATCGCGTTTAATCTTTTCAACTCAAAATCTCCTTGCCTTTCTGAATGCATTACTACTGCTCTCGCTGCATTCCTTCATTGAGCATGGCTTAATTAGTAAACAAATTCATTGTGCGTGAAACGCTTACGTACCGCGTTAATTAAAGAAATAAATAAGCATTGACGTGCATCAAGATTCTCTAAACCTCTAAACCTGCGAAATCATTTCACATTTTCAATTGATCTTTCAATTTTCCTTGTTATCTGAGCACATCACAAAAATGTCTTGAACTGTTTATGCCGCTCTTTCACGTATTCACTTAACTTATGGTTTGACTATAAGACATTGGGCTACCAAACTTTGAAAAAGCCTCTAATGGTGAAAATGCCTGAAGGGACACTGGAACTGGTTTGAATATCTCGGCTGTCACCAAAGGTACAATGCGCTGCATAGTGCACAAACTGAAACTGAATTGTTGTCACACTTCCGCACTCCTAAAACCTATTACCATCAACTCGTACGTGTTATACTGTTTAACAAGCCCACGTAATTTTAACCCTTACCTCACGCTCTCTGTTGTGCCACATGAAAAGAGTTGGTTGCAACGCTTGTTGAACCAGGCATGTGTTTGCATTATCGTGCAATGCAGGTATTACAGATAAAGCTCGTTCGGCACACTGGAGTGATTTTAACTAATTAGATTTTTTTCTTTATTTTGATTAATTTCGAGTTTCAAATTTCCGTGGGTAATTAAGCATTATAAAGCTGAGCTGCTTCGATTTTTCTGTTGTATAATACAAGTTTTTTGTAACGGTCATACGTTGGTCAGTGCATGCATTCTCGTTCACGAATCATATTAACGCTAGCGCCAGAGGAATTAGAACTTTTTTACTTAAACAACATAAACCGTTGATAAGTATCTTTAGAAAATAGTCAATGGATTATGACTTACATGTCTGATAGCTAAAATGGATTTCCAAGGCATCAAGGAATTCTATGTTGTTTTAAAATGTGTTAAAAACCAAAAGTATACCCATAGGTCTAGTTACAAAGAGACCACTCATTCGTCAAAATCTTATGTTTTTTATATTGAGGGTCTTGGAAGCGTTGATAAAATTATATTGGTGTTCGTGCTTACCGTGTGTATATTCAAGTCAGTTCACTTTGTTCTCCTTTACTCAGTTTATAAGTATCGACGCTGTATAATGAATTAAGGCACTACTCATTAAGTAACATATCATTAAAACTTAAAGTTGTCGAGTTGACGACCAATGTTAATCCACAAATTTTCAACTTTTCCACGCTTTCAACAGACGAGGTCATTCCTCAATTAGCAACTCTTTACTTTAGCTGTTTGTGGATTTCACCATGTGACGTTTCTCCCGGCAAGCAGGGCTGTTCTGACAAGGAAGTACCGTGTCTATTTGCAGACAAGCATTATCTTGTTGACTTTAGCAGATCGAGGAAATCATAGTAACAAACAATAGGTTAACTAATGAGTTAAACAATAAGTTGTCTTAGCAAAAACGTATCTTATACAAATATTCTCTATGTCGAAATAAAAACAGCAAGTTGCTATTTTGAACAAACATGAGTTCATACTTTATATAGAACGACTTGATCTTTGATCCTTTGGTAACTATAATTTACTCTACAACAATTTTCTGTGAAAAATCTTTGTTTGCGTTTCAAATTCCATGCTGCATTTCCTATACAAGTTCTGTTAACAAATCACTAATGTCAAGTAGGAACAATGTACTCTTTCTCTAATGCTTTTAGTGCTTTGACATACTGATGATTACCGAGAGGATAAACGACCAAAAAGCGGGCAATTTGTGACAGCTATAATATGCAAAAGTTTCTTGGAGAGAGAGAAAAGTAGCGAAACAAGTTAATTACATTTACTATTATGCTGGCTGCATACGGATTACACCAATTATTATTAACTATTGTCCGTGCGGATTTTGCATAGGAATGCATCGCATTTTACAGCATCATCCATAACAGAATTAATGTGCTGAACTAAGAAAGAGGCTGCTAGAGTAACTAACCTACGTATAAAATTTCTTACATTCTATGCAGGATAAAATTTTGTTGACCTTGAAGTGCTATAGAAAAACAATTATAACCGTAGCTACTGAATTAACATGAATGTATAATCATGCCGAGAGAGAGAGAAAGAGAGAGAGATGATGATGGTGGTGATAGATCTTTATTTGCCCAATATATACATATACATACAACGTGGTCAGTTATAATTATGTCCTTAATACGTGTACCACAAACTTGCTTATAAAACATTTTAGCAATTATTTATAATAATTAAGGTCCATAATAACAAAATTCATTCACTGGGGTTATTTAGATTATACTATTAGGAAAGTATAAAAAACGACAAACTTTTCAACATGCACGCTTTACTTTCTAATAAATGTATATAAGAACAAGGATTTTTGCTAAAATTTACGATATAACCAGGCAAAATTTTGCCTGAACTATTATATATATGTATATATATATATATCGTATTTATATATTTATATTGTATTATGCATTTAATCCTTTACATCCCTCTACAAACTGAGAGAGAGAGCGAAAGAGGAGGTGGCAAAGAGGTGAAACAGCAAGGCAGAAAGGTCAGAAATGCAAAGTTGGGAATTTTAGTGTTATCGCGCCTAGGTTGCTGTGGTTGGTAATCTTATATGAATTCGCGTTTGATTTAAGATACCAGCCAAGGTACATCAAAGGGAAGGCAAAAAGTCTTTGTTCAGAGTTTCAGCTTAGGCTTGAGAATGAAAGTCAGTGGAACGATTTAATCACATCACAAAATATCCCTGCAGAAAGTTAAATTGCCATCGGCAGTTACCGTACTTGTCAAGTTTCACTGCTTAACTGGGTCGTCCGCATAGCATCCCAACAACCGAGATATTTGGTTGCTGCGTAATAAATAAATATTTTACTTGCTTCTCCAGCACAATTACAATGCTTTGGCAAACTTTGATGTGTGATACAACAAAATCGGAAATCACATTAACCCGTACGTAATGAGAAAATTTGGCGCATCTTCAGAAACAAGCAAATGGGAAGTATTATTATTCTTATGTTACGCTTTGGCGTTGGCGTTAATGAACTTAATGATTTCATAAACCAGAAATAACATTCAGTCATTGAAAATAACGTCAACGTGACAAATACTATTTTCTTTTTTCTGTTGCATTTCGGAATTCACAGAATGTACATAAATCTAAACATTTTAAAGTTCTCGTAACCTTTTTTTTATTCACGAGCGCTAGCACCAAGGATCTAGGAGAATTCATGACTCTAATTTTTCATCATTATGTTAGGCGTTCTGTTTTCCCATTTTTAATTCATGTTAACTCGCAAACGCTGAGGCAAGGATCATTGGAAGTGATGTGGTGAACGCCTAAAAATGTTCTCTGCTCAAAGGGTCAAAGACACTGAACGTTGGTCAGTTTTTCGATTGCCGCTCAACTCCTTCTAGGACTGAGTTAAGTTCAATTTTTTTCGTAGGATTTAGGTATTGAATTTGTAAGGCAGATGTGTACCGGAGCGCTTAAAAAGCTGGATTTTTTAAGGGCCCGAAATAGGAGCTAAACTTCATAATATCGAGTAATTCTAAAACTATAGTAATTACAGTACATTTTTGTAAACTGCTCTAATTTGTCGTTTTTTTTCGTCCGTCACTTTCCTTTTGATTTTAAAGACCGCGTAGCATGATGCCAGTTGACAAATAAATTTAGAAATTAAATTCGTTTATTCAGCAAGAGTTGCTAGGATCTTTGTATTACAGTTTTCGAACTTGATGTAGATTATTCCGAAATAGACCCTAATTGTTCTGAATTTGATGTTGTAAAGATTGTTCTTACCTGTAATTGGGGTAGGGATTCAATCAATAGTAAACAGAAATTATTTAAGGACCCGAGACAGGAGCCAAAATGTGAAAGTTAGCGCATCCACTTCTAATTCATGTTAACTCGCTATTGCGGAGGACTAGACACAGGGTAGACACATGAAGTAAGGGCCTTGAAAGCGGTGTGGTCAACAGTGACCTAATTCAAAGCGTCAAGGACACTAGACATCGATCGGTCATACTTTCGACTGACATTCAACCCCTCTTAGGTTTTAAATTAAATTCAAAATTATTTCCATAGATATTTAGATATTGTGAGGTAGATGTGCACGTGGAGTTTTCGAAGCGCTGGGATATATTAAAGCTTGGCCCAGATAGGAGCCAAAATGCATAACAATGAATAACTACAAAGTAACTATACTGCTGTAACTAGAATCAGGGAGCTGGAAGCGTAGACACATAGAGTAGGGGCTCAGACAAACGTGTAGATAAAAATAAATAAAAAACCTAAAGAACCTCGGATTTTAGCAGGACCGAGGTAGGAACCAAAATCTGAAAATTGTGTAAGCGGCTTTGTGCCTCAAGTCGTAACAGTGAATAACTCCAAAACTATAGTATGCAGAGTCACAAAATTTGTTACGAGCATCGTGCACACGGGTTAATCACGCTTAAGCTTAATATCTACAAGTACTGCTGTTATATTACTGCAGGCCTGCTGTGCTATCTTTTGCTTACCGAATGCCTGTTTTCTAAGTGAGACCTCTGTGTTATTGCAGTTTTGCATGTAAATTATGATTGTAAAGTTGTTGTATGCTCGTGGTAAATCTAGTAATGAATTCTAATGCTCTGAGCGATCCCTCTCTGTTGGTTCCTAAGCATTGATAGCTTACTTGCAGCATTCGTTTTGTACCTGCCACCAGATATTATTTCGGTATATCCTTGTTGTAATTGCTTTTAAATCCAGTTTCTTCCAGTGACTTACCTGAAGACTTCTTTTCCAAAAAATAACTATGACTTTCTTCAAGAGGACTATTATTAGACATCTCCCATCGTTAGCAAATTACTTACAAATTACTGCTTAATGTTACAAATTTTGGGACTGATGTAATTATATCTTCATATTTTTCATAATGTTCGCGTCCTGTTGCGATGAAGGGCCACTGGCTTTTTGTGGCCATCCGATTAAATAAGGTGTTTACTGCCAACGTAACTGACAAAGCTGTATTATTATAGCTTTTCGTTATTTACAGGCATTTAAAAATTTATTTTGGTTTTGATTAGGTGAGCTGGATTTATATAGTCAATCTCACCGTAAACGCACTTGAATCAGGGAATGCTTTTAAGTAGAATTCAAGCAAAAATTTTCACACAACATAAGATTTTATAGACATGTTTTTATAATGCCGTTATTTATTGCAATCTTAGAAAAAGTGTTTACCATTCACATGCGAACGTATTGACATAATGTGATGTATTATAAATGGCTCAAAAGCAAATTACAATCAAAAAAGATGTAATAATATGGATCTTACATAGAGTTCAAAACAGTTTATGTACTCAGGCACTTTACAGAAGAAAGAAATGTTAACACTTGTTTAACATCAACATAGTTAAACTTACTCCAGGTGTAGATTATAGCAATTTATTAGCTACAGAGAGCACAGTAACGCATAGAACTTCGAAAACAATTACTAGAGTCGAACTAAAAATGAACATCATGAAAACTAAGAAAGAATAAGATGTAGTTTACAGATAAAAATATTAAATACTACTCGGAATTTTGATGAATCTTTATCACTACTCTACTGCTATTAAGAGTTTCCCATTATTCTTCTTCAAACTCTTCCGGATCAAACGAGAGGTCGCTAGCGTCACGAACTCTTCTAAATTTGGCACGAGTACGTGAACCAGCGGCTCCAGCTCTAAACGCCCCGTGTGAGCCCGCCACTCTTGATCGTGAGACATACGCCTACGACAGCAAATTAATAACTTTTTGAGGTTGTAACCACTTTTATATAGAATATTATTACATTCAAGACACTATACATAGCGATAAAATTAGGCTAAAATAATATCGCAACTTTAGGCTGTACGTAGGCTATTAGGCAGCTACTAATAACAACATAACTTAAACATTGCGTCTTTTTCCGTTTTTGTACAGGGCTACTAACCCCTTTGCTATTTTATTTTAATTGTTTAACAAATTTGTTTATCGTGTGCCTGCTAATATTTCTGAGCAAAAATTGCTTTATTTTTGTTTTTGTTTTTTTGTTTTCTCATATAACTGTAATGTCACTGGTCACATTTGTACACTATTTTGCGTGTATGAGTTGTCATAAGTATCAAATATCAATTGCACAAGTATAGATTTTATCTTGTTGAATAATTTTTTAAACTAATGTTTAACACTTTTTATTAAGCACTAGGTTACAGTTACGCCGTAATAGAATTTAGCATTTGTTGAGTTAACGATAATAATGGTGATGGTGATGACAGTAATGGTGATGATAATAATGATGATGATGACGATGATGACGACGATAATGATGATGGAGATGATGATGTCGGTAGTGACGATAATAGCGGTGACGATGACGACGATGGTGATGATAATGATGATGATGATGACGATGGTGAAGATGATGATGATGATGACGTTTATGACGTTATTATTTACATTTCATATTCTGAGCTTTTTTATAAATATTTTGTTCCCAAGTGATTTTTAGCACTCATGATTATAAAAAATTCATTAGAAAATTAATAAAATGTACCCTCACGGCTTCACTTTCTTGTACTTGATATGTCACTGAAAAAATGGTAAAAATCATATTAAAATCATGTAGATAGACATCATTCTAAAAATAGTAAAATAAGTTTTGGAGTAATGTGCGGAAATTTAGCTAAACTGGGCTTTTCTATAATTCTATTAGAGAAAATCTTGTAGCTGATGAAAAACTGTAGTAAAATAGCACTTCATCATATTTTTTATCCAATGTATCAAACAAGCACTTGATTATTTCGGTTAATGCCTTTATCAATTAGAAAATATTGTTTTCTATTTTTCAGAAGGAAACGATCAAGACATATACACTGTACAATTTTAAACAAAATTATTGGCACGACTTTTAACGTTATTTCGTCAGTGGTAATATTGGAAAGCTTCTTTTTGTTAAAATGCAGGCTGTTGCTTGTCATAAAATAGACATTTTTGTTCTTTACAATATTAATTTTGATAAAAGTTGTATTAATGAATCACCTCAGGAAAGCTTTACCTCGCGTGCGTATGTAAATAAAATTAACTTTCTTTTAAATTTAGCAGTTAAAGATTTTAAAGCAACACAGCAATTACATAGTTATGTTTAATCTAAAGTTGATTTATTTAAAGTGGACCTACAACAATTATCTCGTTCATTGATGATTTTACATGACAAGTGTTAACTATTTATCACAAAATGTCCATTGATTTAAGCATGTTAGTACGTATTCTTGCGATTTCTTCCCGAAATTGATCTGCTATGGCAGACATAATAATTGTACTGAAAGTTAAAAAAATCAAATCAACGAAAATGGAAAAACTTAAACTTACGTATCAACGCTGATATCAGAAGACAGAGTGTGAAAATCAAAGTCTTGTTCATGGTGTGGTTTTGCTTGATGTATGATTCTGGATAGCCAAACCTTCCAGTAGAAATTTCTGAGAAATCAGTTTACCTTGTGTTCATTGCATAGCTGCACCAAGCTATTTATACACTTTCGGCACCCCTTTCATTTTCAATATACCAGTATAAGTAACTTTAATTACTTAGTGCAGGATATTCATATACTGGGGTCAACAGGGCTATTCAGCCTATTACTCGGACTTATGATGCGGGACGTGGGCCTGTTATGAAATATTGTTTGGAGCAACTAATTCGTTAACGAAGCCCTTTGAATGAATGCCGCTAAGTTGCTTTATTACTCATATAACATTAAATTCCTTCAGGCCTATATCGTTTACAAAATTAATCTTATTATGTACACGTAGGCTGAGGGATTCTTAATGTGATTGTTTGGGATAGATCAAGCAAATTACGACCGTGTTTGTAGGCACACGAAGGAATAACATAGAAAAATGGAAACGACATTCAAAAATGAAAATAAAGGAAATAAAATACAAATAAATACGTAAAAAGATGCAGAAAAAGAGAAAATAGGAAAAAAGAACAAAGAAAAAGCAAGTGACACAGTGAGAGTGAAAAAACTACGAGGAAAACTACGAGAGATAGAAGAAAAGATGGGAGACACAATGACATAAAGAAAGTTAGAGGGTACTGACAGAGAAAAGCAGAAAGTGTAGAAGTGACGGCAAAGTAATAGACTCTCAGTTGTGTAAAAACTACGCTTAAAATTTTTGTTGCCAATGTATACTCATTCTTTTGAACTTTAGTTTTCGCAAAATCGGCAATTGTCTTAAAAGAAAATTCTAGTAACTTAAAATAGATCTAGCCTATATACTTTTTATTCTACGAATACATGACATTAAATTTCTAATACTCTAATTACCAGATAGCACAAGTACAGAAAATATCACACACCATCTAAATAATCTACTAATGAGTGAAAAGTTGCATAAATCGATATTAGCTGAAAATGGAATCGATATGTCGACTCGTATTTTACTTCGATCTTTTCTCATCAGTCCCTATCGTGGACAGCTGAGCTTATCTTCTTGCGAGCTCGTCGATTTCTGTATCGTACGCCAGAGTAAGCAGCTCTGTAATTGTGGTGTGAGCCTTTTCTTGCACGTGAAACAGCAACCTAAAAATACTGCTTTTGTAACACATTTGCAAAACCAAAATACATTTTTGTAAGACAACCAACACATAACATTCAGTGGATGTCCCAATTGCGATTTTGGTCACTGTCACTGGCTCATAAGCCAAAGGTCGCTGAACATGAAAGAAAAAAATTTCCCCTACTAAAGAGCTAACGTAGCGTACATCAAATTTGTAATAAAAAACGATATAATTATGATTTATATTACTATACACCGAACGAAAAATATCTAAGTCTGTATGGAACTGTTAGGATAGAAAGATATTAATTGAATGGGTAAAGTCAAAGCAATCAAACGTTTTCAAATAATCACAGTGTCTTCGTGAGGCATTCAATCTTATAAAACATGAAGGATCGCCGTACTAAATCGAGTTGCAGCGAATTAATTAATTAATTGCAATAAATTGAACTTTGAATAAAAATTGCTTAGCGAAATACAAAACGAGAAACTTTTTTATTTCCGTTTTGAATGTTTTCAGTTGTTTTTAGATCACGATAAAACATCAAGAATTTGTCTATGAATAAAACCTACTTTGCCGTTTAGGACGATGAATACAATACGTTAAATTATGAAACAGTATACTATTAATACACTTTTGACTTTGTGTCATTGTGTTAACAATAATTGTGATAACAATCCAGTCATTGTGTTAACACACTCACACTCTAATACCATGTGCTGGTGAAACCGCAGCCATAATTTTTGGGCAAGCTTTAGAAAGATTAATTGTTGGATAATTTTATTTTGTAATCTTGCTTTGTTCTTGTAAGGATGCTGTCAATAAATGAATAATAAATAAAGTAATAAAATTTCTCTTGTTAATTGTTATGTAATATTTTAGCTGATAATAGTCAAAAAGAAGCTTTTCTGAGCTTGTGCTTATATTTGATTATTAATAAATAAATTTTCTTATCTTACCTTATCGTATCTTATTCTAAATGATATAACTATGCAGCTGGGCAGAAAAACTCAATAAATCAGTAACTCAATGCTTCGCATTCAAAAGTAGTTGGTTTCTAATTCTGCTTCTAACTATCAGTGCTTTTTAAACTTTCAAAATAAAACTAACATAGCACTAATTATTTTAAACAGTGTAAAAACTTTTTAATTTTTCATTGTTGTCCTGTACACTGATTTCTTTAGTACAAAACCGCATATTAAAACTAATGCATGGGTAAAATATTTGATGCGTACAGTTTAATTCATATCCCGCACGCGATTCAGACAAGCATTAATAAAGTAAAGCCTAACAAAAACAATAAGGTAAAGGTCAGTCTTACCACTTTGGCTTCAGCTTTCCGTTTTACATCCGTTACTAAAATAAAAAACAATGTTTCTGTTAGAACTACGAACCGAAGAATATGCATATTTTAACATGTAAGGACGTTTCAATAATTAACGACTTCGCCAGTAGTCAGTGCTTCATATCAATATTTTGACGCATGTTATTATTATTATTATTATTATATTGGTCAGTTAAGATATATTACTGCTAATAATGTGTAGAACGTTGTAGGCTTAACAAAGTGTAATAAACCTAATACTTACGCAATAATGCAGAGATCAAAAGGCAAAGTGTAAGAATTGCTAATTTCTTCATCGTTCTCTTGTAATATTTACCAGCTAAACGTTATCCTGTTTATGTAGTTTAAAAATCCTCCACTTCAAATCCCGGGCTATTTATACCTGCCTTGACACGCCTGTGCGTTAATTACGCCTGTTGAAGCATTTCCTAAGTTCCTCTAATTTTCTCATAGTTCTGTCTGACTGCTTTCAGTGATGTTAGGAAATATGTACATATAATTAAGGTAGGCAGGTAGCCGAGTCAAGAATTCTAACTCTACAAGATTTTCTGTAGGACTTCTAAAAAATTATCGAAATTGTTTTACTTTCGAGCTTGGACCATTTAGAGCAGACGGGGCGAGACGGGAAAAAAGATCACGCTGGAGAGACCTAATAGGCCAAAATGAGTTTGATTATTTATATCAATATGGGCAATTAAATGTTTGTCAACTAAGCTAGGTCAGTCATCTGTCTTGCTTCCTACTGTATATAGTTCATATCAGCGTACAGGTTAAATTATTAAGCAAATTGCTTTCAGTTGTCAAAAATTCAATAGTGCTACCTAAACTTTACAGGAAACGGGATGCTAAATATTATTCAGCATTGCACAACAAAAAGCATTTTTTGTCAAATAAAATGTTGAAACAAACTGCATTGTTTTTTCATTAATTTTTCTTTACAACACTGTTGAAAGTGACAGCAAATCACTGTTATGTTCATTTATTTTTGTTAGTTTAGTATATCAAGCACAATAAGCAGGCTATGTGTTATGATACCGACAACGGAAGCAATGCAACGTTTAATATTTTCAAAATGATTAAATATAATTACACGCATTTTACATACTTGGTATTGTAACAAATTATTCACAATAAAGCCTTTCAATTAAGCCAAATAAAACAGTGGGTCAGCAAAACTTTAGCATCATCAGGGGATCAGCATTATCAATAAAAATTCTTTATAATGAAACCTTTTAGTCAAGCGAAACTGGACACAGTCAGTGAAAGTGGAGTCAGCGTCAGCATTTCATTCATAGCTGATTTTTAAAACGAAGTATCACAAAAGGGAAGAAGGTGCCGACTGGCTAAGGTACTAGTAATTAATTGATTGATTGTTTTGGCAACATTAAACTCTTGATGTCAATAGGACTAAATATGATGGGAAGCGAATTTATCATTATGTAAAAAACTAACAATGCTATGAAGTAACTCTTTCCATGAATGCCAGAGCAATGTTGTATTATAAACCAAGATTTTCGTCTGCTTATCCATTATAAAAATTGTTATAAAAGTTACCAGCACTCGTTTAGTTGGCATCGACCATTGTATGCAATTCATTAAGTGAGATACTAAAAAGACAAACCCTGGTATATTAAAGACACATGGCTCGAGATCAGCATTAACTCCACATCCTGTTTACCTTGTCAAAATAATACATTGGACGAGTTTCGCCGGTTTTAAATCACGGGACTTGATAAGTTCGGCTTTCTTTGAATTTTGGGGCAATAAAACAGCGAAGGACAACATATTAGTCTATGTCAGCTCGTTGACTTTATTGGTAGTTTTCCTTTTCGTACAATATAACTAAAACATGTGTACTGCCCTATTCAGTATTTCTCGTTTTTGTATGCATGCACAACTACATTCACCATTAATTATTTGATAATAGCGTCACATTGCACTAACACATTACCGTCAGGAATGGTATTATAAATTTATGAGGTAGCATGCAGGATGCATCGTGCCTTATATCGTTACTTTTAGCCCATTTTGAATTTATAGTGTCCAAGCATCATGCAGTACAACATTCATAAGTTAGTTTTAGCTCGTTTGAATTTATTATGTTATCATGTATCATGCAGTTTATTTATTTAATTATTCGGTCAATTAGAAGAAGAAGGAGGAGGAAGAGAAGAAAAAGAAGAAGAAGTTGGGATAGATGGATACAGCATCTATTTTGGTAGCCTCGGCACATACGGACGACAGACGAGTGGCCTATCACTTGGCCGCCTTTCTTCCTTTTATTCTATTCGAGTGGGATATGGTACAAAAAACCCTCCATGAGTGCGATTTGAACCCCAACCCTTGGTTCGGCAGCCATACCACTAGGGTAGAGGCCTACAACATCTTTCCTGTTAACTAGGACCATTTAAATTTTACATAAGTCCAATTCTTAAAATACATTTACAATAATTAACAATCAGAAATAAAAAAAGTGTTACTATAAATATATAATAAAACTGTCTGTTTAAAAAATCCATATAAGCTGACCACTGAGCACTTAATACCCTGTTCCAACATATCATAATCACAGACAATATCCAGGTATTCATATTGCACATCAAATTATGCAGCATCGCATTAAAGCTAAAAGTGTATAACTGATAACTTGTTTGTGGCTCATTATGAATTCATGATGTACCCATGCATCGCGCAGTATTTTATTGATAAGTTGTTTTCAACACTAACTAGAAGAGGCCATGTCTCGATAAATCACTTACAAACCTCTTTCACCGTTTGGAGAAATAGTCCAGTAGGTTACTGTTTGTTTCATTTAAAGGAACGAGTTAAATCGTTAAAATAACATTAGACCACGTGCAAATAGCTTTCTAATTTCGTCATTTTAAACAGACAGACATTAATTTTACGCAGGAATGGAACGACCACCAGTGCACAAACAGCTAGAAGAATTATTTATTGCAAAGTAGATTTTTGTTTATTTTACTGGATCAATATTTCCCACAAAATAACGTTAGAAAATTTAAAATAAACAGGCAAAAATACGCCTCCTTAATTTTGTGAGTTAAAGGCTCCAGAAATATTGTAACTTTGTAGCACAAACAGAAATCAAGAAGGAATGCTACTTAAATATAGCATATTTTGTTAGCCTTTAAAAAATCTTACCCTCAACGCTACCCAGATTTTAAGTTGATTGTTACAATATTCGTACTAACTAAACAACGAAATTAGTTTCACACTTGCATCTCAAAAATTTACGGGTAACTTGGCTTAAACTCAAAATTATACATTATAGATTTTTGCCAGTTTACAAAAATGATTATAATGCTTAATCTCTTACTTAGAAAATAAACACAGTTTTTACGGTTGTGCTGACGCTTTCCGATTTAGTTGTTTAGTAATAAAGTCAAATGTTGACAAATCAACGCTGATTGAGGACTAAGCTTTTTCGCAGTTCAAGTCTTCGATATCCATTGGTTTCGGCCCGGTCCACCCATTGGCAGAAAATTTTTAATGCGATGTGTCTCTCAATAGCTAGGAAAGCTTTAAAAAATGTTACTAATTGACAGTTATTGAGTACTATACTTGTTTTTGAGCCCTGCACATGTACGGGTTCAATGTGGCTTCTTGGTGGAACATATTATTTTCTGTTCTTTCTTAGTATTTTCTATTGAAGAAAAGCGTACTCAGTTTAGATATATAAACAGTGGTTTCACAGACAGAGAAGAGACATTAAAGCAGAATTTTATTATTCTAGCAGGCCCAATGAATCTGCAGCAGTTGAAAATTTTCGCATGAAAATATTGTGTAAATAGTTTTACGCAAAGTGTTTCGCATTAACAAAAATTTTGCATGTAGCGCCGTGGAGAATTAATATTAAATAATGTTATGAAATTTCAATAGACCTATTGTAACGTACATTGATATATAATACAGGTATGTTGGCAATATTATCAATGTATTAAAGAACTGTGCTAACAAATAAGGAAATAAGACATTAATAATAATGAGAATGATGATGTTGATGAAGATGATAATGATGATGATGATGATGATACTGATGATGATGATGGTGATGACGATGATGATGGTCATAATAATAATAATAATAATAATAATAATAATAATAATAATAATAATAATAATAATAATAATAATAATAATAATAATAATAATAATAATAATAATAATAACAACAACAACAACAACAACAACAACAATAATAATAATAATAAAATAATAATAATAATAATAATAATAATAATAATAATAATAATAATAATAATAATAATAATAATAACAGCAACAATAAGAAGAAAACTAAAGTTCCGATAATCGATATTGATTAATTATGAAAATTAAGCAAACACAATACAGAGAGGGAACAATTCAATGAGATTTCCGTGTACATACAATGGGAAAAAACTAAAATTAAAATCTGATAGTAGGAGTTTTATTTTTGTATTGATGTCTTCTTGTGACTACGTTATTTTAGTCTAATTTTCTGAACCTGGCTTATAGACAGAAGATACTAAAGAAAAAACTCGACAAATAATAACTACTTCGTAAAATTATAAGTACATTCAACATTTGCTAGGCATGATTAAACAGTATTTGATTCAGCTACTTAGCGTACGCCTGCAAGCACACTAAGCTTATCACAAACTGATCCACGGTAACGAATATACTAATTTTTTCGTGGTCCACAAAAGAAAACTGAGTAAGAAAATATCTTAATGAATATTGAGTAGGAGAGTTGTGACGACCAAACCCCTTTTTATTAGCCTAATTAATGTAACTAGTTAAATTAAGATCTAATCAAAGCTAAATTTGTATTAGTTTCTTATGTAGGCTAAACTGCATGTTCACAATACTCTAATAAAGTGAACCTGTTCACAATTAAGGTGGACATGGTGGCTCTAATAAGCTAACCTAAATAAAATTGTGTTATGCAGGTAATATGCTGCACGAGAAAGATTGATAAACTAATTTTCAATATGAGGCTTCTTACAGAGTAAGGGTAACGTCTACTGACATAAATAACGACGCGGCGCTTATAAATCCATGCAAAGTGAGAAAACACAATTTCAGTCACTTCATAAAGATGCTTAGGCCCTCTTTTAACTTGTTTTTATTATATACTGTGACAGTCTTCATACGTGAGTATACAAATTTCGTATCATACTGTACGAATGTGTTGCAAACAAAATTTTTATTCAATTGTTTTCTCATTTTTAACTCATAAATATCTTAATATAACTTTTAAGACACGACACTCAATGCCGGATTTAATAGTCTTTTTAAAATTTTTATGTGAAATAATTGCCACAGTAACTAAAGCTAACCTTATATGTTCAAGAACGGAAAGCGTAAAGGAATAAAATATTACTCGTAAAAAAAGTTTCACACGAAAATGTATGAAATTAAAATCACTGTTGGGTCTGATTTGCGATCAACCCAACAATACCTTGTTCATTGTAGTATCTTATTCGTATTCTTGCTGTTTTTCATAGGCTTACTCCAGACATTTCTAAATATATTTATAAAAACACTGCTTATAGCCTAAATCCACTTTTTTCCTCGTCGTTTTATTTATGGAATTTGTATGTATGTATTTTATCAATAATGTGTTTTATTTTTCAGTCTGCTGAGGTTCTGTTTAATGTAGTCGTTTTCGATTTCATGTTCATCATCATATGGATTAGCACAGTTTTGTTACTGGTTCAAACGGTTAATCTTATTTCAAGCGATTTTATTTTATTATTTTTGGAATGTGAGACTTGTATGATTTTAGTGTGTTTTTTCTTTTTTTCAGTAACACATGTTCAAGAAGGTGAAGCTGTCAGGGTAAGCTTTGATAATCTTTTATTATGTTATTAATGATTCTGAGTGCTAAAAGACAGCCGGGCCTATAGTACTACGTTACAAAGCTCAAACAAAGCACGAAAATTACAAACAACACCGTTTTCATCATCACCACAATCATCGCCATTATCGCCATAATCGCTATCATCATTATTGAAATCGTTATTGTTGTTGTTTCGTCATCATCATCATCATCATCATCATCATCATCATCATCATCGTCACCATCATCACCAAATCCTTTTGTGCAACAGTCCTAATTATCCTGTACGCATATGCTATTGCTATATGTTATACATACCAGTTACGTGATTTTGTAGGGCCTACACATAAATGATTTTTTTATTCCAAGTGCAACATTTTGCACATTCTTTACACTTCGGTATTAAGTTAGTGTTATAGGCTAAGTGTTGCAGTTGGAGTAAAAAAAATCATAGGTCTTGTCTGAAATAATCTTGCTAATTCTTGGAACTAAAAACAGTATTGGCACAAATCAGTTAAAGTTTGGCACACAAGTAGATGATGTTTGTAACATACAAGAAAAATACATAAAAATTAACATAATCGTACAAACGACACTTAAAGAGCAAAAGGAAATCAGACTAGTGACCGTTTTTGACTGTGCAATGCAACACTGTGATAAGATTTCGCTTCTGTGAAAGCAAATGCCTTAAACGACAGTTTCTGTGAAATATTTCCAAATATTTTTTCACAATATTTAAAACATGTATATAAGTAGGCCTGCTGTTGTGATTGACTTAAAAAGTATCACTACAATCAGAACTTGTCACTTTTTCACCCGTGGTCTGTACTCGAGGCTCTGTCGGGGATAATATGGCCTCCATTGAATTCGCATGCTTGGTTAATTAGAAATTGCATTTCTTTTTAGTGAAATCAGAACTAATGTTTTGACCAGCGACCATGATAGGTTACCCTTGTACTTATTAACTAGATCTTGTGCTGCTTTTCTTCGTAACAAAGCACGCAACTTGACCATACAGCGAGTTTTCGGACAATTGCGAAATAATTAATTTTACTATCAGTAGTGTTTTTACATTATCACGTTCAAACCAGTTTAAGGCATAAATAGAAATTAATTTAATTTTGTAGAGATTAGCGAACTGACAAAATCATTTTGCTTAATGTCGAAATGTAAAAGTGGATATTAGCTTCACACACTATTTCTCAAAAATGCGATAGGCATACAGCTTTAAAGGAGATTTGAAGCACCTTTTACTCTCTAAAATATAATTTAAATTAATTGTTTTGTAGTATAGTTTAAATTCGACACGGGCAAAAGTGCTAAAATGGGATCATGTCAATAACGGCATAAATATAACAGCTAGAATCATGAAACCTACAGGATAGACACTTGTGACAGGTTCTCATAGAATGGTACAGGAAGATGATCTCCGGTTTAAAGATCGCATCGATAGGATCCAAAATGTGAAAATCAGAGCAAATTACTTTGTCGCTGAACTCCTCTTACAATATTGGACTAGAAGATGCCTTTGCATGTTTGGGTAACGGGGTAAAGGTAGATTGCATTAAGTATTTTTTGAATGTCCATGGGCATGGCCATGTATATTTATGAATATTCTGCTGTTTTGTTTGTTTCTTTTGTTATTTTGTTTCACGTAAGCTCAGTAAGCCGTCTAAAGCTTTGTTTTACCAGAAGAAGCAATTAAACTCGTTAAATTTGTTGTAAAAGCAGCCGGCTTCGCACCATCTCGATTTTTCACCGGCATGACAACAGCAAAGTTAGACGATCACACTTAGCGACTATATTAAAAACAAATGACGATAAGATTTAATTACTGCACTAAAAATGCGCTTCAGTGTTACAACAAATTAATTTAAAAATTACACAATCTATATGCCTATATATACACATGCACATGCAGTTAAAAGATTACAAATACAATACAGGCCTAAAATTACATGAAAGCATTATACACTTAAAAATTAATCAATGTATTTTACAACAGTTATAACTTATGGAATTGTTAACTGTTGATGTTAACTGTTAAGCAGAACAGCTGATGGTATAAAACTATTATATTTGTTCTCACTTTTGGCAGGATGAATAGAAAGCCTCTTTTATTTCACTAATGTAATTTTGGTAACAAAGGAGATTGAAATTTGTTAACGATGATATTTATTTAATGAATTTGATACTGACACGACTTCATATTGATAAGGCAAAAAATGTTCACTTAACACTTTTAAGAAAAGTAGTGTCATGGGCAAATTTGATAAGTTTGCTGTTGATTCCAAATGCTACAATACTATTCGTACAAATTGAATAATATAGCAGCTACTACACCGCCTTGTGCCGTTCCGATGTTTATGTTCATAACATCAAACCGAATTTCGTCAATTTTTACTTGCTGAGATGGTTTGTTAAATAACTACATATCCATATTATAATCAATTACAAAGTGCAGTAATTATGTCTTTGTGGCTTACTGTGTCAAAAATAGAGCTATAATCTACGAGTTGGCTTCCCACAGCAACATTTAAATATATGTACAATAAAAAAAATTAATCCATGCATTAAAACACATGGATAACAGCAGCACACAATTATCTCACGCATGTTTATAACGTTCCGCAAAGATGCTATCTAGTCCGGACGTTTATTAGATGAGAATCGTTCAATTCTGGGTAATCTGTGTGACAAATAGGATCTATAAGCGGACATTACTGAATTTCTGCACTGTTCACTGTGCTATGTAATTAGGTATCTTATTGTCGTAGTAGGCTGTAGGATAAGACAAGATGAGATAGCATATAGGGCATCTAGTGCAGATATATCAGGTTCAGGATACACTAGGTATAGGTACTAGTTAAAGCAGGATAAGCAATATTAAGGGAGATTATTGTTTATGTTCTTAATTTTATGATTAACAATGGTTTAAACTACATCCAATTTTCCATAAGAAAATCCGAATCCATATGAAGAAAACGAGAAAATAAAAAAAAAATCCGTGCTAAGCTTAGATTTGCGCCAGTGACTTTGCACACACAGGTTAAATGACATAGCTAATGTACAATTATTAATCTATAGAGACTAGAAGCGAATTATATTTGGAATTAAGGAGGAGATTCTGAGCGTTACCGTTTATCAGTTTTTGATTCGTTTAAATATATTAAATTTAACTTTTATGAAATTACTGAAATCTCTGAATGCAATGTCTGTGTTGTAGGTTATTGGTGGGCGTGGGCGATTGCGAAGCAGAATCAGAGGACGGTCTAATAGTCGTACCGCTGGAAATAGTCCACTCGCGTTAGAGGCAATCCGGCGCAGAACCCTTGGAAGAACACTTGCTGCTTCAACGTTGATAAACGATCGAGAGGACGATAGAAACGAGGCATTAATCAATACTTTAGTGGCTTCAAAGATTTTAGATGAGAAAGAGAATGATAAAGATTTCCTTACGAAAACCCTTATTGCTTCGCAAGTAATAAAGAATAACAATGCAGTGGTGGCTGGAACAACAAGTAATAGGTCCGATAACAAGAACAGTGATGCCATTATTGTTACTGGTGATGATGACAACGTAGTCATTGCTAAGCGACGTCGAGGGAGGAAACGTACGGGAGCACGGAGAGTTTTGGAAACAGGAGGAAGTGATGCAAATGACGACGATGACCTTTTGGAAACACTTCTTGTTGCTGAAGCTCTTGGCAACGAAGGAGGAGTTATTGCTGGAACCAGAAGACGTGTTGTAGTTACAAACAAAGGAGAAGACGATGTAGCCGTATCCGGAAGTAAAACACGAGGAATGATCGCTGTAGGTAATGACGACAATGTGGTTGCAACTGGGCGACGTCGTCGTCCCCGAAAACGCAAAGGAAAGCTTAGAGTTGCAGCTGTAAGAAGCAAACATGATGATGACTGCTATTATCTTCATGATGCTGATGATGTACTGTATATTGATGCCAATGATATTGTATAGAAATGATTTTTATTGAACCGAATCTGAGGCCGGTTTCACAAAGCCGTCACTAAGTTAACTTAGTGACGGCTTTCACTAAATTACGCTGAATAAACTATTAATAACGATGGCTTTGTGAAGCTGGCTTCGCCTCTTCCAAAGTAACTTGTTCTAAAAAAATAAAAGATAAATGAGGGAGTTTTCAGGAATAGAAAATCTACAGCATCTTAAATTCCCTGTAAAAATGTTTGTTTTTATCTAGTTTGGTACTCAGCTGTAAAACCTACTTAATATAAATGATTGTGGCAGGACCGCGACATAGCTTAATTGTCAGACATAGTCTGCTAAGATTAGACATTGAATCTTGGCCACATTCGGACGGTGTGCTCCAACTGCCCAGAGATTGTATGACACATAAAGCCACACTTGAGCGACTTTCTGGGAATTACACATCTTTCAACTACTCAGGCCTACATATGCTTAATTTCGGTTGCCAAGCACACATTGTAGTCACTCATCATCTCCCATTGATCTTTATCAGAGAAATCACATAGCGGCAAAAGTTTATTTAGGGAACGAACGTTACAGCATTCATAGTTCCATATTCTTTCGAATCTATGTCTTTTGTCCGCTTTGGCCGTGTGATATTTTTGTTTTAGATTTTTTTCTGCCAATTTTTCCGAACACAACAAGTGTAGCCATAGCATGCGCAAAATGTTGAGCCTACCTTGAAAATTCCAGAAGACAAAGAATATTATTTTAGAAATGCGATACACGCAGGTGCTTTGACCTGTGACAATGCTAAAGGTTACAGACCCTGTTAGTTCTGTCAAATTACACCAAATAAACGTATCACCCGGAGATAGTGTAACGCTGAATTTTCGCTCAGGTGTCTAGTGTAACATATTCCGTGGAGTTCATCCAGGGACAAAGTTATGGGCTTTGAATTCTAAATGTCTATCGAAGCAGCTTCGTAATCAAAATAACTCAAATAGAATTTTAGACTGCATTAATGTATTACCAGCTGAAATAAAAGTACATATGGTCTATCGGAAAAATAGTGTTTCAAGTTTATTCTGTCACTTTTGTTTCAAAATGGCCGCCAAAGCAGCTTTAAAATCAAACCAATCAGTGCCTAAATTATGTTGGCGGTGACATTTTACTCAAGGGCCTAACGAGCAGCTAGCTGATTTGAGGGAGCAGGTGCATTTTACTGCACTTGGAGGTAGTTTTTTGCGTTCTAGGACAACTTATTTTGGTTGGAATAAATAAGTAGTTAAAGTGCCTTCATAGACCTTGAATTGTTACTTAAAAGATAATTTAATCAACTTACTTGAAGATATTAGGAGATGATGAGTGACTACAATAATCAAAAAGATTTTCTTTGTATTTTTTCTACATTTCACAGCATTTTGAGGACACCTGAGGGTACTTTTAATTCAATTTCTTACATGCTTCAATTTTCGTTTTTTTCGAATTTATAATTACAAGTTTCTAATTTCAGTCAGAACTGTTTAGGGGTTTACGTCATTCTACTTACATGTGCCCGTGATAAGATAATAAGCAAATACTGTACATCTCAAAGACTTCCTAGAATCCTGGTTGAGTTATTTTGACCTTTAAGCTGCATTGGCGAGCATTTTGAAACAAAATGACTTTGAATGACTTTGAAAAACTGTTTTTCTGATAGATCATTGTATGCTTTTACACCAGTTGTCCAAAGTGCTAGGTTGAATTATTTTGACCTGAAACTGCATCAGAGGCCACTTTGAATTTAAAGCCTATAACTTTTTTTCCCTAAAATGGACTTTAGGTGCTTTTCAATATGTTATTCTTGGCGATTTTCTGAATGTCTGTGTAAAAATTTAGCGTTACACTATTTTTGCCTTGGTCATAGGCCTACTTTATTTTGACCAGACTAGGTGGTGAACATTAGGGCCTTTTCTTCATCTCATTGGTAACTAGTTTGGCTTGCAGTCGCAGCAGTGTAACACGTAGTTATAATGATATTAAAATGAGAGAGACAACAACACCAGGTCCTGACTGAAAAATAAGTGCATGTTCTCTTTTTCAAACTCGGTCCTTTGTCAAGTTCTAAGTAAGGATATAAATTAAAATCCATTTTTGAGATGCAGAGCATAATCACCGTTCAACGTCCAATGTCACATTAAGTTGCTAAAATACATTTCTCATCACATTTGATAGGTGATTTTATTTCAATCCTCACTAACAGATACGTATAAAGCGGCTCTTCGGAAAGCGACACCACAGTATAATTTAACTTGTTAAGGCCATCAGTTTTTAGTCTGAACATTGATGTTTTAAATAATTTTTTTTTTAAACCGGAAGGTGGTCTTTTAACGTGCCTTAGCATATGATACCGTCCTTCTTGTTTGGATGGCCGTTTGACTTGAAGTTTGGAGTATTTTATTCTCATTTCCATATCATCATCTTCTCCACCCCAACCCCAAAATTCGTTCGAGTAACCGTTCACCAATTCGAAGTGCTGTTTTTTAAATGCTAAAACACCACCTACCAAGGCGCGATAGCCAACTTTATAAGTGCCAGTCCTGTTGATAACATAGGACATGTGATAAGGTTGTTCCACACATTTGTATATGTTCTTATCATTCTCAGGAATAAGGTCAACATCGTGAAATATCACACATTCAAACTGACTAAGCTTTTTAGCTTCAACAAACGCAGCATTCATTATCACGCCTTTGTTGAAAGTTTCGTTACCTTCTTGTTCAGCGACGACGATACGATAACTCCTTTGCTGTTTCTGCAGCAGTGGGTGTAGATTTGCAAGAAGAGTCAACAGATGACTCTCTCTGTCTCTATATGGAACAACAATTACAACAGATTGTTGTGCAGTACAGTTAGGAGGGTGGTAAACACCCCCAGTTAGTCGCTTCAAGGTACGTAGTTTGCCACGGACCACGTCTTCCTTAATGACAGGTTTAAATGCTCCCGTAAGGCCAGGTGGTTGTTTAGGGCACGGTGGCTGTTCTGTATGCAAATTTTCACCAGTGTCCATTTGGGAATCATTAATTCTGAAAAAGGAAACGTAGTATGTCAGGCCTAATATCACTAATTCAAAACTTGATATTTTTATTTAATAATAACTTCAGCAACAATAACAAGATTATATATAGATATGATGGTTATGCAGAAACTGTTTGTGTGCATTAATAAATTATGTAAAATGTAAACTCAGGCCCCAAAATCGGCTACGCAGCGGTTTATTCTTCCATTACCTGTCATTACAGTAATCTACATACTTTTTACGTGTGCCGCGATTGTGCTTAGTCTTTTGTTGCTCTAGTTCAAACAGAGATGTTTGTATTCGCTTTTCTCTTGCGGATAATATATTCGCTGGTTTAACTGAAATTATTTACAAAAAATAACAAAATGACGAACCATTTGCAGTTTGACAATATTACACCTAATACTGTAAAACAACCCATACAAACAATAAAAACCCTAATGCAGTCAGATGATAAATATACAACTGACACATGTAATACACTTTATACGCTTTTCCTCTCCATTATTATAAAATAAGTTAAAAATAACACAAAATAAACTCACGCTAACGTTATCCGTTGTTTCGTAGCATAAGAGAAAACAGGAACCGAATTTTGTGAGATACTGTTTAATTCAATGATTACGCTGAACAAAAACCAGGCGGATGTGACAAACAAAAACGCTTTTGTAACTCGCTCTAGGTTTGTCAAACTACACAGCGAGTCCATGCTCTGCGAACTTATTACGACGGAAATACCAGCAGACAAAATTATTGACGAGGTCCATAAGGCCAACTTGTATTATACATGCACGACGTATTACGTGTGTAAAGCAACGTACTGCTGTTTACGTTGATTTCTTTGGAGCGGGTTTCTTTGGAGCCTACGCCAGGACCTCTACCTGAACTCACTGAAACAAGTTAAGTTCAAGCGAATACGTGAGGTACATGACAATTTTGCTATTATACACCAACGCTGACGGAGAATATCCACTACGTTTTAAGTATTCGTTTTATAATAGCAACCAGCAATAATTACAACGTAACAAACGCAAGGCAAACAATGGGGAAGAACATGGTCACAATGTGTGCCTAGTGACAAAGGTATAGATGGCCGACCATCAGGCTTAATATTCGCTCTGAGTGGTTTTATTCACCATGCTGATCCAGGTTATTTACTGTACCTTGTTAGCTGCATCGAAGTATTATTTTGCATTCTATATTTTACTTCCAACATTGTACAGGCTGTATCGACACGTAATACAGTAATAGTCACTATGGCACTAAGGCTTCAATAACGTTTGAATGGCTAAGAGAGTGATAGGCGAGCTTTTAAAACGCCACAGTTGAAACCAGAATAATAAATTCCAGAGATCAGCTTTAAGGAGACCCTACACGGACTAGAAATTGCTTCCTGCTAGTAAAATTTTTGAGTGAAGACAGATCCGTCAAATTTGCTTTCCGGATTTCATCGGACATGTCAGCAAATTAAGGACAAAGAAGTCAGGAAACTGTCAGGAAAATCAGCTTTTTGTATGATAGGCAATCTCATATGTTGCAAACTTACAACTAATTCAAAGGCAGGTTAATGAAACAAAATTTAAATGAACGTTCGCCCAGTTAATTTTGCTGCATAATTATTATTAAGTGTTATTTTTTGTTTTTAAATTGCGTTTGTTTAAATTTGTTTGGCTCCTTCGGCAATATGCAACATTGTTCAGCGTACTTAAAGCAGCCCCCCCCCCCCGGCCCCAGCTGTACACTAAGTGCCGTAAAACTTGGTTAAAGGAAAACAGGATGATTTTTCATATCCTATCCCATTTTGAAGTACAGTAAAATGCATATATTTTTAAACCTATAATAATGAAACGTTTCTGATAATTAAATAATAGATTAAAAACTTAATTTACTAGTGAAAACATCAGAACTGAACATAATTTTCAACAGCACAAACATCCATGTTGCATGTGTTTACGAAAGCGAAAATTAAAGTACATTGCTTCTGTACAAGTTCAGTGTGATATACAAAACTCGGCAAATTTTAAGTTTAAAATTCAAATTAAAGTTCAAATTTCAAACGTTTGCACTATGTCACAACTAAACACCTTTAAACTGAGAGATACAGCAACTGTTCTTTTGTGCATCGCATTTCGAGAAGCATACGCTAGTGCCTATCTAACTATCGAATGGCGAAATGCATGTAATAGCGAAGAGCTAGCAGCGCGAGCGCGAAGTTACGTTTCAGTCGTAATAATTCTTTCGCGTTAGTCATTTTTGAAAAAAATTAGTACGTTCCCTTTCAATATTTTACAGGGTAGATTACTTTGGGCTGTAGTTTAAGATTAGGCTCGGTTTCTCTTTAAATTTGGGTTGATCATACATGAATTAACGTATAATGACAATCTAAACTCTCAAAAGATCAATTGAAGCTGTCATTAAAATCTCAAAATAACATTCAAAACACATTTTTTATTCGTGGTATTAAACTACAAACTCAAGTATTTCATCACCAGATCACTAGGATAATATAAGCAAAGCATCAATACAAAAAACTCAGTAACTGTTCAATTTTTGCATCATTTCGGACTACAGACTATTGATTGTTTAAGCCACTGGCTCGCTGCCAAGCGTTGCCAACCCACCGCTAGCCCAAGACTACTCACATCACCCCCCCCCCCCCGACTGGCTATCCCGAGGGTTGCAGAGAAAATTTTCTTCACAAGGTGATCACCCTAGTCCAAGTGCCTTTGATGTCAGTAACAGCGGTGTGAATTTTCAGTTTAAAACTGGGGGTATTGACCGATACGTCAACACGAATTTCCAAAAAAAATTGAGAAAGATCTCTGGTGCAGCACCTCAGCCGTGCCTCCAGTGTTCTACCACTAGGCAAACTAGGCTGTAGCATAGGGTGGCCAAACAAACACTTTTCTGTCAAAATATATGATTCGTCCACACTAACAGTAACCCGTCTTGCCTCAGTAAAACAATCTCTAGTTTTGCTTTACCTGCATCCCTAAGATTTTGTCATTGTATGCAGATCTCACTGACGAGTTGCCTTGCTTTTGACCACAGTTTACATGCATGCAAACGACTCCTCCATTAAATTAAAAAAGTTTCTTACAATATCGTTTATCTAATCATGGCACATAAATCCATGAGAATCAAATCCTTCAGAAGGGCACTACCGAGAAAGGAAGGTAAAAAATCTGGCAGATATTGAACTGCAAAAAGGTTGGCCACAACTACTTGCAACCATACCAGAGCTATGGACTTGAAGATGGTGAAACTATTGAAATTGTGTATATGAAAAAGAAAAGTTAGTATTTCAAAAGTTTTCTGATGAAAAGGCTGTGTAAAAATCTAGTGAAGAGTATATACACGAAGAGTGTGCAGTAGAAATGGTAGAGTTTTATTGCTTTTGAAGACCAGTCATAAATTTAACTTCAAATGAAATCAATACAAGGTGTAAATAGGTAATTAACTACAATTAATTAATGCACTGTAATACATGCATAAGTCTAGCACGTAGGTACCATTATTACGCACGGCAAAATTCAATTTTGCGGGTTAAGTGCGCGGGGGCAGAAGACCAGTCACAAATTTAACTTCAAATGAAATCAATACAAGCTGTAAATAACTAATTAATTACAATAAATTAGTGCACGACAACACATGCACAAGCCTAAGACATAGGTACCATTATACTTTATTACGTACAACAAAAATTCAATTTTGCGAATGTGGTGCATGGAGGGGCCGTTGAAAGGGCCTAGCAGTTGAGAAAGGACGCTAAAAATACTTTTAGTTAGTGCGGCCCTGCATGCCTTTGTTGAGTACGGCAATATTTATTCGGCTTGGTCATAGTTGCTCGACTACAATCGTGACAGTGACCCTCTAAACAAGTAAAAATAGATTTCTAAATACTCCGGTAGCCTTGCACTTATAGTTGCAGTAGGTATAGCGAATAATCCATCTTTTTCGTTAATTCAGGCTAAGCCTTGCGCCATTTTTCTGCGCGGAATGGAACATTTACCCTATGCATTAACCAAACTTCAGTTGATGTGACACGATTATTCATATACGCTATTATTGAATTAACCACTGATTTTGCCGCGCCCTTAGAATGAAAAGTTATTCAATGAAATTGCTTCATAAGACCGGATATATTTTGCTAGAGGGCAAACAGTGAAATACAGTAGCTGTGAAGTACCGTGCATAGTGCCTCGAGACTACGCAGGATATTGGCTTACAGTCTCAAAGGTCAGTGTGTTTTAATTAATTTTTGCACATGGCAAAGGGTAAAGAAACGTGGGTCAGATTTATGAATGAACGTATCGCAGGGCTGCGCGGATTACAATTACGCTTACCATACCCGGTATTACAACATCAAGATTATTAACTTATGAACGTTTGGTAGAGTTTTATTAGAACCGGCGCCCGGATATGCCTGCGAACTCCATGATAAATCGGACTTTATATTATGATTAATATTCATGTAGCTAACATTAGTCACTAGTCAGTCAAGAAAACGTTATAATTACAAAGATTAAAAAATTAGTTGAAGATAACCTACAAAATTAATTATTGCATCATTATGGTGTTTAAAGTAAAGTAATGATTTTTTATTACTTTTAGAGCTGCGAAATATGTGAACAATTTTTGACTTGAAAATGAACAAACGTAGCTTTGTATATAGAAGTATTAGAACACTGTAGTAACATTACTGTCATCAGCTACGCTGTTTTATCGATTCACACTAAATAAATAAAGTTTATATATAAATATGTAGCTAGCATTATCGAAAAGTCCATTTAACGAGCGTCGAGGACACAGCTTCCACGGAGCTATTCGATCTCCTATCTCTTAAGAAATCTCTAATGCATTAACATTTTGAATCTAACAATTCTGTAGAGCCAACCTTCAAAAAATCAAATAATCTCGGAGTTCATGGAATACAATTTTTTTCTGATTGTCGATTACCGATCTTGGACCGACTGGAGTTTTTGCTCTGATCAACTTAGCGTGGTAGCTGGTTAATGAAAACATGTTATCAGGTTTTACTAACTGAATGGTTATTGACTCTTGATTGACTATTTGGTCAAAGATAACTGTTACAGAAAAACTACATTCTTGTAGCTACATTTTTCCACGCATTATAATTTATGCAAAATAGCTTACGAACCTTGTTGTATGTTTAAGCTCATTTGTAGATAATTGTCCAAGATTCTGTCGATTTTCTAGGACCTGGCACATTCAGAGAGTCTTTTGTGGCCTTACAATAACAACAACAACACCACCAAAGAAAAACATCTTCTGAAAATCATGGGAAATTACTTATATTCCTTATCAAAAAGTATCCGGAATCCAGCAGCACTTAGATTTTCTGACTACCACATCCACGTACGAACTGGTGACAAAAAGGGAGCTGGAACGGATGCCAACGTCTACATCGTACTTTTTGACGATTCGGGCCGGAAGTCACCGGAAATATGCCTGGATGTCCTCTTCAGAAATGATTTCGAGAGAGGCAACACGGACGTTTTCCCGTGTCCAAAGCTGTCGGGGTTTGGCAAAATTGCACAAATAGAATTGTGGAGAGATGCCAACGGCTTCTGTGACGACTGGTAAGACACCTTTTTAACTTTTCCGCCACCGGTTTTCTGAAAGTGGCCAAACCAATAAGCTCCCAAAATATGCTCGCCGTCGTGACACACCTAATTCGTCGCTAGCTAGCTCACACTCACACGTTTTTTTCACTTACTCTCCTTTCGCCTTCCCATTGATAAGCTTCTCTCACTTACTTGCATGGTCAGCCAAAATCCACTTGCACATTTTCAGTCTACACAGTTTGATCCATTTCAAACTTCTACACGACTTTCAGGTATGTAGATTACGTGATGGTTCAACATGTTTCTGTTGGGTGTCAATTCTACTTTCCCATACAGCGGTGGATTAACGCATTCCAGAAATACCGAATTAAGGAACATGATTGTTGTTTACCTCAATTCGATGATCAGATGGAACCACGGAAACAGGAACTAGTAGAGAAAAAACAGATATATGAGTTCACTCGCCACTACGATGGAATTCCCTGCCAGGTAGAGTGTAGAAGTTTTGGCAGAAAGTTTGTGTTTTCAGAAAATAAATAGCACCACAAAATTTATTGCCATAATTTACGAACGGAGAAAGTATTTACTCACTTCTCTGATCCCTTCATTTAGACAAAAATTTGTTGAAACTGCTTGAAAAACTATAGTGTAGACTAGCTATCCACAAAACTTAGTTTAAAATACTTCGTATAACGGTTCAAAAGGAATTTATTTACAAAGCAAGTAAAAGAAGAAAGGAAGGAAGGAACGAAAGGAACATTTAGAAGCAAGGAAATGTTTTATCTGTACATCACAATTTATTAAATTGGATTTAATTTTGCAGGTGAAAAGCATTCCTGTTGTCGAACAATTCTCTGATGATTATAAGGTGGGCCTACAGATATCTGCATTTTGTGATTTTCCATATTGTGGGCATTGCGTGCATCCCAGTGATACGAGACGCTACTTAATGATAGAGACATTTATGAGTAAGCGAGATTCGCAAAAAGAAGACGTTAAAAAGTTACCCTGCAAACTCTGGAATTTTTGCTATACATTAGATTGTTATAAAAAGTAATAGGTTTGGACACTGAAAAAAGTATAGGCTACTAATCAGTTAAAAGTAATAGCTAACTGAAATTAAAGTGTGAGGTGTGGTGCAATTCGCAAAACAAGGTCACCTTGTGGTCAAAGTTATTAATGCTCAATTGCAATGAGTCAAATAAAAATTTGCACACAAACTACATTTATTGCAATATTCTTAATTTTGTTTCAGCCACATTGTGTGGCTGTCTGGCTGAGGTAAACGTAAAAGACCTCAAAAATTTTGGAGAGCCAAAAACTGTTTAGTGTTGTTCAAGCTTATCCGAAGGCAGATAACGCTTTTTTTACAACAATAGTGGAATATATTGAGCTGTTTAAGAATAATAACTATTGCTATAATAGCCATTATTTTTATGCAGCTGAACATGCTCTGGAAAATGTAAAGCTATAACAAGAGTAGCTAGCAAAACAAAATTTAATGGAATTAACAATATCCAGCATACGTGTGTTCTGTATGCTATACCTACTAAATCTATATTTAGTCTAGTATGAAAGCTAAGCGAGGTCTGTTACTACGTATTCATCTCCATAACTGCAAATCTGCTAAAACTTTTATTTGTGGTGTGTTACCTAGCAATTAGTGTGCTAGTTACTGTGTTGTCGTGAATCCGTGCAAATAGCGAGTTTCAAAACACTGTATACATAGAAATCGCATAAAATTGTCACTTGAGCCTGGGCATTTATAAATACTTTTTTCCTCAGATAAAACCTGAAATACAGCCTACAAGAAGTTTTTTCTTTGCATAATTGCGTGGTTTACTTTATAATAAAAATTTTTGACAACAGTATTTTGAAACGTCGTGCTTGAGGTATCGTTTTCAACATGAATCAAAATCGCTGGCCTAATTTAGAATTTAACTGATCGAGAAGAACATTTCGAGTCAACTCTCGCAGTAAATTTTGCTGAAATTATATAGAGCTTATGTTATAATGCAGTTTTAACCATTAATAAGATAATTCAGAATTATAAAACCCCCTGTCTTTGCGCAAGTTCCGTCTCTATACACGCATGCTGCCGTTACTACCGCAAGTTGTATCTATAAGCTCGTACCCGTACGTATTTTCACGAACAGTCATTTTAAGTTTTCAATATTTTTTCTTATGCAGTGGGATCTAGTAAAGAGAAAAATGAAAATGTTGGCAGAAAGTGCAATTACTAAATTTGTAGTAGACAAATGGCAAACAGTTGATGATCTAAAGGACATGTACAAATTCAAGCATTTTCCAGTTCCTAAGGTGAGCTAATTTATAAATATTGCTGCAACAGGTTTTAGGGATTCTCTCTCAGATATACCACAAAATAGATCTATATACAAGTCAAGTAAATTTTGGCTTCTACTCAGATAGTTTGCAAAATAAACTATAACAATAATTCGAGTGGGATTTAAGATGGGAGCATGACACGCTTGTTATAACTAATGAATATTGAATAATTAAGAAAACAAAGTGCACATACTTAAATTGCATAGGTTAAAGTTCTCAGTTGTGTGCATTTATTAGTTACTATAAATATTGATTAGAATTCAAAAACTTTGAAGACCTTTGTCATTGCTCCATCATTACAAGGTCACTGACTATACCGCTAATGTATCTGGTGGAATAAGTTCTGTAAGTCCAGTTTTCTGATCATAAGTTTACAGTTCTGTTGACGTTCAAGAAAATTTTCTTTAACTTAAATCACACACCAAGCTAGGTCACTAACTAGTTCCCTTACCAGCTGATGAAATAAGGTGTAAATGTCTGATACTTTGGTTGTTTAGTTCTTGCACTTCTTGCAGTAAAAACACCTTTGACTGTGTACTATCCATCCAAGTTTATCACTTTCTTACCAGAACATTCGGCCATCCTGGTAGTATAAATTTCAATGTCTTGTTTTTGGTACTGCCTTAATATAATACAGTTGGCAGTTTAAGGAATAAGCTAATAATTTGTTTTCGTATTTTCAGTGTACTCGTCGGAAAAAGTGAGTTCATATGCTTTATTAACCCGAAATTTGATTATTTATCTATCTACAGAATGCAGAAGGATGGGAAACAGACGAACATTTCGCAAGACAAAGATTGACAGGCGTCAACGCTAAGATGATTAGACTCTTTGTAAAAGGAGATGATTTACCAAAAAAGTAAGAAATTCACATTCTGATGCCCCACTTTCATTATGCAGGAATTTTTATAATGAAAATCAAAGAAACAACGCTCAGATGCTCAGACTGTGGGTGAAAGCATGCGCCCTAAAGAAAAAATCAAGTCAATTACACAAACTCTCCTTTATAATGTGTTTGGTCATTTTAACGTTTTCATCTGCTGCTTTTCGGAACGCTTAGCAACACAAAAGCAAAATGTTGGAAATGCAAATTGACATGCTTTTCGTTGCAATGTAATGCCAATAACATTTTTAGCATTACGCAGTTTTAATGTATTTCAGCATTACTCACTTTTTCTACCATACTGCCTTTGATTCCAGCTTTAATGTGAGTCAAGAACTGGTGGCACCTTTTCTGGAAGGAAAGTCAATGGAAGAAGCTGCAAATTCCAAAAAACTCTTTTATACTGACCATAAACTGTTGGAGGGTATTCCTACTATTGCAAATACCAAGGTAAGATAAAATGAGCTACGCCAAAGGTTCTTAAGATATCGTAAAGTGACGCGAGGGAAGATAGAGTTTAGAGTACGGTCAGGTGACGTACGGTGCCACACAGCGTAGCACAGGTTTTAGATTTCGCCTGAATCTGATCCTCTTTACAGCGTTGTAGCAAATATCAACTCGAAAATGGGCTCACACTAAATACCCTAACATCTGGCAGGGCCTATGTTAAATAAAGAAGCTCATAATTTTCCTTTTACCTGTAATAAATTGCTAATGTAATTTGTTTCTTTCATACTTACAGGTATGCGTTCCATACGCTCTGTTCTATCTCAAGGATGACCAGACGTTAATACCAGTAGCCATTCAACTTTTTCAAACTCGGGAAAGCCCTGTACGTAAAATTGTTATTTAGTACGCCTACTAATACCGACATGAGCTATTTGATGAAAAATACTTGCAATTCTGCTTGTTTTAGAAGTCAGAAGTTTATACAGGAGCAACACAAGTATTTAACATAATAGACAAATGTGACCATGGCACACTATAAGCGCTCGTCACTCATTCAGCACTCAACGGCAGAGCCTTTTAGTAATATTGAAGAGAAGTTGTGGCAAAACTGGAATCTAGCCGATTCTCAAAAGTGATACATGAAACTGCCTGGAAAACAGTTTTCCCGATATTCAATTACTGAAAATTAGTGATCAGATATCGCCATCAATTACTCAGGTCACTGTTAGGAGTCTTCTGTGATGGAAAGGCCTAGCTAATAAAGCTGAAGACATTTCTGATAAATTGTTAATTTACAGCTGTCGGATGTAGTAATTAATAGAAAAGCCCAATGCTTGTAACGAAAACAGCTCCTGGAATGGATGCATGTAGATCGAATATAAGTTAAATTGAGCAGTAGAATGTAACGTTTGCAAATACTTGATATGAAGTTGGATACTTTTGAGTACAAGCTAGGTGAATGTACATTTGCTAGTTTCGTAGATATCCCTTCAGGAATGTAACCTGCATGTAGGAAAGAATGCTATTTATTTTCTAATGTAGTTCTATGCTTTGCGAACAGGTGTTCACACCCAAAGACTCTCATTACACTTGGCTTCTTGCTAAGATGTGGTACAACAACTCAGACGCGCAAGTCCATCAAGCTGTAACACATCTAGGTAAGAGTGGATACTTTGCAACGGTATAAATAGGTTTTATAAAGGTTTTCATACACACAGTTGCTGATTTTTTTAATTAACAAATTTTATTATAATCAATAGGGGCTTGTGTCTAATTAGCTTCTGAAACGGGTTTTTGCGAGTCAAGTTAAGTATACCACATTGATTATGAAATAAATGGTGTTGTCTTAAATCGAATCTCCTGGTACTTTCCAAATACGATTGTTATAGGTTTAACACATCTTGTCATGGAAGGGGTGGTGGTTTGTACTCACAGGAACTTGAGCCCCTCACATCCAGTGTTTAAACTACTTGCACCGCATTTTCTCTATTTGATTGCTATAAACACGTAAGTATCAGTAAGCACAGTATTGTTATCAAGATCGTTAACTGGTAAAATTAACTGGTGCATTTTACATATTTACTACATCTGTGAGCACGTATATCATGTAACAATTTCTGTCATCCATTTTCACTACAGTAGGGACTTCTTGTTAAGGCAAGAATAGTTCTTGGACATTAGCCTCGGGCACTAATTATCCACGAAGACAAGTATGCGCGTATTTCACTTGTTTTTTTTACTGTACTTCAGGCGAGGCCTTAATCTACTGATATCAGAATCTGGATGGATTAGTAAAACACTCGCTATCGGCAGAACTGGTGCATTTGAGATAGTGAAAAAGAGGCAAGTAAATTGTGATAAAAGTTAAGCACATTGACCATTTTTAATTATGCTTAGTAAAGCTTTTAATTTCCAACTCAACAAGGCCTAATGGCGTCGCATACAGATCGCAACTAATACCCAGTCACTAAACCCAGATCAAAGTTGTTTGGCGATGTATATTCATTTTCGTCTACGACTTCAATAACATGTAATTCCGTGGAAACATTTTGAATTTTTTACTCTTTGCAGCTTTGCAGACTGGAACTTCAGTCAAAATGGCAATCTTCCTAACGAATTAGAATCGCGAGGCTTATTGGATGACAAAATTCTGCCTGGATATTACGCTCGTGATGATGCATTGAAAATTTTCTATGCGCTCAACAGATATGTAGATCAAATAGTTAAACACCATTATGGTGAGTTAGATTCTTACTTCATGATTAGTAAATCTTACAGTGGACTTCTTTAAAACGTCTGCTAACACTTTGCGTGGTCCCAATGCAAGTGTCATGCCTAGAAAATGGTTGATGCAGAACTATTTCACGCACGGTCGTTTCGGCACAGGTTGTGCACACCAAATTATGCGCAGTAAATATTGCGTAAGGCACATTTTTAATCCGCAAATAAGTTCATGGCTGGAGTTTAATAAAATTAATTTTGTTGGACGAATTCCCAAAAAAACTGAACCATCAATACCAACAATTACAGCAAGAAGGTTAACAACATCAGCAACAACGACAGAAATAATAGAAAGCAGCAGGAGCAACAGTAACAACCACACAAACTGCTTCAGACTAGTTTTTGAAAGCAGCCCAATTTATATTCTTTAAAAACTACAGAACTGCCTCCACTATTTCAAAGTGCTCTGCGTTTTTGTACGAAGCATTCGCATCATTTTTGCAGATACACCAGAAAAGATAATGAACGATGAAGAACTCCAGGAGTGGAGAGCTGAACTCACTGGGAAACACGGCTGTAAATGTGGCTTCAAGGTAAGATGAATCTGATGTGAAGAAAGTTCATCTACGACTTGAAGTAAGAGGCATGATACATTCGGGCTGACTTTTTCACACAAAATACGTATAAAATGATGTAGCTTCACGAAACTTGAATTGACTGATTTGTGCACGAAATTTGTGTAGATTCAAGCTAAATCGAACCGACTGAGCTATTGCCTTATTGGATATGAATTAGAGCTTTAAGTTTTAAGGAGAACTGAGCTAACTGACTGGTAGCCTAAAATTTGGATATAACTTCTCTTGTCCATGAAATTTAGGTGTAGATTAAAGTAAGAAGATCCAACAGAGTTTCTTCCACGTGCCTTAAGATGTATGATGATCTGACACAGATTCTTGCAAATAAGTTTTAGACGAAGTTTGGTCTGATAATTGGTCCGATGTTTACTGATTTTTGCACGCGCATTTGTGTTTAGTCTATGCTGCAGTGGACTTCAAAGTAGGGCTGCGACCGGTTTGCCATCAACCAAACATATTGACTAGATTTAGGCCTAAGCATACAGCTGCACGTGTGCATTGAATGTATACGGGTGACTCACATGCATGCCAAAAAACATTTGTGAAAACAATAGTAGGCCTAACTGCAATAAACACGAAAGCTAAAATAGACACTCGCAATTTCATAACACAATGATAATGAAGTCAGAAATGAAAAAACACACAACAACAGAATAAACAAAATAATGTAAAAATCGTGTAAAAATAACGTAGATAAAAAGCATTGTCAAAAACAGCAAAGAGCAGGAAGTCAAAGACGAAAAAAGCAACAGGCAGCCCAACAATAAAATTGAAAAGACAAATGGAAAGGAAATCAAATGTGAATTTTAAGTCGATGCTAAAAAAGATAAACATAATAAAGGTAACAGTTGAAAACAAAGGTAAATAAGTCGAAGAGGGAAAAATTGTGCTTAATCGGGCTAAGGCAAAACAAGGAAAAGTGTGAACAAAAAATGAAAAAACTTCAAAAATAGCAAAAGTGCTTTGTTTACTACGCATTTTGATTAAACTCAGCATATATATATATATATACATACATAGTATATATATATAGTACCTAGGCTATGTCTCATTTGAAGCAGAAAAACATGAAAATGAGTTTCAAATGCACCTCAAGGACTGACTTATTCTACTAAACATTTCCTTCGACTATTGTAGTTTTTCTTCCCATTGGTCTCAACACTTTCTCTCACTTTTGTAATTGTTTCTCAAAAACTTTAAGCAGTTTTTAACCAGCAAAAACTTTTTTAACAAACAGGATTTGTTCTCTTTAAAGCAATAGTAACTTAGTAACTTCAATCTAAAATGAACTTAGGCGATAGCCTGACGTCTTAACCACCTGTAAAGAAATAACTACAATGGACTGAGGGACCAGTGAGCTGTAGGAACGACGGACTGAAAGATCAATGAGTCACGGTACAAGAGAATCGAATAGCAAACGGGCTCGAAGAATATCCCACATTATTACAGCCCTAATATTCTACCCTAATAATTATATATATGCCAGGCGCGAAAGCCTTAGGTGGTAGTTAATATTTAAATGCGTAATAAAAGGTTCATTAATTACCGTTAACTTTACGCCTATGACTTGTATTCATGATAAGTTTTTAACTATATATATAGTACTTATTAAATTTAAGTCGTCTGATACTTTAATACAAGGGTGTACCTGGAGAAGGAGACAAATTCACAACTGTTGAGCAATTAGTTGAAGTTTTTACTACCATCATTTACATCTGCAGTGTTGGTCACGCTTCAGTGAATTTTCAACAATATGACGAATATGGCTTCCCACCAAACTATCCATCCGTTCTTAAAGGTGAACCACCAATGGACAAGGTAATACCTTATAATATTGTTTTACCCAAAAATCTACGTATTTATCAAAGCAATGTATTAGGACAACGTATTAGGCAGATTATTTATTGACGTTTAATTATTAGTTTAGTCACACGTAATTTAGAGCTACAGCTAATCACAGCTAATTAGGCCCCACAGCTTTTCTTTGTGTTTAATTAATATCCAGTTTAGTAGGCAGAGAACTGACTATTGCTTATCATACCTAGAGGCGACTGGCGACCGTGTTCAGCGATGGCGTCTACCGACGTGAAAGAAATAGGACGTGTATATTATTAATGTACGATTGTGCGACGATATTGCAAGTTGCCAGAGATCGAAAACAAATTTTTTTTCTGTTTTTTGAGATTGGGGTTCAGGGACCAGCGTCTATCGAAAATCATCCAATGATATCCCAGCTTGTGGTCATGTGATATATTCTGCTTTACTTACAAAACGTCATATACACGTATAATTACATAACAACAATATTAAGTTGGCCATTAAAATTGATATAACATATGTAGTAAACCTATAATAAAAGAATAAAATATATAATACAGGAAATACCGCAAGGTTAGAATAAAATTACGACCTGCGACAATTCTTGTCACAAAAAGGATTGGAAACTGCACCTTTTCACCGTCAAGTATTGATAATTCGATCATTTGTTCCAAAATTCATTTGATTATTTAATAAAAATTAATGTTAAAAATTTCCATTCATATATTTACAATCTTAGATTAACAAATCAGTAAGTTAATTCTTGGCATTCAGTTTCAATGAATGAATGAGTTTTATTTGCACTTTTTACAAAGTAATAAGGCACAAATAAATAGTAAAAAGTTAAGTGCTGGAGCAACCAGCTTTAACAAGGCAGAGATAATCCAATACATAAAATCACAATCACACAAACTTTACATAGTATAATAAATGTTGATCATGCAAACGTTTATAAAATTACGACCAATGAGCAGAAAAAGAAAATGATAATGGGTAAGAATGTATAAATCAGCCATACAGACAAACCATATACAATTGTATTGTTAACGACTATTGTAAAATAAATAGTATTTTGGTAACAAAAAAGTCCAGACGAGGGAAGCAATTGTGAGTGGTCATGTACAGCGACCGTTTTGCTTTATTTTGTCTAAATTATACTTCATATAATCTGCGCACCATGAACATTCTTTTAGCATTGTACAACATTAATTTTGGATAAAATTTCCTTCTTTCTTAAACTTTCTTTTTGTTTTATTATACTGATGCTGTTTTCTAATAATTTACAAATATGGTGGTTGCACGCAGACACGAGTCGCGAGTTGCCTTGGTGTATCATCAGAATGCTGGTCACTGGTAGCTGGAAGCTACAGCCGCTAGTCGCCTTATTGGCTTTATACAATTTTCTACAGTCATAATAAAAACCTGATTATCTTTAATTATTGTTTGGTGAGGCTTAGTCCCATCACAAAAAATCATCGGTTAATCATTACCGACACCCAAAATTCAGCCAGTGGTGGACGATACTCTGTCACTGGTAGATTTTTAATAACTGTTGAGATATTTGATCAGTTTATCACGAATATGAAAAAGATTGGCTGTCACTTTTTTCAACGTAACTGGCATTTTTTGACTTGAGCATATGCATAGTAGAAGTGATTCATTTCTCCAAGTCTGGAGTTTTATGAATTTCTATAGTAACTACATGTGACAAACTTCTATTTTATTAGTCTATAATTTCAGTAAGAACAAAGTAGCTTTCAGAGTAGGCCCGTTTCCTGGATGGCACTCATACATAGTAATCACAACTGTGATGGTATTTTGGGAGTCATAATATAACGTTGCAAAATTAAGGATATTGAAGACATGTGTTTGAAGAAAATTAGATTCTAATGAAGCTATAAATTTATTTTCAGACTCCTCGTACTGAAAAAGACGTTATTTCAGCTTTACCCGACCAGGAAATCATATTGGACGTCATGGTGGTAACAAAGTTACTTAGTGACAAAGGAACTAACAGCTTGTCAGATTTTGAGGTGCAATATTTCTACGACGAAGTTGGCATCAATGCCAAAAAACAGTAAGAAAATTGTCTTTCATAAATGTCAGCGCTGTATCGAGAGATTTCATAATACATTATAACATAATATAACGGGTGCTACTTTTTGGTAACACAAAGAAACAAATTTAAGATATAGAATCTGTCAACATTTTCGTATTTAGGAAATGTTTGGATGCAGAGAAATAAACTGTGTCCCCTTAATGGAACTACTATTATTTGAAATAATAACAGTGTAGTCATTTTTTTCAAAATGAATGTTTTTTTAGATTGACATCAGATCTAAACGAGATCAGCAAATCGATCAAAGAACGAAATTCAAAACTGAAGTACCCATACGACTGGTTGGATCCCAAAGCTGTCCCAAACTCTATCAGTATATAGGGCCCAAAGTTGAGAGTGTTCCGTTCATTGTTTAGTATGTGCCAGTAGCTCATTGAGCAGCTGAAACAGGCGAGTGTACTCAAGTAAACTTAGGCTATAGCAAGCCTTCGGAAAGGTTTTATGAAGTATGAGCCTTGAGATAGTCTTTGCAGTTTGTAACTGTTTTACGTAAAAGCAGGCAAATGAAGACAAAAATGTTACTTATTTTGAATTTTTTAATCAGCTCATTACGAATGTGTACTAATATTGACACGCACAATTACAAGCAACTTTTGACTGGTGAATGAGAATGATCACTTATACTCACGTTTTATGTTTGTTCCATTGTTGTTTAATAAAATTACTGCTTAACAACAAATATGAGATAAACGTATTTATTTTGTTTTAAATTAAGTTTGTATTAGTAAGAATAACACTAGTTTTTTAGCATCGTGAATATTTGCATCCCTCGGTTAACCTCAGTCGGTAATGACACCATCGATCTGCAAATGAAAGACCCCGGGTCGCAGATAATCATTAACTAGAAAACTAGTATATTGTAGTTATTGTATGTTATATTAGTGAAGTATATATATATTTATCATTTAAACACTAATGTTTGCACACGTATTTTATCATCAGGAATTGTTATAGTTGCAGTGGTACGTCAACTAGTAAAGAATTGAATTGAATTTGCACACACAATGGGAAGCTCGTGTTTTTTTTGTAAAAAAATGTTGGTTGTTGATTTTGCATATTCACACTGAAGCGAATTTGTTCAAATAGTTTGTCTAAACTCTGCTCGAACCCAATTCTTTCCATAGGCTTAATTTATTCACAACGAGGAGGCTTATTTGTGAGCCCTAAGCACTCGAAGATGATTTACTTAAACCCAATTCAGGTGAAGAGAGCTTAAGCCATTTTTAGTTATATTCACTTCAATCATTTTTCATTACGAAACCGTTCACTCATGCATTTCGTTAGATCTGACAAACCACAGCTAAACACAAAGTTTTTGGATGGAAAAAAATTTTAATCCAATAATAGCAAAGGGTTCATGATAACAAGTATTAGTAGAAAATCTGTGGCTCACTCCAAAATTTTCTAATTCATTTTGTCAAATTGTCATTCTAAATTATCTGACAAATTCCAACAGCAAAACTATGATTTGAAACTATAAAGTTTCTTAGAACTTTAATGAGAAAAATCAAATGTAACTGCCAAACTATAGCC
Source organism: Tubiluchus corallicola (assembly GCA_030141605.1). NCBI lineage: Eukaryota > Metazoa > Priapulida > Priapulimorpha > Priapulimorphida > Tubiluchidae > Tubiluchus > Tubiluchus corallicola. The sequence continues at coordinate 380,659 of JAQGDQ010000046.1, read as the reverse complement.
CACGCACATTTGTGGATATCTTTATGTAAACAGATATAATAAGTAATGTAAATAGATAATAATACAATGTTATCAGAAAAAAATGAATTGAAGATGTGTGAAAAATTCAGGCAGCTGTGTAAGTCGAACTAAGTCGCCTAAGTTTAGTTTAAACTTAGTTGAACTAAGTTTAAAAACATATCTAGGAGCAAGCAAACTGACAAGAATTTTGCTGATTTTCTTACTGTCACGTGCAGAACTTTTAAATGTCTCGATGAAATAGAACAAATAGATAAGGCAAAAATATAAAGAAATATTACCATCCAGTGTACAGTACAAGTACACAGGCATACAAATAGTAATAACAACCACTAGTAAGAAGAAATTTCAAGAAATTATAATAAATTGTGCTCGGTGTCAGTGTTATACTATGCAAACTACTTGAAAAATGGAAGAAAGACGAACTATAATAGTGGGTTCTGAAAAAAGTAAGAAAATACTAATGGCTATACATATTTAAATAAGATAAGATGATTGTTCTAAAAAGAACTGTTTATGCAGTTGTATGATGGTGATGGAGACTGTTCAAATGACGTGTACAGAAACATAAAGAAATAAACTAACCACACTCACTACTAGTGACAGTTGTCCTATATGAGTGTTCAAACAAATGCAAGTCAAAATAACTAGCGAAACAACAATTGCATAAATGCAAAAATAAAAAATATTAAGACTTCACTCTCACAGAAGTGAAAACATAAAAAGACTAAGTAAGGTATTCTTACAAGTGGTGTTAAGTAATTTCGCTAACACCATTTCGACCTATTTAACAAATGAGTTAAAATTTGATGAAAAAATTACAATTTGCTGTGCTACCAATTAACTATACTGAACCAGCCAGTACAACTGTACAGTTTTTACATTTTTAATGAAATACCAGCTAAAATGCATTTATCTTTGCAATGAACAACAAGAGCAACAAAAAGTTAAGATATTAAATTCTTTAACAAATTTTGCTAAAGTATTTTGGCAATGTTCACAGAGTTGGGAATGTTTACAACAATACATCTAACTTCCAATCATACTAACTCAGTATATAAATGAATAGAAACAAAGATATAATGTTGTTAAAACATGCTAAACCATACTTGTGATAAAGAACAAGCTACAAGAATTTTTATAGTATTGCAAACAAAGCCAGTTAATATCAAAAATCTAAATCACAGATAAGTGTAAAAGAAATTAATGACTAATAGGAGAGGCGTCCCTTAACGTGATAAAGACTGCTGCTTTTGCAACAAAGAAACCTTTGCACATTTGACGCACACACTCTTACAAGATTTTACCAGCTTAAATTCAAGAAAATTCACCATTTGGTCATATATACAGACATGGTAAGTGCCTACAAATATGTGAAAAATGTGATAAATCCTTTACATGAATTTTAACAATTTGAAATTTTTAGATAATCAACAAGAGTAAATAACAATTCATGAGTTGTTTAATAACAAAAATACACTTCCTTATTTTACAAGAAATTGATAACATGCAATGGATTATGGGTAAACATGTAACTGCATGCTAGGAAACACAAAATATAATTATATATACAAAGAATTAACAAATGAGTGAAATGGAATTAAGTTTTTAACTTTTCTCCTTTTCTTGTTCCTCAACGTTTTCTGAAGAGCTCGCATATAAGACACCACTTTGACTCAGCCAAGAGCAGCAAATTCACAATATTTTGATCTTCGTAAGCTCCACACTTCAGAACTTTTATCAGAACCAAAGTGAACAGAAAATGTATTTTCCTCTCTTGTCCATCAGTAGCTAGTTAGTGCAAGGGGTTCTCTCTCTTTTTGTAGAAATAGCGGCCTGTTTTGCCCGCTCTTGTTGTAATCTGTCACCAAAAATTGTGGTTAGTTTGCAATGCATGGTTTGTTAACTGTATGATAACAATGTAATTAAAAGGAAAGAAAAAATCAATTTAATTAAAGACAAATCAATGTACGTCATCAAAAAAAGTAATCCCAACAGAGCTTCTAATAAAGATTGTCAAATAATTAACACGTGCAATCAGGTGTGTAGTGTGTACCTCAATTATTGCTTAGCACCTAAAAATTTGGCATTATTAGTCAGATGGCTGTAAACTAGAGTTGTTAACAAATAACAATAAAAACAAGAAAATTCTGCTACAAAGCAAGATCTTAATGAGGCAGTTACACAGATGCTCTGATGTTTGGAAGTAATTATAGCAAATATTCTTGCTTAACAAGATGTGTACACTAAGCTGGAAAAGGTTAAAAAAAAATTTGTCCAGTAAATTTTTATTTTTAATGATTAACAATATAGGTCATCTTAATCTGGCTGATAAGAAAACTGATCTACTATTAGCACATAAATGATTGAAAATCAGACTGCACTAGTAAGAATACACTGTTGAGTACACTACAAAGTAGTCATCCAGTACTCTTACACTTACCAAAAAGAACAGAAAAAGATATTTGTAATGTAGCAACTTGCAACAATCCCAAGATCTCTAAAGAATTTCTGATTACCATGTACTCACTTAATCTACAAATCTATTTGCGTAAAATTTGGCGAATACATCTTAATAAGGTATTCAGGGATTCTTCGTGTAGCAGTGGTGCCACTAATTGAAATTTTATTATGAATACACTTAAATTTTTGCATTTCTATATATGTGAACATACAAAGTTATTTGAACAAATAAAATTAACCATATCCAGCCTTACAATTCCTTTGGTATTTCAATGTGATTAAGTTAGTACTGCCTCAATAAGAGAAACTTCATTAATTTTGTATGACCTTTGTTTACTTCCTCTTGAAAGCATCAATATGAAGCATTTACTTGGTGTGACTGAAAAATTACATTCTCTAATTGAAACTGTCAAAATACCAACTTTTGGGTTGTACCTAATTTATGCATTTTGACATTTTATCAGTTGACTACAAATACATAAAGGATAAAAAAATTGCTAAAAGATTAAAAATAGTTAGTGCTACTCACTGAAACTGATAACAACAAACATTTCAGCTAGTGTTATGAGTTTAACTATATGCAGCTAGCAAAAAATCAAGTAGCCAAATATCTAAAACATTTACAAATCTACTTTTTGAAATTTTTACAACATAATTTTTACAGTTAACTACATAAATGTCAATTTCAGTTCTTAAAACAAGTTTCAAAGAGTGGCACCACTGATTAGCAGCATACATTAAATAAAAACTAGAAGTGCACTGACTGTGGAATTTACCGATTAACCGGCAACCGATTACAAGAAATAATCAGCTGATAACCAATTATTTAAAAAAAGGTAGACCGTTCTGTTCAATTAAACCCTGTTTTGTGTGTTTAGGTTTGTGCAATATGTAAGTAAATTGCTCTTTCAGCATTTTGAATAGCTGCAAAGAACACTGCAACTCCCTTTTGTTTTTATTTTGGTTTACTGAACTGATTTTAAAAAACACTCCAAACTCTACTGGTTTTGTTTGTTGTCATCCTTAATAATTAATTACAGCTTAAAAAATTAATGCCGGAAAGCATACAGCAGATGAAACCAAATGTAACAAAGTATATGGTTACATGCTTGTGGGACATCTTTGTTTACAATAGGCGCTGATTAGTTTTCTATAACAAATAGAAAGATTTCTGCTGGCGCCATCATGCATGACTTGCTAATAAAATATTACATGGATTTCCCATTGTAATTCAAACTACAAAAAGGTTCAAAGATTTTCATTCGTAAAATTTACTAATTATTGTATTTTTACCAGGCTTCTTGGCAGAATATTTCTGATTTTTTTAGGTGAGACATTATTTAGAGACATAATCGGTCGATTATTGATAACTACAAAAATGTCCGCTTCACAAAAACTGATTAAATTATTACACCAATAATAAAAACCATTATTTAAAGTTGTTAGCTTTTTATGCACAAATGCTAAAGCTCCTCAGAAAGCATCATCCTAACAGTTAACAAAATTAAAAAATTACAAAGTTGGTACTGAAAATCATTTTTTCGGGGATTTGAGAAACTGTCAATTCAAACTAAGTTTATCTTAGGTGAATTTAGTTTTTCTTGAAAGCTTAGCAACCTAAGGATGATTTCAAATTGCTACATCAAGTTAATATGTTGCACTACAAACCTGAGTCGAGTTCAAGCAGTCCCATAAACTGTGTTTGCATGCAAATAAAACGAACGTCAGTTAGTTAGTTGTTAACAACATTCAAAATAACAATAGCACATCCAGACTGTAACATTTCTGGTAAAAGGAGACATGAGCCTAATTGTACTAATTGAACATTTTAGAATTCTACTATGTTAAAAAACCGTGAACAGCATTGTCGCATTACTGTATTTTTCTAATTCAAATTTCGGAATGCGATTTTGCTAATGCAAACAATCGTACACTATCATTTACACATGTACATATTAAGACATGATCTTAAATTCACTAGTACACTAACTACATAATTGACAGTGCTCACAATATAAGGACTGCTTAGCACCACTGGTATTACGCATATTAAGCTAAAGCGCACATTTTTTCTAAAGTTCCAAACTACCAGAAAAGTATTACAGGTTTACTGGATGGATACACCTCGTATGGAGACACTAGTAGTTCAACACGTATTAGCAACCATTAAAATTAGTTTCAAACTCAAAATTTTGCTGTGTTAATTGTCAGTTAGATCTTTATTTTAACTGTTAAAATGCATCATAAAAACATGCCCACAAAATATTAAATATAATAGACGATACATATCTATTCATTGTTGGCTAAATGTACACTCACAAATTGTGACAGTCCGTTGAGATACAATACAAAGAATAAATTTAAAAAATGGCTTTCAAACACTAGTGAGAACATGATGCTAACATGCAAAAGTGACACTTGTTTCATGTTTTGATCCTATCTCAAGTGCAAACAAATGGGTAAGTTTCTTTTTGCAAGTGCTTTAACCAGGAAATTGAATATTGTTTAACATTAATCTGAGTTTGCAAAAACAAATTCTTTGTACAAAAGCTATAAAGCTTTATCAAATCGCTCAACAACAGTGCCAATGGCCACTCAGGACGCAGGAGGTGGAAATATGTTCCAAAAAGTAAAATCTTTGCACTAATTTGCTAGAGATTGGCAATACCTATTAATAGTTCTTTTGAGGTGGGTCAGGTTGTAGTTGAAACGGAAACAATTTGGTAAAAGTATTCCACAGATAATTGGCCCAAACAAAAAAAGGATTTATAAGCAGTCGCTGTGTGTAAATGCAAGCAGTAGCAAAACGATATTATAAAACTGTTAGCATTTAGGAACCAAAGAAAGCCCTGAGAGCAGCCATCAAAGCAGTAATAAAATATCCATCGAGTACTATTTACTATCCCTTCATTCAGTTTAACAATAGACAGAGATTGAGTTTTTTGGGACAGAAAAGGGAACATCTCACTATGTAAAAAGAGAATTTAATTTGATTTTCATTTGTTATGAAGCACTTAGCTTCATATGGGAATTCAACCACTAGATGAAAGTGTGTACATAATTCAATTTTCCTGCATTCATTGCAAACTTACAAAAACAAATACAAAAATATTTGTCATTTGTTTGAATTGAGCTTAATTTATTAATTACATATATATATTAAAATAACACATGAAACAAAATTATAAATTTTCTACTTGAAAAACACGACGAGCACAAGACCAAAATGAGCTATATAATTCAGTCATTGAAAATTAAGTGCATTTTATCAAGTTTTTGTGAATTCAATAAAAAAGTACAAAGAGTATAATACTTTATAAATAAAAAAAGCATGCAATTATGAAAACAGGTGCTATTTCCTGGTTAAGTCTGTGATATGCAAGTATGCTATATTTTAAAACAAAAAGATACCATTATTCGAGTAGAATGACTAATGAGTTTTAAGCAGTTAAGGCAAAAATTGTACTTTAGTAAAATTAAAAAGTTAAAATTCAAGCTACCAGTTTTTTAAACAATTATTTAACTGATTTTCAATGAAGTGCTTGTAAACATTTAATGGGCAAACAAAGCAATTCTTCCGAAACAATGGCAAACGAAAAGCGATTGTGAACAATCCAATTGACGTAGCAAGACTCATGCAAGACGATGCTTAATAGTACTGTACAAAACAGATAAAAGTCAAAAGAGAATAAAAATATAATTAATAACTTTTATATTTAAAATTTGCCAAAGCCTACCTGTCCCTGTTTTATAAGCAGTTAAAATAAAATGGCAAAAATTTTAATAACATTCCAAAAAAGCAATAAATTCTCACAATATACCCTGAAGCTTTAATTTGGCAACTTATAATAAACAATTAGTCATTTATTAGTGTGTCAGTAAGCATTTGCCTCACACCAACACCTAACTAGCACTAACTATGCCGGTTAACCAGTTGCTATAGTGTTAATGCAATGCAATACTTCATGTTGCTTTGATCTTGCAAGTGACCTGTACATGGTAAAGACAGACACTACAAAACTGTGAAGTAACAAATGTAATGATAACCACGAATTTAAAGAAAAGAATATGATGTTGTGTAGCATCTGAGAGTTACTGCACGTGGTCACCTGCCTCCATTACTATGGTGATTATATCCATGCTTCTAAGATAGCACCAACAGAAAAATAGTGCCTACTGGTCTATCATTTACCAGACACTCACTCCCAAGCCATACAGCAGTTAGAGGGAAAAAGCACTTACCGATTTTTTGACTGGCGCATAAATCGTTGAATTTTTCGCGCCGCTGCTTGCTGTCGCTTCAGAGTTATCACATTATCATGGTAGCCAGAACTGCCAAGTCCAATGTTAGTGGTGTTGCTTCAGATTACATACAAAAGGTTATGTGACAACATTAGAATACAGACAACAGCATTTATGTTCTCAGTTATAGAAGCTGAGAGTTGGTTATCTAACAAACTGACAAAAGTGTTTCAGAAATACTACACTTGGGCAAAAATATAGCTAAGCACTGCTAAGTTGCAAAAATACTTCACACATTTACAGCACATCATTCTTTTCATACCACTCTACCATTATTGCTCCGACTTCACGGTGAGCAGAGAAATAACCAAAACCACGAAGCAAGACTTTTTATGGTAGGCACAAAATTATACACAAAATAGATGTTCGTAGATGCAAATAGTCTACCAAAAACTGCAACAACGGCCCTGTGGGTGAAAACTCAGAACAGGAATACTGGCATAATCTGTTAATATTTTACCTGCTAACAGACTGCTGCTGTAGTACAGAACTGGCATTCTGACGCATTTGTTTCAGATGTTTGTGATGTCGATAGGTGCGATACTGACTCTGTATCAGAACTGCAGCTCGTGTCATCTTCTTGAAGAAAGCATACTGAAAAAATGAAATGTAGATTTGATTTTTAAATGATTAAGCTACCTAGCAACACACTTTTAAAATTACTGTTAACAGCAGCAGTATTTTTGCCAAGTCTCATTAAATATAAATACAGGAGTGTATGCATGCACAAGTAATTTGACAAAAGATATCACCATTTGATGGAAGAATTTTACTTTATTCTTCACTTAACTCCTTCACGACGACTAATATTCAGTAGTTTTGACGACCCTGTACAAAATGCCTATAACAGCCTAATTGCATGAGATACTAGTGTAAAACTACATATTTTCTGAAAGAGAATTAAATTGTCTTTCCAGCAGTAGATGCTTAGATTTTTTTATTTAGTTGAGTAATTAACAGGATGATATGAAAAGTACGTAGAATTTTCAGAAAAGTTTTGTTTCAAAGCCTTCTTGTTTCTAAGTGATAGCTTGTATTGAGAACTGTTCAATATACAAACGGTAGAGCATTCTTTTCTACACAAGATTTTGCAAAAAAGTACTGAAATCACTCTAGCTTTGTAAATTTGACATCTGTTCAAATACATGTAGGTGTTGTGTTATGAAACTTGTACAGGAATATAACTGCTAGCAGCAGGTGAGTCTGCCGTGCTCTGGATGCAGATAATTATAACGACGGGCCTGTGGGCCTGTGCGCTATTGAAGTGACAGCCGGTATGTCCAATAAATAGCTGTGTACATAGTGCATATTTATTTAATTTATTTACTTGCTGGTTTATTTAGGTACTAAATTTGTTTACTTGAAATGAATTTTGCTCTGGTTGGAAGACAAAGTCTGATAGCATACTTATTGCTAGCGAGGGAAAAGTACAGAAATTACTACCCTACACTCATCTAACAAGTTTTCTGTCCCATGGAATCCTGAGGCTAAGACTATATAGTAAGCGCCAGAGGGTTACTTAGCATACAGAGTTCAGTTTTAACTTATTAACATTATTATTCTGTTACTTTGTTAGCATTAATAAGCCAAGTTGGAGTTATTATATTATCGATGGTAATTGGTTTTTATTACACAGTAGGCAACAGACATCAAAAAGCAAAAAATAATTGTATTAATAATTTCTCTTTTAACGTCTTGGATTGCTCATAGGCGATAATAAGAACTCCAGCTGCAAAAAAGTTTGCTCATGCACCTGGCAGGATGCTACGTAATTCTATTTCGTTTTATAGTACACCCTTATACTACACTTACTGGTGTTTCTCATAATGTCATTTTGCTTTGTTTTTTAGTCTAATTCTCGATAATGACAGCAATGTCAAAAGGCCCTAAGGGAAGCAGAAAATATAATTTTTCTATCCCGTGGTGATGTCTCCTGGGCCTATTGTAGAAATAACTATAATTAAATCAAAACCTTTGTAAGAAGTGAAGCATTATGTCTCCACTAAGGAAAGAGAGGACAGTATTTTTAGTTAACAGCAATTAAAATTGTCAACTTAAAACGAGACACTACAATAGTAACTAGCAAATGCAACCGTCATTCTAAATACGCTTTATGATAATGTTAAATGAGCCTGAAACTTAATCTCATAATGTAGCAAAGAACAACTGGAACGTACCTGCTTGTATCTACGATAATAACTTTGTATGAGAATTGCTGCGGCCCTCTCTTGTTCTTGCTGCCTCCGACGTCCCTTGTACTGTCTGTAAGCATTCTGAATTATCTTAGCAGCCTCGTAAAGTTCGCGCTGCTCTTTATCTGTAAAAGCACAAGTTAAATTACATGAACATCTAAGACATCTAAAAATTGCTTGTCTGAAGAGACATCATTTGCAGAATGGATACCTATATACAAGTCAATGTACACAATTTCACAGTACTCACTTTTAGTTAGCTATACATATTTTACGCTCACCTTCAGCTATTTGAAAAGTATTATACTGGGTGCGTAGTAACACCCTTGAAATCTTCCGTTTTTGTAGTGATAACAAAACTGTATAATACCACAAATGTGTGACAACTTGGACACTATATACACTAATGCTATTACCAGAAAGAGTCAATTCAGCAAAATTGCGCTCCAAAAGCTTTCCAGATGCATTGAAAAATCCACGAAACTCGGCTGCAGTAGGAGGTGGGGAAGGGCTCTGAATACTGGAGGTTGGACTCATAGTAGTTACTGTGGTCCTAATATCTCTCATCCTGATTCAAATAAATAAAGCTACATGAACAACATAATATAGACAGTGCTACATTAACAAGATACTTATAATTAATAAGCAATATATATTCAATAGATTGAGTGAAAGGTCCGGGTATTATACGATGACTTAAATTACTAATTAATATGTATTTGTTAATATCTGTAGTAATAGTCTGTGTTGGTCCAACAAAGAGATTACTGCTATTGGTAATTCAATAAGTGAGAAAGATGACAAACTTAAGTGAACAGACAACTAGACAGAAATGGTACTGACAAGCCATCAGGATAACAGTATCTAGTTTATTTGTCTTTCAAATTCTTATATTTCTGCGTAACATCTTTAGACATAATAAGCAACGGGTACTCACAAGTACTTAAAAACCACAGTAGAACCAATAAAAGAATAAAACAAGAATCGAGTCCGCGACCTTGATAAAAATGTTTGAGGTTAAGTTGAAGATCGCAATGGGAGTCCGAGTCGATGGACTACATCAGTATACCTAGCTAAATATTTATTCTAAGTCACAATAGTTTAGTCATAATATCGTTAAACATTATTTATGGGTACAAGTTTATACTAACGCCAGAACAACATGACAAAGTATTAAGATTCAGGTTTTAATCTAAAGTCATGACAAGATACCAAAGATATTGGGTGCAACAACATGTAATTATACGATTGATCTTTGCACAAAAGTACATACTTATAACTCGCATCACCAAAATCTTCGTCATCATCAAGCTCAGGATAGTCAAGTTCTCGCACTTCGCCAGGTCTTGGTATACCAATAGCACTGACATGAACGTTCTTTATTCGCTCAGGTATTGCAGCAATGATCTGCTCAGCAAGTGTTAACACACGTTTGTCTCCACCAGATCCATCACTGGTACCTGGAGTGACAATAAACCTGACAATAATGTATACATGCATTTTTATGCTGTTTCTGACATATTATATGCTGTGTCATCAGGCTCCAATCTTGAATACACATGCATGCAAACAATGCTCAAATTTCTTTACTGCCAGAAGTTCTAAATGTTATAAAAATATTACAACTTTACCTCTGTGTAAGCTAGATGGTGCCACGTTCTCGCATTCATCATCTGAGAGACCTATCACATATAAAGGTGAACTCCGATCTGGCACTCCATCTGCATATCAGTAAATTACAGTAATTATTAGCTATAGTAATCTCAGTTACACAACTTTCTAAGATAATATTCCACAAAATACTAACAAAGCAAGCACAAGATAGCAGCAGCAAAAGTGGCCCAAAAATTGGTCTCATAATTCTCAGTAATGACAGGGCAAAAAATAGGTAACCATTACAGGAGTTTTGTTGTACGCAGGCTTTCACTTTAAGTCAAGTGTTAGTCACATGACTCGAATGGGCATGCTATACTACGATGTTCTAGCTCAAAAGTTCTGTGAGGATATAGTGAGCAAAGTTTAACATTATTTAGAGCACCAAAGGACACTGAATGCTCTCACTCTAACTTACCAAATAATCATTATAATGTAGTTTATGAAATTTAGCTGACAAAACCAGTCATAGAATTATAATACAAAACAGGTTGCTGGAAAAAAGATAAGTGCTTTACATTTCAAGAACACGCTTCCAAAAAAAGAAAGGGAAAATATCAGTAGAATAGAGTGAATAAATCTTGTACCTAAAGGCATTAATACACACAAACCTGTGTCCATCATAACAGAGCTTCTCTGATCAACTCTGTAATCTTGGAAATGAGAGTCTGGTTGTATGGGTTCTACTTCCATAAGAACAGAAGAGGATAAGTCATTTAGTTGCTCATCTGAAAGACCAAAAGGCAAATGAATAAGTGTAATCAAAGCTGCAAAAAAGAATGGAACTATTAGCAATATCAAAAAAGAAAATGAAATCCACTGTAGTTAGAAAAAAATAGTAGAAATATTTAAAGCCATGGCTTCTATAAAAAATTATAAGATCAGGACTATGATTAGAATAGGATTACAAAGTACATAAAATATCAAGATAAATACTCGGCTTGACGTGACAGCCTTACAAACTGAATTTATTTTTTTCATTTTCTGGCAATTATGCAATCCAAACAAGATATCCAGCAAATGAGTTAATTAACCTTTTATTATTCAAAGATGATATGAGCCTTTAAACTACACAGTGGGAAATAACTAGAAATTCAGAAACAAAAAGAGATAATATTTACAAAAAAACTGATTAACCAGCACTGATAAGGAATAACATAATATTATAGTTTGCAAGTTTAGAAATTTATCAAAAATCAATGAGTGAAAATACAATTTTATTTAAATATAAATAAATATAAACTAATTAAAAATCAATTTAAATATATAAATTTAATTTTATTTAAATAATTTAGCCAAACCATTACATACACACCTAGTCCCTGCATACGATCCGAACTCAGTTCTGGATCTGGTGTCCTTCGTTGCTTTGTCTCTGTCCGAGCTTGGTCTACACCCTCCAAGGAAGCTCTTTTGCTCAGTCGTGTTCGCCGAGTACCAGTCTCACATTCTGTCACGTGTTTCCGTGCATCTTGAATGTGTTCTGGCACCTTCGACAACATACGACTCTCGTCAGACATCTTAGAATCTGATGGAGCATCACAATAAAGTGACGATGCAGTTGCCTGGTTGGCATCTTCAGAAGCTATTGAAGAAGAACGAGTGGAGCAAGCAGAGCCATCTTTCCTTGATAGCTATAACATACACAATTTATTTTATGCGGAACAATTTTATTTACTTCAGTAATTTTATAACTCTAGTTAATTCATATTTTATTTCATTAGTTAATAGCGGATTACTAAGTTGCTCTCACTTTTACTAAAACAGCAAAGGTGCAAAATAGTGAAAATAACTTAATCTTGAGTAGTGCACAAAGCTCATCGCACAACTAAATAAGTGAACGTACTTGTGAGTTACAGCTAACACGTGCATTTTCCATGCTTTCTATTTGCTCGGCAAGTTGAATGTGCTGTCGTTCTCTAGCAACCTGCAGCGGTAATTGATTGGCAGCATTGGGCACGGAGAGGGCAGCACTGTTCCACTGGTATAATAACAAAGCTGTTTCCCGATAATTCAATGCACATGCCCACATCTAAAATAAATCAAACTAATATAATGCAAAAGCAATTATGAACAAAAATATTTCGGGGATATGATTTTTTTGGACAATTTACACTTTCTAAACTGGAACTTAACACAGATATTTGTGGCTGGATTGAAATCTAACTATTTATCAAGAATAATTCTTTCACATAGAACAAAGGCCCTGCAGAACTGCCTTAGACATTTAGATTACACATACATTCCAAACATATTTGACATCTATATTTTTGTCACTCAAACCTTGACAATTCTGAGTTTTGCAATATTAGTACATGGTACACTACCATATTTTATAGTTACATAAGCCTGTTTTATTCTGCTCATTTAAGATGCTTACTATTGGTGCACACAGTGTATTGTTTAATCTGATTAATTTGATCCTACGGACTAATTTTCCTGAGGGAAAACCACATATCACATGCAAATTATAAAAAGTTAATCAACATCAAATATAATAACAGATTTTTTAACAGTAAAAAACAAAGTAGGATATCAAATTTTTATACATACCAACGGTGTGCACATCATATCATCACCATTAACTGCATCTACTTCATTTTCTAAAACTAAGCTTGGACTTTCGCATCTAAAACATAACAACAATGGTATAAGACATGCTCTCTCCTTATCTCCTACTTAATTAGTAAATGAAAATTATTAGTTGCAGTTGCTGAAAGAAATTAAGAGGTGCTTAAAACTGTTTATATCATAACGTGTCACACCAAACAACATACCTACATTTAAATATGCAATGCTCCTTGAAAGTTTTCAGAACTGGTTACAAACATACACAGTTTAACAAGCCAAAAATGTAATCCCCATTCTCACCTCCATCTAATCAGAGTGTGTACAAGCCGAGTGTAGTTAAGAGCTGTTGCTAGATGCAATGTGTTCATTCCACGATAAGTAGACCGTAGCGACTGAATCTCAGATGGTTTCAGCCATGGCCGTGTACTTAGTCGTTGCACAAATGCGACCAAACGGTCTTCGAATGACATTGTGCTTGTGTTGTATGGAACCTGCACGATAAGCCAATAATATAAATAAGGAATACAACTAAAGAACAAATTCTAATTTGGTAAATACAAAGAGATGCTTCGATAAAGGATATGTTATATCAGTGTTTTTCAACTCCAAGACATCATTAATTGAGCAATGATAAGTTCCATCAGTGTTTCTAATACCAAAACATCATTAATTGAGCAAAGAAACATTTTCCGCTGCTTCAAAAATTGCTACGTAAATTGTTTCGTGCAATTCAGAACTGCATGAACACTTATGTATTTATGAACTTATATTTTAGTGAAGTTATTTCTTATAATTCATTCACTTCTAAACACACATTTAGCATACAATTCATAAATACACTAATTACAATTTTTAACCTTTTATGTAAGCTTCACAAGTGTTACCTGTTGCGAAGTTTGCCCAGCTCCAGTATTGCTGATTGCAGTCAGTCTCTGTTCCAGTTGCTCTAGTCTAGCTAATATCGACATTTTAAACTTGTCCTCTGAAAAATGCACCGAACAAAATTTAAATAAAATATCAAGGTGAAACTGAAAGCTGATATTTGAAATCCTACAAACAAGAACAGCCAAAGTAATTTATTAATGTCAGTGAGTACTTCCAATCACTGAAACTTTAGCATACATCAGATAGCGCAAAAATATACCAATGTTTTAATCATGACGGTATATGAAAAATGGAAACAATTGAAAATTGCCACACTGATGGTACAGACAATTATGCATAAGCACAAAATTTTCAAGTGAATCACTTAAATTTTTTCAAAGATACATAAGTTTTTAAATAACAAGTCAAAAAAATGCCAGAAAAGCTTTGTGTCACTATTACTAAAATCTATAGCAACTGTAGCACCATTTTCACTGCAAACTAGATTATATGTTTTCTCTTTGCGGGAATTCCAGATACCGTAATCCAGAGGATTAAGTCCCATTTCTTCAGCAAAAAATTTCTATCAGTGCTTTATTTTCTATGGTGATGACCATGATATAAACTAGTTGATTCCTGCATAGTTTAGTTCCAAGTAATGAGTGCTTTATATGTCACTGAACATGGCCGTTTTCCAGTTGATGATTAGACATTGTTCTGGCATTGAATTTTTTTAACATAAAAAAAGCTTTTCATTCATAACTTAAAACTCTAAATTGTACCTTTCACAGCCAAAAGTTAATGCACTGCAATATCACGCTATAAAATCTAAACTTTACAGACCACTCATTTATAATACTATTGTAGTCTAAACTTCGGTATATCATTTCTGCGCTGCCCAATATATAATTGCAGAAGCAATGAATAAAAAAATCTCACAATTAGAAATATAATAAAAAAGAAAGAAATAACACTGTTTCAAATTACTACTGTAGTTCTTCTTTGGGTCAACAAAAAAACAAAATTCACAAGGAATTATTGGAACTAATAAAACTAGTTTTTGGGAGCTTTTTATTTACAGTATTAACACACAAAAAGGACAGGATACTGGTATCATTTTTATGTGTTCAATAATATAGAAAAAGAACTAAAAAATCAGTTTTTTAGCAGTTCCTGTAATTCCTTATGAATTTTTTTGTTCTTTTTCCTTCACCTAAGGAACTATGATGGTAGTTTAAAGCATTGTCTTCTTTCTTTCTAATTATTTTTTAACTCTGTGATTTTTCATTCATTGTTACTATCCTTATTATTAAGAATTAATCTCTGCTATTAGAGGCAGCAAGTTCATAAATCCCTACCGTCTAATGCCAACCATTCTGAATGGTTGCTTGGCTGTAGAGATGCAGGTCGAGACTTGTACTCAAACACTACTGAGTTAGAAATGATACAGCCTTCACATGCCACTTGCAATGTCACCAGGCCAGGTTCGTGAGCTGAAAATTTCAAGTGTAACAAGTTAATTAAGAAATATAGGCAGCGAATTATGACAAGCAATCAAGTGTTTTGCAACAAAATTGATGTACTGTGCTGAATTGAAATAAATGCATTTCACTTTTCGTGGCAATGTGCTGCAAAATTAATAATGGTTCTTAAATGTTGTTTATGACTAAGAAACTTGTAGAGTGATACTATGCTTAGTTTGTACCTGGGCAAAAGCAGCGTAGCACGCCAGTCTGTACCAAGGATGCAGGGGCACTAACACTATCAAACATACAGATATATGGTGATGTAGGCGAATACCACGGTCCCGTGACAAGCACTTTTGTTCCTCCCTAGAAATTACAAATGCATGAGTTACTTCCGAGTGTTCTTCAAAATTTCACGAGTGCTATAACACACTTGGTTTTAACAATGTGGCCATGCCAGCTAACATAAATCTGGTAAGTAATCTATCTAACTTGTCGTAATAACTGACTTCCTAAATTTGCACTAATGATATCTGTCTACATGCACACAATGCATGTGCGCACACACTCATGCACACACGCACACACCACACATACATACACACACATAAGTTGCTCAATCACCTGCTCATTAAAAAAACCACTTATAGGTAACAATACTTAAGTGGTTTCTTCGTCTTGTATGCAGTCACATTGTTTTCAACACCAGAAAGCAGTACAGGCAACTTACATCTGTAAACAAGCAAACACACTATTCTTACCTCTGGATAGGACCACTCAGGAGAAAAGTCACTAATAGTAAGAATGTTTCCAATACTGGTGTCACATCTTGCGTGAGCGTCACTGGTTGTTGTTCCTATAGTTATTGGAGTAACGATACTTTGTTCATCTTGACCAGATGATGCTTCATTGTCAGTCAAATCATTTTGGAAGAAATCCGGAAAGTCTGACAACATGTCCAAATTAAAAAAATCATCTGGAGTTTGAAAATCACTGTTCAGTTTATGTACAGAATTCACCGGTAAATTTTCGGACAATGTTTTCTGTATATCTTCAGTGATCAAGTGACTTAGATTTCCATCGAACAGCTCCATGTCATCATGAGATGCACCGTTCATCACAGGACTACCACAGTTCATATCAGTTGCCATGGAAATTGGTACAGGGTGATCAGATGTTTGGCTACTGGTTCCTGGCATGGATATGCTGCCAAAACTGCTACTGGATGGCGTTACAAATGTAGGAGATATGCCATTAGTGATGCTGACTTGTTCTGAATTTTCGTTTTTCATATTATTGGATAAACCAGTCATGCTAGAGCTACTGACAGCAGACAAGCTGGAAAATGAGTTTCTGCTAGCCAGGGTAAAACAATGGGAGTTCAGTGTGTTTTGATTATCACATAGCCCATTCATGTCTGATTTTAACTCCTGGGTAACTTTTTGTTGACTTCCGTTCGTACAACTGCAGTTTAAAGATACAGTTGGCTGCTTTAAGGAACTACTGTTCAGTATCAGAACACGGTTGCCATTCTGCAACTCAGAAACATTTAACACTATGGAATTCACAGACTCATTGTTTGGCATCACAAAACTTGTGGGTGCGGACTGTTGTCCAGCATTCACTACATCAGCCAAGGTGGTTTGGATACTATTGTTTAGGATCGCACCCGGGCTGGTGTTTGCGATTACATCGTTAGATGTCGTTATTAACGAATCAGTTTTTGGTGAAATTATTCTATGCTTAGGACAAGACACAACAACATGGCCGTCAGAAGTACCAGCCTGGGGCGAATAACAAGTACATGTATCAGAAGTCTGAGTCCACTTCTGCATGTCCAGTAATTGTTCTACTATGTTTTCTACAGTGTCAGATATCTGTAAAGGCATTATAAACATTACAATACTACACAAACAATGTGAAGTTATAAATGTTGTAGAAAATTTTTGGTTTTCCATACTCAAAACATTCTATAATAAAAGCTGACATGATACGAATAAATATGCTGCAAAATACTAAGAGTTCAAATCTACTGCCAGTCTTTTTAACAGTCTACGACTTACCGCTAAATGTGCTTCATTTGTAACATCTGCATCAGTCTGACTAAAAACTGTAAAGACAAAAATCTTTGTGAGTGAATGCATATGCATTCAATTTAAGGCCTACAAAAACGAAACATGAAGCACTGAAGAACCTTAGGAGTAGTTTCATGTATAAACTCATAGCAAGAATTTTAACATCTTACATGTGCAAACAAAAATTGTGCATTGTAAGTTATATCCCAAGACAGAAAATGAACGTTAGGCATCAACTTAACAAGGAAAATGAGAAAACTACCAACTTAAAAAAGTGCAAAAGAAAGTTTTGATATTTAGCAAACCTTATTAATGATGTTAGTATAAATATGGCAGACAAAATACAGATAAACAATCTTGATGATGAGTACAGATCTAGGGTATTTCACAGCATATGTATCTACTTACACATAGGTTTAAGTTGTTTGATAAGCTCCTCCTTTGTCCACTGTTTATTCTCTATATAATGGCTAATCGGATATAGTTTGTTGTCCTGTTCATAGGGAGTGTTCAGATAGTGTACTAGAACAATATCTGGATTCTGAAAAAAAACCATAAGTATATACCTCAAAGCAAGAACACTAATTGGAGAAAACAGTTAAAGGCACAGTGGCATAAAAGCATTGCATTTGTTGGCAATATGGCTATAAAACATTTTAATGCAAATCTAGAAGCCGGGTCAATTGCACAAAAACACTAATATGTTCACTTAAAAAAGAGTATTGTGTGAGAATTTGTGATATATTTTTGAGCATATGTTCCTCTATCAACTAAAATAGAAAATGTAATGACACAATGTTTTGTATTGACACGCATAGTTGAAGTCAGCTAAATTTCTATAAACAAAAAGAAATTAGCCGCTCAAATACAAACTGTCTTTTTTACGAAAACCGAAAAACGAATAAGGCTAATGTTAGGAATTAAGAATGAGAAAAATTAAAAATTCTTTTAATAAATGTTTTGATTTTCTTCTCATGCTGATTACCAGTGCACTGCAAAAAATTTACATTTAAAGATAAATGATAATCTGCTTTTAATGATATGACTCTGATACACATGTTTTCCATGAGCATACAACATAAGCCCACAAGTTCCAGTATCAGACAGAGATGTTTCGGGTTCTACAAAAACAATATTTGGTATAGAAATTTTACAGTTGGCTACACAGATTAACTGAACCACTTGTAAAAACTTTATAGCTGAATTTGTAAAGAGCTTGAATTGGATACTTTTACATTGAATTTTAAGACTGGTTCACTCTGGCGGTTAAAGAAAAAAGAGAACAGAAAACTCCACTGAACTGTTAAAGGTTATTTGCACTATTTACATGAAAGGCAGACACACATGGTGATAACTCAGCAGCAATAATAATAAGAAAAAAAATCATAGGCTTGTCTTTGGCAGAGCTACCCAAGTCACATACACCCGCTGAGCTTACCTGATTGGCTAGTAAAACTCACTAGCAATCTTCACTACCATATAAGGGAAGCCCAGCAGGTATAGGTGACTGAGCAGCACCGATCAACGCCACAACCTGTATTAAACTAAAATCAAGTTACAATAATAAATAATTTTAAATGTAGGTGGCAGCACATGCTTAGTCATGTCACTTTCCATTACAAATCGCAAATGAAAATGTGCGCCATTTGGTAGAGCTGCTGTTGTGATCATGTTTATTGAATTATTAGTATAATTTATGGCAATAATGTTTAGCTCACCTGAAGTAACCAGTAGCACCGCCTGTGAAATGTTGGCAGAACAGCTGAATGAACGTAACAACCATACAGACACTAAAACAAGGAAACATATGAATTAAACAACAGCGAATGAATTCAGATCCAAATCAGCAAGCATAACATAAATTAACTCATGTCAATACTTCTACATTAATACACTCAAGAATGACTAACCAGTGTGCATGACGCTTGTGATAAATTATCACTTGACTGTACCTGATTCAATGTAGTTTACTCATGTGTGAGGAGTTTGCCCTAATTTGCACATTTAGATTCCTATCTCGTTTTTGGCTCCAACCCCGGACCTTTAAACAATTCCAATTCGAGCACGACACTGTTTAACACTTGACAATGTCCTTTGCTTATCAAACCGCAAAAACTCCATGCTTACTCTGGGTTGGATGCCTAACATTAAGTCCTCTTGGTATTCCGGACCTCTTGGTCCTGCTCGCGGATTAAAACAGTGTCTAGGATTTCACAAAATCCATAAAAAATGCATGTAAATTGATTGAACTTGTAAGAACAAGTCTATAGTTTAGAAGTTATTCAATGATTCAATGTTATGAATTTTGGCTTGTATCTCGGGACCTTAAACATTCTTATCTTTTTAAAACTCTGGTATACATTTGCCTTAACATGACAGTTGAAAACTAATTGATGTCCAGTCTCCTTGACCTTTGACAGACAGAGGTCACCATTCATTACAACACTTTCAAGGCCCCTACCACTGGTGTCTACCCTGCAAGTTCCATGTGTTTAGTCCTTGTGTTTGTCAGTTAACATGAATCATGAATTAAAAAGTGGAAAATTGGATTCCTGACACAATGAAATGACAAAAATCCCTGTATGAGTTATCCTACATTTGCAATGATAGCATTTGCGGTTATAAATGCAAGGACATGTAGCCATGAGGCATAACTAGACTTATTAATTCATCAAATTATTAATCGAATTGTCATCATTTATAAAAAATATCAGAAAGATGGCAATATAATTCATTATCAGAATTTCATCATAAGGAGGATAATAATATTATAAATACAAGCAAGCTGTAATGACATTGGTCAATATGATACTAGTTTCAATCAAAGTTGAAAGCATTGCTAAAATTAAAAAGTATATGAAAAAATGAAAAAAGGAGTGCTGTATAAAAATCCTGGATGCAAGCAAAACAAACTCAGTTTGTAGCAACATAATTTCTTCTTTGATAAGCCTGAAAACTTTCAAACAAAAAAGATCATAACTGGCCTTATTTATATGATAAACTGAAACTGTTCAAATAATAAGAACCCAGATATTTCTGAGCTTTATCGTCATCAGTATACAATTAAGACTAACAACAAACAGGGCTATATATATAGGAAGCCTATATGCTCATTAGCTTCTACACTGCCCTAATGCAGCTGCAGTACAGACGACAGTAACAATTTTGTGTTTAGTGTTCAGTATGAGATCACAGCAAAGTTAAAACAATTATTCAAAACAAGGCAAATGGAGCCGATTCCCGAACAAAACAGGGCATTGTGCTACCAAAATTACAAGAAGTTTCCAGTCATTACTAGTTCTGCATTCAAAATTAAAATGTTTACTGTTAATTTTATGTGCCAATTATTGTAAATTATACAAGAAAAGCAAGCCTAGTCGGAGGTTTCTAATGACTTTCACTTAAAAGCATAATAATAATGATAAGAGAACTTACAAAAAGAAATTAGCAGTTTTTTTAAAAAGTTTACAAACACACGCACGCACGCATACGCGCAATCTTGCAAATACACAATTTAAATATAAGTAGAATATAAATTTAGCATCTAATAAGTAGTTCAAGTCAAAATAAAAAAAGCTTAACTCTCAGAATCAGCCATCAACTAATCACAAACCAAATAAAATGCATAAATACACAATATATAGGCTGTTTGTAGGAATCGAAAATAATAGTTTTAAAGGGCATGTTGTTCACGTTTACTGCAAAATCATCATGCAGTGGCATCCCTCAGTTTGTAAGGGAAAAACAGAAACATGCTACCCTCACTTCCAAATGTATGTAGTTATTATATAACTATAATAATAACTCGCCAAGCATCTTTATGCAGATCTACATATCTAAAATTTACTAACTGCAGCCTTTATTTTAACACTCTCTACTGTACCAACTGATATTGATTACAAATGCTTGCTGGATCATTTACCATAAAAGGCAAGCAGAGAAAATTCTGGATAAACTCAGTCTGCAATGCTACAGGAAGGTTAGCTAAATACCAACTCTTTGGGGATTTCGCACAAGAAGTGACCGCCAATGCGGAAGCTGCAATTTCCATGACAACGGCAAGAAAAATATCTGCGTTTTCGCAACTGGGATTAGCCGCAGAGGAATTAATTTGCAATTTTATGTCATGTAGTGTGATTGAAAGATTACATGAGTATCATCATTACACGTGTGGCGTGTAATATCAACACGCTTTTTTGCAAATTGGTAGAAGAAATGGAGGAGGGGAGAGACAGAGAATGAGAGTGAGAGACAGACGGAAGAGAGAGAGAGAGAGAGAGAGAGAGAGAGAGAGAAGGAGAATGGAAGAAAACATGATAAACTAAAATCTCAATTAAAAACTGAAGAGGAATTTATTGAAAAATACACACACTGAACAATTTAATAGACGATATTGAAATTTTGCCATTAAATTGGATGGTAGATTACACTTGCCTCTACTCCCTGTACTTTTAGTTTCATGTGGTCTTCTCGGGCTGTCTTGCCATCCCTGCGTTTCTTCCAGTAATACCCGTCTTGTCGATATCTACACGTCTTTCGACTGTACAGCAACATTGTTCCTGACCTAGGTCTGAAAAGTAGAAAACTCAGAAAAAAGGTTGGTAACAATGGAAAGTACATAGTACTAATATAATTTTTATCAAAAGATTGATAGATGTAATGGTAATCAATTAACCACAGCCTGTTATACACATGTACAGGTAACATTAAAGTCTTATTTTATTTTGTCAAATTTTGCACAGTCATGCACTTTTTGTGGGGTCGAATATAACACTCCGCAATACATCAAAAATGTTGGTTTTTTAAAAAGGTTCTTAACGCCTGAAAAATAATTCATATAAAATTCAATAAAACAGGTAAGCTTAGGCTTTGGACTGATGTGTATGCCTTTATGTAACGAAAACAATAATCCATTTAAATGATGTGGCACCACTAACAAGACTCCAAATCAACATTCAAGTTTACAAAAAAAGCACAAAGCATTTACATGTTTTTAACACTTGCACTCACTAAATAATGTAATAAAGAAGTAATTAGTTGACATGAAAGCGCTCGACATTTCTCCGTGAAAAGCGTAAAAACATGAAGCATAGAGAAATGTTATGCAGCAATAACAGAAAGCTAAATGTGTATAAAAATAGTTAGATATGATCTAAAGGCTCTCACTTTAAATATTTGATGAAAGCATTTTTTGAGTAAACTGAAGTGAGGGTCTCTGGAGTAAAATTCAAGTATTTTTAAGGTTTACAAGCATGCTAACTACAGCTTCAGAAAACTGAAACTAGTTTGAACAAGTTAGGTTGTCTTGAAAGCAGTGCTTTGGACTGTGTTTTGGAAACTAAAGTATGGAATTCTGTGATATGAGCAAAAACAATTTTTATCACAGGGTAACACAAGAAACTGCCAAATTTCAGAGAGGCTGCATGACAGCTTACTAAGTACATAATAAATGGAGTCACTCTCTTTTGTGCATTAACAAACTTTCGCTTAACAAACACAAAGACGACGGCCCTTGTTCAAGATTCCCCTTTTCGCTCACAAACTTCATTTATGCATCCTTACTCGAGCAAGTTGCATTAATCGCTCACAGCACACGCATTACACATTAGCATGTGTTATATGTGAAAACATTATAAGTGCCACATCCTAGGAGACCCATTATGGCTCTCGATGCACTCCAGAATGCAATTATTGACCTTGCGCATAACTGCCATGCCTATGGTTAAAAGCAATGTTCTTTATGATCGATGTAACCGTTAATGATAAACGTTGGCATCATATGGTGTCAACAATTCTGAAGCAGCATAGGAAGACTGAAATTCTATTCCACCACTTGAATTATAACATAAATACACTAAAACTTTTCATTTTGAGTGTATGCTGTGGTGCATATACTAATGCTGAGCAGAGAAGCAATAATTTTCAGTAGGAACTAAACAATAGCTTCCCAACTGTTTAGAAATATAACAGTTTATTTTAATTACAAGAAATAATTCGTCCTGTTACAAAATAATATGCTACTAGTCAAACCCCACAAAAACATTTTGCATACAATCAATAATGCACAAACATTCTACATAGTTTTTTGTCTAATGTCCCTTTAGTGATAAAGGTTAACAGACATATAACAATTATAATAGCTCTCTTTAAACTACAATAGAATGGTGGCAATGCCCTAAACAGCCGCACATTCCTGAAATACAAAGACAATGGCTGTTGCAGTAGGGAGCAGTTATGGGAAGGCTGACAAAACTATGAAATACAACCTCCCTCATTTCATTAAGTGGGCATCTCTGAAAATGAACCATTCACACTTTATAGACCACTTCGTTCTTTTACCGAGAGTGTCGGCTTATCATTTTCCAAGTTGCCCAAACTGAATTCGCCTCAAAAATCGATTTTTTCGCAATTTTTAGGAAATTTTGAGTGAATGAATCTGGAAAAACCCTTATTGTGGCAACTCCTGAGCTTCTAGGGAAGCCAAACTATACCTATTGCATTATATGCTGAATTCTCTTTCCAATGACGTATACTACCCCACTCTCGCACTGGCGTTCTTCAGATCTATTGGCAAAAAACAAGCCAAAAACGCTGATTTTTGTAGGTATTTCGATTGTGGCGCTTCCCAGAGATCCCGAATTCAAAAATAAATTATCTATGGGACTCAACGAGACAGAGACAGTTCATTTGTTATATAATTTGTCACAGATGGTTCAGTAGTTGTTGAGAAAATAGCATATACAAATCCATAAATCTGTAAAAAATATACCTAATGAGGAAAAAATCAATAGTACTAAGTGATATATTAAGCAAACATTAATGCAATACTCAGACTGTACCCACATTAAGTTAGGTTGTTAACTTTCAAAAAATTGTTAATTTAATAGAATTTATGAGAAGCACATGGTACGGCATAGAGTGGGCAAGAACTAAATGATGAAAAGCATCTGTTAATTAACAGAATAAAAGATGTTCTGAGAACTATTACGCATTTACAAAGCATAGTGGTGGTGTTGATATTCAAAAATACATATGCAAATGCATTAATTATTCATGACGGCACCATGTAGTTGACGATTGCAAGCCATTAAATTATAAATTAAAAATTAATAATCAATTCCATTCGGTGCCTACCATTGACCTCAGGATCACTAGTCAAGCAAATATCAATAAACAGCATTAGTCTCTATCTTGGATAGATTATTTTTCATTAGCAGGTGCGTTTGCGCATTCATTATCCAACAGAGGTAATTTGCAACGAAAGAATTATAGGTAGCTGCACGTACGATCAGATTCCATGTTAATTATTTATTAGAGTGCAAGGCTTCTTATGGAAAAAGCAGAATGTATCTGCAGAGAAAACCTACTGGCTTATTTAGAGTCTTTTAACATCACTGAATGAATAATTTAGCTGTTTTGCATTGTTTAATGACTAAGGTGACTGAGGCATGAAGTCAAACTTCATCACCTCAGCAACTACACTGAAGTTGGTGACGCCATTAGCAGACACACAGTGAATACTAAGGAAGAAGCTAATTTAAATAAATAAAAAAATTCCAAAATTGCAGGCTAGTTATAGAAAGATTTTCTAATTTCATCTTCAGAAGCGTGCACCATCGGCATTGAATGGGGTTGTTGTTAATGAAATTTGAAAACTGCAGAATTTCTGTCAACATAAAAGGCCGCCTGCGTACTCATAAAATAATGACAATGTGTGAACACTAGGGTTTCTCTTTACATACGAGGAATCTTCACAGAAGGCTTAAAAGTATTATATGCAACATAAAACACCAGTTGCATATTCATAAAATAATGACAATGTGTGAACACCAGAGTTCTCCTAGTACGAGGAAAAGAGAAATTTTAACCCAAAGAACTTCCCACACAAAGTTATGTTACTTAGCATTACGCTTACTTGTTTGAAAGACTTATGTAACTGGAAAAGAAAATTCTTAATAATTTTAAATATTCACGTCACCTGGTAAAATGGCTCTGCATTGCCATCCCAGCACGTACCACTGATTCACCAAAAAACACACTATAGATCATAATGAATATAAAGTAATTTAGACTTTTGCTTAGTTAGTGAAGAGTGTACTACGAAGGCTCTGATTATTTTACAGCAGAATCGTCTTAATTTACGCCTGGCTTTTATTCTTTGTTTATTTATCTATTTGTGCTTTTTTGCTTTTTAAATAACTTGCACACACACTACGTTAAGTTTACGAAACTCACAGGGCACTGCTCAGGTAGGGGGATTTATATTTTTGTGTAACCCATCACCCTTAGGCCAAAGATCAAGGAGCAGGAAGGGCTTCTTTTTACCGTTAGGCTGGATCTCCTCCTACAGTTTTTTGAGCTAGGGTTACAATTTTTGGTATGTTGCTAGGTGGGGTTGAGTTGTGCATGAGTGAATATGAGCCCTTTGTGTATGGGAAAATTTTGTGCTAGGGGACAAAAACCAAAATCGAGGGGCCGGGGACACCAATGCTTCCGACTTAGAGTAACAGTACTGTGTAATATATCAAATGAAAGGTCTTGATGAGGTGAATCCAATTACATAAGTTTCGCCGATTTTGGTGGGCGCTGGACATCAAGTTGCAGGTTAAACGAAAGAAAGTCTGATTTCATTGCTGAAATATTTGCAAAACATCATCGAGAAAAAACGTTCGTCGAGCGTGTTATAGGTTTGTTTAAGGAAGTTTAATAGCTCTTTAGAAAAAGAAAGAGCTGGGTTACGAAACGATGTAAGTTTTTTTGGGAAATACCTAAATGAGCGCAAACATCGATCGACTAATTCGAGGCTAAATAACAGAAATTCTCACATGTGAAATTGGATTCACGCACAGTTTACCTCAAAATTTATAAACCGACCGTGATTGTTCGAAAGACACGTGGCGCAACTGTCTGAGTGCCGGACTTTATATCTAAAAGTTGTAGGTTAGAAACCCACTTAAAGCTTTGGCCTCACATTTTTTTATAATTATGCAAAATGCTTCTGTCAGGTTTTGTTAGTTTCTACAAAATTACATTAATTTGTACTTTTGTTTTCCTTAAACAGCTTTGAATAAGCTAACGTTAAAATGCTATTGATAGTAAAATTAATTATTATTTTGCAATTTTATGAAGCTGGGACAGGAAGTAATTGTGAGGCTAAATTTTGTGCTTGGCTGCGAAGAAAACAACACAGGCCTTAGTTTTTAATTAGACTGGTAACGGGTTACCTGTCAAAAAATTATACATTCAATTTTGCTAAAATAAAATGCAATTCCTTAGTAATCAAAAATGGCAAATTCAACGAAGTCAATATTATAAACTTCAGAGTCTTGAGTTACGGGTCACTGGTGACAAATTCCGTTTCCACTAAAGCTTTTAATGTCAAGCACAACAGTACTTACATACACGATGCTAACTGTTTTGAAAAACATTTTTTATTTCAAAAGAAAAGCTGTCACATAAAGAATCTTCTGTCACAGAAGCAGAATGTTTCCACAATTTTTGTCAAAAACTTCCACTAGTTTAAACTTATTTCAAACAAAGTATCATTAAAATAACTGCGTCTAAGGGTCATCTCAGGAGTTTAAATTTACAAGTTCTATGCAGCATTACTGCTAAGACAGCATGTAAGTGATGCAAAATTTTAAGACACGTAGTTAAGCGCTATTTATGAAAAGTGCTTTCTTGTGCTAGAAAAAAGAGTATCTTTAATAAAAAAATGAATTAAATGTGCAACCATATTCACACATTGCAAAAAGACTCAAACTAATCCAAAAAATAATGTAATCAATATTAAACAAGTGTGACACAAATTTCAATGTTAACTCATATTTGAGCTGTAATAAAAAATTAATACTTTAAAAATAAAAAATGCTGTTCGAAACCAAATAGAATTTTATTTATTTATATCATACTAGCTAAAAAGAATTTTGCAAAAACATGTGCACATCCAATGCACAACATTGCAAGTAACTTAATTAATCATAAAATGTATACTCATGATTTCAGCAAAACATGACAGAGTTGTCAAAAGCAACAAATCTTACCTGATTTTCACCTCTGTGCTTAACCATTCTTTGTGTTTCTCAAATGAAATAAGATAGGAGGCGATTTCCTGAAACATATTTTCATTACTTAATTACACAACTTTTAAGACAAATAACAATCAAGCAACAGACAATTACATATGAAAAGCAAAGAATACTTTTCGGAAGAGACCAAAAGTCTTCATCAGAATCGTAATTTACGTTAAGCCATTTTGCAGAAAAGTGCATGCCATTGCAGTGAAAATGTTGGCCAGCTGGTCAAAGACTAGTTGTACACCCAATATTAGAGATCCAACTCGTATAAAGTAACCAAATTTTATCAAGTTTCTGCTTCAGCAAATTCATTAAATGCCTCCCAAAAATACGAATACACAATCATTTCGATTTTTCACACCCAATTCAGTTTTGGTAAGGAATTAGTTTTGTGGGTCAGTGCAAAAAGCCAAGAAAGTGTAGGCGTGTAGGCCATCACAGAAAGAATTTCAACAACAGGGCTGAGGCATGCAGTGGTTGAGGCATTGCCTTGAAATATGAAGGTCCCTGTCCAAATCCAGGCTTAGTCCCGACTTCTCCATATTTCCCTCATTCTAATTAACTTTGATTTAAAAAATTAGTAATTATGGGTTCATTCCAATTAGGATCCTATTTTTCAGGCTGCATATTTTTTGTCAATCAGAAAAAATAGGCCAACACTGTTCTAAGGCAGGCATATTACCATGCCTTAACATGTACAACAGTATCAAAAGATTTTAAAAAAACACTTCAATGATAAATTAAAGGACATATTTTCCATTAGACTTGTTTGATTTTGAAAGTACGCTTGTTCTCTTTTCCTTGTTCATTAATTTGCATTTAATATCCAAGCGGAGGCAGATATCTTTTCAAAGTCGCTGACGCTTAACATTCGCTCTCAATTAATCATCGACGCGTTGCAATATCCTAATACTTGCCTTGAATAAACCAATCAATTTCCCGAACGCCGATGGAAACTACTTGCGCAAAGTCAACAGCAGACAAATTCACTCATAAAAGAAGTAGCGTGATTAAATGGCAGCAAATAAGACAGACACAAAAGATCAAACCTGTGAATGGCATTTTACTAAGCACCTAATAAGCAACATTATTTTTACAGTGTTTAAAATAAATCACCACATCGCTCATAAGATAGTGGACCATCCAAGCAAGGGTGGCTGCAAAACGAAAAGGCAATAACTAAAAAGTTCCTGACAAGTAATACCAAAAGCAGGGGTATCAATAACACTGCTGTAGGCCCACTAAACAAGTGTGATAGTATTTTAACATTACAATTTGCAGGAAGACAGTTTATGGTACAGGCAAAAGTTTGGGTGTGAACTAAGTAAATACTCCTACTTAGAACTGCTGACACGACCTTCAACTGATATTTCCATCCTCATTTGAAGGTTGTTGCATGATTCATACAGACAGTTTTTAAGGATTTCACAGTTTTCATGGATGAGGAGTAACATTTTTAGAATTAATGAATAATAATTCTGCATAATAATGACAATATATGTGTAGAAGTAAAAGAACCCTGAAGATGACATAATTCGTGGCCGTACCAATTGTAATTATCAGTAATTATGCAACTGTTTCTGGATTACAGGCTAAGCAGATAGCATAGCAGGTATCAACGTGACATAGTACAGAACAAGTAAAAATGCTCAGCTATCTTAAAAACCCTTGTATAAGGGTGTATCAAACATCATTTAGGAAATCTAGTTAGCCTGTTTGTTGTCATGAAAAAGTTGAGACCCATACTACTGAATAGTCTGCATTAGCGAGCAACGCACTATTAATTTCTGTTATCATTTCATGCAAGTGTCTGATTATTTTAGCATCAGTATTTTATCACCTGCAGGTGCAGATTGTGTTATGCAATTCCAGCATAGGGTTTCATTTAATACGATATTTTTGTCCAAAATTGAATGAATGAGGTATTAAAATGTTAAACTATTTTAAACTTAAAATTCTTTGACGTTTTTAAGTAAAACAAAATCAAAGCAAAAACAAAAATCAAAACTTCATAACTAAAAGCAGATGATTAAACTTTGCAAGTGTGCAAGGGTAGAGGTTTGGGAGCTTTGAACCTTCCTTAATGGAAAAGATAATAATATTATCAAATTTTCTTTAGAAAATAAAAAACATTTGCAGTGGTAGCACAATGCACACAGTGCTACACACTAATATTACCTCATTTGTATTCCACTGATGTCGTTCTTTTTGGAAGAATTCTGATTTCGGAATGGCTTCCAAGCTTTGATGTAGTGAGATCATCCCCGGACGAGTGACTGAACCTGTGCAAAGAGATTCCCATTAAAATTATTGCTCAGAATTGCCAAAGCTTGTGTACAACAAAAGACTAAAATTTGGAAATGTAAGACGTAGGGGCAAAGCCATACAAAAAATGTTAGAAATGATCTGTAATCAAAACACTGTACAATCTGCAATTCATAAAATAGATCATCTCATCAACATCAACATCAGCCTCACAATCTCAGTCATTTTTGTTGCTGCCGTCGTCATTTTCCTCCTTGTGGATTTCAACTTCATGTTATCATCATATCAAAAGTGATTGTTACCATCACCATCATCTCATGTAAATGCTCTGTAAACTTAAGGTTTTAAAGCGATAATCTTCAAAATTAGCCAAATTTTCATCAAATCTACATAGTGGGACCATCAGTGGGTGGAACATAAATGGCTTAGTAAAATTTATACACTCACAGAAACTTTTAGAATTGTTGACATTCAAATGCAGGCATTGACAACACTGGCCTGGCATCAAAATTCACCAAACGACATGTAATCTGCAGGCCTATACTACTTATCCAAAACACAAAATGCTACTGTTAACTGGAAAAAGGAATATATATATATATGTACGTATAAAAGCAGTAAAAAAATCTATCATCTGAACAATATCAGCCGACACAATCCTGCTATACTTTGAAAGATGCTTTGGTCCCTTTATTTCAGTGCTTTGAGACACATTCTTACACAGTGTATTATTCTGTGTTAGTTTATAAAACAGAGATAAAGGTTGTGGTTATGGACCTGAAAGTTCTTACTGACTTTTATGGATCAATAAAACTTGGAAAGGCTTTGGTGTTATTTAGTTTGCTTGAGCTGTTTCTACATTACCTTCTGGTTTCATGGTGTCTGAGGTTTTCATCTTGCTGACAAAATGAGATAGTTCATCCACATTAAATGAATACTAGCTGTAGTAATCATCATCAACATCACAGTGACTCACTCCTTATCGCAGTTTTACTAACACCTGTGAAAATAGCAACAAAATATTAGCTATCTACCGTATGAATACTTCCATACCTGAACGATCTTTCAGTTAAAATTTCGCTAGAACGTGACAATTTTTTTTAAAATGACGGATTACTGCTGCAGTTGATCCTAAGTACACTATTCGAAAACGCAAAGCAGCTCATTACAAGCACTAGAAAATTGGTTGGATAAACTTTTCCTCACGCACAATCAGGTGCGAATGCATCACACATTACTAAATGAAAGTTATGATAAAAGCAGGCTCAACTAGTTTTAATTTCCTCATTCGACCCACGGAATAATAGAACTTGCAACAGCATGCAAACATTTGCTCGAATAGGGCTAGTACACATAAATACATAATACATAATAAATACAGCAAACACTGCTCCCTGATAAGGTTATTGCTAATGATTCGACAGTATCCGTAACAAGCAAATTCCACTGTGAAAGATTACTAGAACAAAGAGAAGTATGCGATTTAAAATCCCAGTTTAGCAAGGATTTATGTCATTTTTCTGGTATTTATTATGCTCTTATCCTCTTGTTTTTATTATTATACTCTTGTTATATGACAAATATCACAACGTGCTCACCGTTATGCTAAGCACTCCAAGACACTGTTTCCTAATTTGTTATGGACCATAAAAATTTCTTGCTTATAAACAATTCTATACAATTTAATTACATTTTTATCAAAAATGCAATGCAGCTTTAAGCTGCAACTAGATTAGATTAATCACTAAATCTAGAACAAACCTCTACGAATTAACATCAATACCTTTCATAAACTAATTAATAAGTACCTACTACACATTTAAAAACAAATTTTCATGTAATACACATAAATATAACAAAAACGGGATATGGTGAGATAATATCACAACTAACACAAAAAATGTACCTCTTGAACTGTATTGTGTTTGCGTTAAATGTTCCAGAACCATAGTCCTAAAACGATTCTGCTTGGCCATGCGTACTAAATGATGCACAAAGCTCTACTGAGTATAAATACCATTTCAAATTTCTCATTTGAAAATAGCAAACTCTCGAAAGACCTGGTTTACACTCGCATTGGTACTTGTCCAGGCACATCTTTAGCATCAGCTTTCTGTTCAGATGGGGATACACCATACATAAACTGGAAGAACATCACCGTCATCACGGCACAGTACAATAGTACCATGAGCAAGCAGAAAAAGGCAGGACAATCCATCTTTAGATGTCCGCTGTATTTTCAACTGTGGGCTTTTATTTCAAAGTGCTGAAATTGTTTAAGGAGACTATAGTTTCTTCCTTAAGTGCCATTTTTGAAAGTCCAGTACTGCAGTCACTCAGTGGCAATGTAGCAAGATATCTTTCTAATTGGTTGCATTTTCCAAAAAAACTTTTAAATTGACAGAATTGAGTGTAGATGTAGCCTTAATACTTCAAAATGAGTTCTCACAGTTTTTTAAATCACTATCAAAAAGAAACGATGTAGTAATCTTTGAGTAGCTGAATTTCCCAGTATGTTCAGGCATTTCCAGAGTCTCCGACCATCACAAGCCTTAAATTAGTAGCAAATAAATAGGAATCGAATGGATTTTAATGTTCAAGCACTAACCACTATATTACATTTTCATTTATAATGCACTGAAGTTACTTGTGACAGCAGCATGATCCTTTAGTAAGTCCATAACACCAGCAGCTACTACTTTAAATGCGCTTACTCCCAATCTAATACTTGTCAATTGACATAGACATTGACATGTCTAATACTGTATCATCCACACTCCACAGTCAGCATGCAGTTTCTCCCAGGCTCTCCAGCAAGTAAGTGCTCCACTGCACGCCAAGACATACAATACATTACTGTGCCTCTTTCAGATGTTTTCCTGTAATGCCATCTTAGGTATAGAGGAAACTGTCAATTATTCAAAACCATTCAGATCCCGATGTGGTCAATTTGCGTGATATATATATTAAAAGCAATAACCCTTGGGCAATATATGCTGAAAGCTACCTTATACCAGATGCCCTAATCTATAATAACAGAACTGGGTCACAAACTAATCAATGAACAATGATTGTATAGGCTTTCGTTGACTAGGAATACATGAACTGTACTCTTCCCATATAGTACTTCATTGGCAATGATGGGTTTTGTTGAAGTCAGATAATTGTTCGATTTAAGGACTGAGGGGAATTGCATTAAGGTACTAAATTATCTCTATTAAGACAATTCCAAAATAGTTGGTGGCATGTAATTGGGTTGCAACTGAAAGCTCTTCGAAGTAAGTAAGACGACAACATAAGAACTGTTGTTTTTTAAGAATTTTTTATGAGCTCCAAAGGAATTGTCTATCCTCAGTCAAAAGAAAAGTAAAAAATTATATAAACCAAAATGTGTGCACACATTTTTGGGCAAATACAACTGGCCTAGTTGAATTTGAAATTAATAAAATGCTGATTTTATTTAGTTCCATGTTTCCTTGTGTTGCCTCCCTCCCAACTGGAACAAACTGTTCATATACAACAATATATACAACCAATTTATATATATATATATATCAATTTATCTAAATAATTAGTAAAGAACCTCAAATTGACAAGATCCAAATTCTCGAATCAGGCTTAAGGGGCCTAAAGGGCAATCCCTGAAAAGCTGTTTCTTGCAAACAAAACTCCAACTCTATCAACTATATTGTTTTGAGTCATGGTGCAGGTGAACACTGGTATATCTCATACATTATTTTTTCTTGCCTCCGTATATTCGCATCCTGTGTTTAAAAGTTTGCCTGTTATGGAGGCTCAAATCAAGTCTGCCACATCAATAGTGATTAGATGATGGCAGGGATCTCTATCCTGGACGCATTATTTATCAATTTTGCAGCATGCAGTGCGGAGAAAGACCGTAATTGACAGAAATGTGAGAGACAGATGTATATGCCAACAAATACTGGAATCTTTTCAATCTTGCAAAGGACAGCGGTGACATTGATCTATATAATACAATCCTGTAATTGGCAGAAACGGCACAAGCTACATATCTATACAAGTTATGCTTTTTCAAGATTACTACGGATGAGCAAGCTCACATTACAGTTGCTAATGTCTTTTACGTAGTAGTTTTTAAAATGCAAATAGGGAAATACGACTTACGATGAGGTATATAGCAACTAAATAGTGGTTGTAAGATTATTACTTCAAGAGAAACTTCTCTAGGGTTCAAACTTTTTTTTCAACTCAAATTAATCTAATACCGCAAAGCACAAAAAAGAAGTCTGCTCGCTGAATCAAAATATAAACAAATAAATAAATAAATAACTATTAAGTAAAGAAATAAATACGTTAAGTACATAGGGAAGTTGAGCTGCCAAATGGCCATAAATTTTATGATACAGAATAAACTTTAAAATTAATTTCGTTTATAAAAAAATCACTTGTTTTCACTCAGTAAGTGACAACAGTTTCCATGTGAGCTAATTCTTCATGTAATATAATTTAATCCACTTACAATTACTTACGTATTTATTGAATTACTGATTTACTTAAGAAACAATCATAAGACAGCTCAAAGCAGCAATTGTTGCACATAAACTTTCTTCATTTTAAGCCTCAACACTAAATACTTCTGTAACAAACACACCACAGAGCAGAATATTTGAGGATAATAAATAACCAACTACCTGGAGAATAACGTTACTTAAGCCACCTTCATAAAACGTGGCAGCGGCAAAAGCAGTTAAGCCCGCAATAAAAAAATTCAATACCTAGCAACAACAAGTTGGAAAAACATTCTGAAATTTTATCTGCAAAAAATTAGACACCAAATTGTTTCAGTAAATGTTTACATTAGACTTTTCAAAAGTATCAGATTCTCTTTCACAAAATAGGAAGCCATGAAAAATCACTATGTACAACCAATGATGATGAGTACTAGTAATTCTTTCATTCGGTTCACTTCAAGTTACCGGACTAGAAAGTGCCCATCAATGCCACAATTGGTAAGTTTTAATAACTTAGATATTTAGATATCACAGAATTTCTTCAGAAAGTCTACCTAGTCCGGCAGATATATAATTCCTAGTGATGTAAAATATGTAAAATACACAACAAATAAATGTTGAATCATTTATTTGTGTTTATGTAGAGTCTGTTAAATAGTATCTTAAATAACATAGTGCTTATTTAAAAATCCTGGTAATAAAGCAACTTGTAGACTTTTAACGTCAAATTTGCTGGCATTAAATCAAAAGCACTCAAAGTCAGACAGGCGTCCAATTACCGATAGATGAGTCATAAATTTTCCTAATTTTACTCACTTTATAACTCGGCATATCGCAAAGGAAGAAAATTTTCAGAAAATCGCGGGAAATAAAGCGCAGGTTTGGTTTCAATCATTGCGTTTTATTGCCTATGCATGAAGCCAATTGCATGCATTATGAACCGTACGAGATCTCGTTGCGTGCAAGTAATGTAACACGCCCACGCCGGGTGTGAATCAATGCATACACGCGTTAGACATTACATTATGAAGCGCTCACATACCACCTCTGTATAATAAACCACCAGTGAAGAAGTGCCTGACATTTTCAACTCACCTATGTATACAAAATCACCCGAAACATGAAAAAGCACAAACATGTTGTTTAATACTGTGTTTTAATAGAGACTTTCAACCAACAAGAGTAAGAAGCTATATAATCGTACTTTTGTCGCCGATTCCAATCTCTCTCTCTCTCTCTCTCTCTCTCTCTCTCTCTCTCTCTCTCTCTCTCTCTCTCTCTCTCTCTCTCTCTCTCTCTCTCTCTCTCTCTCTCTCTCTCTCTTTTCTAGTCTCTGCAAATGTAAATCGCTCGTCTCTATAGGTCTTCTACTTTTTTCAGTTAAGCTTCTCTTTGTCTAACGGCAATTCCATTTGTTTTGTTGTTTTCTTTGTATGCTAATTTTCGCTATTACTCAAAACCATCCTCACAACCCTTGGTCCTGTCATTCCAGCTAATCCCTAGCGCATCACCTAGTCGACAGTCATCAATCACAAGTTTCTACAGTTCTCTCACACTTTTTATTTGAT
The DNA here is from genome assembly GCA_030141605.1 of Tubiluchus corallicola. Classification (NCBI taxonomy): domain Eukaryota; kingdom Metazoa; phylum Priapulida; class Priapulimorpha; order Priapulimorphida; family Tubiluchidae; genus Tubiluchus; species Tubiluchus corallicola. Next base: position 344,653 of record JAQGDQ010000046.1, on the reverse strand, counting down.
CAAGGCACCTTTTTTCCACCATGCGATTGCAGAGGACATTTTTCAACATATGATTGATGTATACCTTCTGGGCAATATTGGTACTTAGCAGCGCGAGCAATATATCGCGCCCAGAAGTTATTTCCCAACTTCGCAGGACCTAAACGGATTGGCAAACAAATTAAGCAATAAGCATGTAGCAGTTTGGCACTGAATCTACACTTCTGTACATAAGAAACCCGCCTTCACTTACTGCCTGTGAATGGAAAGTTTGAAAAGACAAAATGCGGTGCGTACTCATCAAATACGTTTCCAGAACAAGTATAAAGGGTCCAGCAGCTTGTAAAAGATGCCTCATAAAAAGAGACGTGCAGGTTAAGAGACAGAGACTGAAAGACACACTTGAATGATTGGACATCATGCTGAAAAAGCGCATGTTCTCTCATCGCATCAACATGATACACATAATTTTCAAATTCACAGTTTTGTTCAAAGTAACACTCTAGTTGCAATTTTGTAGTTTCGGGCACTGATGATGAACTATTATATGCAACTTACGCAAATTGATATTTTAGAGTCGAAAAAATGTTCAAACAATGATGGTTTCGCTCTCGTAACGTGTTTCACTATCAAATTATGAAGTGGGTAAATTTTAACAAATATGCAAACTTTGTACACAAATTTAGAATTTACTGAAGCGCCAACGTGGTTAAACCACTTTTTCATCAGTTAAATAAGAAACAGTCCTCCCTCATAAAACGCAATTTTGTTCAATGTTCTTTATACATACGTTACAGGTTCATATTTTTCTGTGTCTTTAAGCTTCCAGTTTTCCTAACATTAACCCGTATATGTCAGCACTACTTTATGTATATGGCTGCCAGTAATTCCAAACAACTTAGAGACTCAGCGAAAACTAGGACAAATTAAACACAGACCGAGTTCCACTAAACACGAAAGTCATCATCTGGAAAACAGAGGATGTAAGCGTTTCGGGGGGGGGGAGTTTACTTCGCAGATACAGCAATACAAATATCTAAGAGAATTAGCCGTGTTACAACACTGGCGCAGACAAAACATTTTGAATCAACAACAGTTAGACAGCGTTTACGTGTTATGAAAATACAGTCTTGTAAACAAACTGCTTTTCCCCTTCACTACTGACACATGGAAACTCGCTCTCAACAAGAAGTCAGAAAGCACGTAGAGTCTTAGGCACAGTCCCATGAGTTCTGTTGCGAACTAATGGATCTGCCCTGAATCTTCTAAATTTCTTAATAGCTTTCACTGTGGTTGATACATTATGAAATTTATAGCTTTCACTGTGGTTGATACATTATGTATCCCGGACGGAGAGATGAAAAAACATTTGCCAATAAGGTCATTGCACGACAGGCAAGACGAGGACAATGAAATAATAATAACTCTGTAGTGGAGGTTAGGAACTAAATCCTCTCCAACAACGTAGCCTATACGCTTTCTGTGAGTATTAGATCCCTTGAATGGGTAAGCACTAAGCAGTAGTAAAAATACTTTTTGAGTTTAGATTCTAGCTTCATTGGACACGTTACGCTGTGTTACACTTGGACACGGACATCATTTACACATTAGTATGCCCACACTTAACCTATTGCATAATTTCCTGGGGCAATACTATAAAAACATATAAAAATTATTTAAAATATAAAACTCCTAAAAACCACAGCAAAAAAAGAATCGTACACATCATCATCATCATATCGTCAACTTCGACACACAAACTAAAACTCTTGAAATTTATGGATAAAGTAAACAACTACCTTCTCTCAGAATTGTACGAAAATTACTTTGTAAATTAGGGCTATATAGAACAGTGAAAATTGCACTTTGCGTTTGTGTTTCAGTGACTGAAATAAGAACAGTCCAAAGAACAGGCCCTTCCAAAAAGAAAGAAAAGAAAAAATAATGCAAGCCTGCTGTAAAATCTCATAACATTTGGTGGCAGGTATAAAATTCTAAATTTCTTAATAATAACAGAAATCTAGTATAAAACACTTTTTGATGAATTTGTACAAAAGGCATAATCCTTCAAATAAATGCTACATTAATGTTGCTGTTGCTGGTTTGTCCTTGATAAGTATTTAAATATTTGTTACTCTTCATCCCCCTTAAGTTTACAGATAGTATGCTTAGTTCCCTGATAATATACAGACTATATTTAAAGCATACCTGCATAACGCATTAGACTGAGTTTGTATAATTTGCTTTTTCTATTGCGTTTTTGAGTTGCTTTCTTGCTCTGCTGATTTGCTTCTTATTGCCTCATCATGGTTTGATATGTTGCTTTGTTTAACCCACCTTCTTAACTGTTTATTATTTTCGACATTTTCGCTTGCTTTGCTACAAATATTTTAACAGCTTTCATATACTGTTGCATTTTTGAATTGCCCTGTTGTTTTGTTGAATTGCTTTTTCATAGCTTTATTACATTTTGATTTGTTACTTTGCTGAATTCTTTTATATTTAGATATTTTTTGCTAGCTTTGCAACCATTTTTGGATTCATAAAAGCATAGTATGTGCCATTCATTTTTAACTTTTGTCCATAATATTGATAATAGCTGAATTTCCTTGTGAGTAAATGTATCTTCTTATAAAAAGCAAGTTGTTTCTCCCAAGTTACTAATACCATTGTTGCCAGGGTGCCAGGGTTTTTCACCACCTTGCCTTTTTTGATCATTTTCTATGCAAACTAACTAACCATATTTAGGCTAACCCATGGAATACTATAAGGTAATAAAAAAATTGAATTTAGATGGAAGTTCCTGACCACTGATAGCCAATTATTGACACTTAATCCCCAAGCGAGATTAATCCCCTACTCTTACAACATAATGCATTATAAGTATTTCAAATCAGAGAAGCAACGTCAGTTCTTATTTTACAAGAAACATATAGGAAGACCATCCTCTGACCAAAAAATGGATTTCCGATAAATAGACATTAAGCGTTGCTAGGTAAATATGAGCACAGTTTAGTGATCAAAAACAGACTATTGCAAAAACTAAGTGGCGGTGATATACAAACTGTTAACAATGAACATTTAACATGCGTGAAGAAGCACACACATAATCAATAAGAAATATCTGGCACAATTCCAGGAGAAAAAAAGTAAACCGTCTGAAGCCGGTTTTATGGTAATTAGAACACCACACAGAAAGTTCTGAAGCTACGTAGAGAGTGCGGGCATCATACAGAAAAAGAGCAATCTGTGTTGTAAGAATGTGCAGAAGCAGAATTTGAGTTGAAAATATTCAAAATAGAAGTCAATATTTTTAAAGATGTTCGTGTGCGCAGCAGTCTACTGTTTGAGCCTACTTTCATTAGAACTTGTACTTTTTGTACTATAGTCAGACTTTGGACAGGGGATAACAGTACTGAATTATACTTTGCAAAATTGATTCCAAATTCTTCAGAATACGCGCTTGCATACTAGATGATTACATTACTAAAATGTAGTAAGCTAAGGTGGAATTTTAAAAATGACTGCAAGTACGTTACTAAAACATTGAATAGAGTAGACAGATAAGTAAGCTCTTATGTTAGGCAGACTGATATATACTACTCCTATTACTTCAAAATGCTATTTACTTCACTTTCCAATTCTAAAACGTAAACATAGTAGAGTATATTTGCATCACTATAATATGGCTATATATACATTTACTGTCGATCACACATTCGCGTAACGTTTATTAATAAGTATTATGCTTACAAAAGTAAACAGTAAGAAAATTATCAAATAGACATCCTTGGTTCTTGAGTCAGTCTCCTTGCAGGTATATGAAGCCCCGTTCGTCGCTAAGAATTTTCAAGGGTGACTGCGTTTAACACTAACAGGGGATTCGGGTTTAAGTCTGGCGTAATGAGAAGCAGAGAAATGAAGATTGTATTTCCGAGACAACTCTAATCCGCCTCGGCTCTGGCTGGTGCACTGAAAACATGCGGCATAAATCTATATCCACGTAAATAATTGAAAAACGTTGGGTGTCCACAATCGAAGTATACGATTGCTCATATTTACAAGAAAATTTCCAATTTTTAATTAAAGGGAAGACAATCATTAAGTGCTGACAAATACTTAATAGTCGCATTACAGTCACTACAAATGAGTCGCTACATGATGCTGCATAAATAAAAAACTGTTAGAACTGTGACAGTTTTAAAGTAGTCGCTCGGGCAATATGAATTCTTGTAAGCTACAAACTTTCTACACAGTGGTTATTTAAACACATGGAAGTAGATTTTTATATTAAATACAGTTGTCTCTCTGAAACATTCAATTTTGAACCCAGTAAGCACAATCAACGCCCTTCAGCGATCCTAGCGGACAGACAAAGCAATGTCCGTTATTGAAATTGTCAAGGGATTACAAAGTATTTGCTCGCGTGATACGTGATAGTGGACTATTTAAGCTTTTATTACTCAGTGCATTTCGGTGAAAGCCATGACGTATAAACCAAGACCTAAACAACAGTCACACATTAGCGTTTGTTACTTAAATAATAATTTAGTCTAAGGGCAACACCAGTGATGTAAAAGCGCTGACGGCACGTACACTATGCAATACATAAACAAACTAATCTTACTATAATCAAATTTTTTCAATTTTATATAGTGCTTGTAATCTTAAGGCTAAGACGGCCAGACAAGTGTCATGCAAGGAAAGCCATAACAATGCAATTTGTGTAATGCTTCACCAGGTGGCAGTGAAACTTTTGTAAAAGTTGTGACTATCGTAACAAAATGCTTAAAACAGGCTTTACATAGGATTTTGTAGGATATAGATTACTCCTAATAATGTACAGGCATTGTAAGAAAATTCTCATTTTTCACCAAACTGAATTTGAAAGAAAAAATGAAAGCTGTAACAATGCATACTAGTCTGGCTAAGAGACTGTTGTCAGAAAAATATGTAATAAACCATATATATATGTATATGTATGTATATATATATATATACTAAAATATATATATATATATATATATTAAAACAAATCTTTACTCTGCTGATTTTCGAGAAGCTCTGAAAGAAAAACTGTATTCCAAAGAAGGATGGGATTTGGATATATAAGAACTTGAGACTAATACAGTTCAGTAAGCTGTTCTAAACACCCTCAGCCCTGCCCTAATACATGTAATGTACTGTATATTAACTGTATTACCCAGATATTAACTGTATAATAAAACACCTTTCGACTCAGGATATAGTACTATAAGCCAACATAGCTTACTGTAAAGGCTATCCATATTTTCTATAATAATAGCAGAAGTACTCCTTTCATCAGCTCTTCCCACTCTTGATAAACTACTTTATTAGCAGCAGAACTAGCCTCATCAGCTCTAGAATATTCTGAATTTCTAAGCTGTTTCCCCATACGAGCTACGTTTTTATTTTTATGAATTAAACTAGTTGATTTGGATAAAGATACTATTACAATGATTTTTAAATATAAACCTTACGTTTGAAAAATATTAAACTTTAAAACATCTTTACAAAATAACCTGAACTCTCTTACATTTTTAGCTATATCTTTATTAGACACAAAAAAGGCAAAGCACCTAATGTGTGTCCTTTCTTTAGCTCTGTGGCTTTTCCCTATAAGAGGAAACAAACAAACAACGAACAAAAATTAAAATTATATCCCCCCTACCGCCTACCTAAATGACATGAGGATTTTATTTGTGCAAAATGTATTTCCCCGGCGGCTTTCTGGCTCTCTATCGGAAAGTACTTAAAATTCTTTTTAAGCACAGACAACGCTAGAGGCTCTCGGCTTTTTCATGCATTTTCAGTAATATTAAACCAATCCAAGATTGCCAAGTGCTTTCAACAAAACAGGAAAATCGTTTTTACTTATCCGAATCTTGAATAGGATGCCGAAAATCTACAATTTTGGATGAACGCATGTGAATGTGATTATACTGTCTAGTAAGATTATAAAAGCGTATGAATAAAATAATCTACAAACTCTACATACCACTCATACAATTGAAAAGTTGAAGTCGATTATGACAAAAGCAACAATAAGAACAGCGGGCCAAATAAAATAGTACATGTACTGCACTGCGTAATGATGTTTGACATTAGTCACCTAATTTTAGAGCGTGTTAAAAATAAATTTTATAATGTACAAACCCCCAATTATTTCGAAAAGACTTACTACAAAATAAGACTACCAAAATACAAAATTTTTGGCTGGCCACAGCAGTTTTGATTTGCTCGTGCAAAAAATTTCGTCTCCTTTTGTCATGACCTTTTGTACTCAATTTTTGTGCAAATATTGGGCCACTAGTCTCATTTGTGAAGAATGTGACATAACAATCTCAAAGTCATAAGAAAAATGTCAGAATCTATTGATTACCCTCTACCTATAATCCAGCTTACCCACAGGAATAAAAAAGGTTCAGTATACATGTAGGTCATTAAGATCAGTATACACTTAGAAACTAAAGGGAAACAGCAGACTTTAGTATGACAGGACATTCAAAGAAAATTCTCCGGAACCAATTTAAACCGATCAACTTAAAAAGAGTGAAAAAAGTTTAAATAGTAATTTAAAATATTAGCCTTTAAGACATGTGCAAAGAAGATTGTGCCTAGATGAGCACTTTCCTAACAACGGATTCCAAACAACATATCCCATAATGAATAACGCTCATGTTATTTCAGTCAGAAAAGAAATTATACACCCTGACAAATCGGAGAATGGCTCGTTGCCATGGAAACAGGCAGATGCTTCCCGGGTTTAGACTGATGGTGGCTTATTAGAAACCTGTTAAACAAAACATAAAAACGACAATAAAGTTGCCGGTAAGCAGTTGATGGTGAATTGTGCAAGATAAGGGGCTTAGGGCATTTTCAAACTGCCTCTTACAAGTCACGCCGGCCCACATGGCAATGCGGCATATGGTGTGAGCGTACCCAGGTTACAAGAAATTAAAAACACCAGAGTGAAAACGCGCTAATGAAAGCTGTGCTCACCTCCGTTGTCCATATTTTACAACACGTCAAAGCAAATTATGCTAGTCAGTTAATGAGAATCAGCACACAACCAGGTCAAACACACAATTACACTAAGTCCCGCTTTACCACAGCTGATACCATCACCACGGAACTACAAGCTAAACGCATTAGTTCCTTAATCTGAATGTGACATGGTAATTTAATGAGCGAAAACAGACTGTATAGATCCGTGATTGCTATAGAAGCAACTGACCATAATATTTACTTTATAAGCTGGTGCACGTGATGATACGATGGAAATCAATGAAACTGTTGGTAAGGTAGCTATAAGTCATGGAGCAGGAGAGAAAATTAACCGAGTTGATGGGCGGGACGTGGTTACATTAACATCAGATAATAAATTGCTTAAAACCTGCGGGTTTGCATGCTTTCCCATGTCTGCAGGCGGTACGAAACATGTGTTACAGACAAACGTTCATATGTGTTACAGACAAACCAAGTAATATATTACCATAATAACAACAACAGAACATCACATCCTTGGAGGTTAATATATTGCTGGCATCAAGGTCGCAAGTCAAGGACTTCGTAGGTTTTAAATTAATAGATTACCATTCGCCCTCTTGGCACTTTGTTACTAGGTTCACAAACAGGCAACAAATCATCATTACGGACATCATCATCATCATCAGCACCACAACCACGATTATCATTGCCATCCTATCATATCATATCATGTCATACCATACCATATATCATATAGCGCCACCATTGCCACCAACACTACGGCCACATTATAACAGTGCAACTAAGTAATGTATAGTATAGTATAGTATAGTATAGTATAGTATAGTATAGTATAGTATAGTATAGTATAGTATAGTATAGTATAGTATAGTATAGTATAGTATAGTATAGTATAGTATAGTATAGTATAGTATAGTATAGTATAGTATAGTATAGTATAGTATAGTATAGTATAGTATAGTATAGTATAGTATAGTATAGTATAGTATAGTATAGTATAGTATAGTATAGTATAGTATAGTATAGTATAGTATAGTATAGTATAGTATAGTATAGTATAGTATAATTAAGCATAGTATAGTACAACTAACTATAGTATAGTATAATATAGTAAGTATAGTATAACTGCAACTAAGAATTATCATCATCAATTTTACGTTCTGCTACTCTTAGTTGCAAGCCTAGTTGTTCTCGAAGTTTATGATGTCTAGACATCTGCTTGGTTTTTTTTTGGAAAGTTTTTGAGCCTCCTTAGGTATTTAGATATCACAGTATCCCACTGGCAATTAATAACACCTACGTACAGACCTCAACCTTCTGAGCATGATCTTAGTGTTCCAGCCCTATTAACTTTTCCACAGCAAGATTGCAACGCTTTCCCGCGTACTAGAGAACATTTCTGTCAGTACGCCACGCAAAACGAAGACGGAAACATGCAACGCTAAATGGTTACAATTAATCTACGTCAACAATTAAAGTGCTGTTAGTTAAAATCCAGATGCTTTCACTAAAATGGCGGCTTCATCAATGTTCGTCTGGCTTAAATCTTTACTAATCCCCTTTACAAAAATCTTGCCTGATTAAAACGTTAGGAGGAAGAAACGTACTCAAAGAATAGAAGGCTTGTAACAATACAACAAAGGCGTTATCAACGGATACTTTAGGATAGACAACTGCAGGGCAATCTCAATCGGATATTACCAAAACGTCATCAATTAGAAGCCATTAGAAAGACAATGTCGGATTGTTGAAAAATAATTCAATACCAATGTACATTGGGTGCATATGGCAATGACAGTACATCACAAACCAGACAAACTGGACTTACTATCACTGCATCAAACATTGACGGGTAGAGAGTTCACGCACTGTCCTGCAGGAACCTTGCTTCCTTCCAAGAGGTGCACTTCAACTACCTAACTGCATATTAGATGACTTTCAACTCTGCTCTAATTTGGCTATTTCCAATTTGCCAAATACATGATTTGCTATCTTTCTGTTTCATGTTCAGCAAATTTTAATGTTCAGTTAAAACTTTTTGTCTTGAACTAATTCAAGATCAGCATTAAAATTTGTCCACCACTTGGACTAAGGTGACCCCCGATAGCCTGCCCATCCACACGTGTCAACAATGTGAAATGCACTAGTGGCCTGGATGCAATTCACAAGTTATCAAAATTTAGAATTCACATTTTACATTTTGTCCCCCTTAATTCCGCCCACTCACACGAAGTGAACCAATTCAACATCATGCATTAGGTCTTGGGTAGTGGTTTCAATCAGTTTCAACTACCCGCTGTTAAAACCTTAATCTAGAATGAGATGAAATTCCAAACTTTCGAGAAAAGTGAACCCTTGACAGCAAGTGACTCACTAAAAGGTCACCGACTACTCCACCAATGTCTACCTTTCCTCAGGTGTTATAAACCAATCCCATGCAAGTTTGATTGCTAAACTCCTGCATGGTTTGCTGAAAAGCCCTGCTGAAAAGAAAAACTATTTAATCTCAATGAGCCAAAATATTCATGATCTAAAACCATAAGCACCAGATTACACCCAGAATTTTCGAAAAGAAATCACTTTGATCACATCTACATCTTCGCAGTATCATCTGGCTTCCCTTGACAAGGCTAAGGAGCCGACTAGATATCATGTAACATTATATTTTTTTATTACTGCAAGATCTAATTAAAGATCTCGCAATAGATAATAGACCTTGTAACCCTCATATAACACTTGGGCTTTCCCACAAAAACGCAGACATTCAGAAACTTGTTCATTGTGTCATTTTGTTATATTGATCCAGTTAAACAGCGATAAAACATCGACTTTAAAGCTTGTGTTTTGAGGCAACTTCCCCAGAATGCCATTCTTAACTATGTGTTGTCCTTAACTATTACTATTGTTTTGTGTTGGTTTATGGAGTTATTTTTATAGAAATTACACATACAAATGTAATAGTAATGACAAACGCAACATTTCTGTAGTATTGTGTAGAGTGACATTTATGGTATAGTAATGTGATATGGTGCATAGAGCTATGATACGCTGTATGGTGGATGTGATGTTAGTATATGTATTATGGCAGAAGATGTTGAGTTGTTGTGTGAAGATTCACTCATCTGTGACCAGAGTTTTTTATGAATCCTACAAAAAATCCTTTTGCATGACATGCATTTAGAGGTTTTCTTCAGGTCTACTGAAACTCAAAGTCAGACAGGTGGAGAAGTTAAGAACATCACTGGGATAGCAAATGCAGTCTAAGTTAGATGTACTTCTGCACCCAAATAATACAAGTAACACACACTCAAGATAACCTGGACGGTTATCAAGATATACGCAAGTCCAGAGACAAACCTAAACAGCTGGAAAAAGACACAAAAACAAAAACAGACAAAAGACCTACAATGTTAACCTGCTGCTAGCATTAAAGTCAGTTTGCTTTTTGTCTTTGACTGTCTATTACAAAAATGTCTAGAAAATTGCAATGTTTATTGTTATTGTAATGTGTGTCTGTATAACGATTTATCAACAGCCAACAATAAGAAGAACTGGCATCTTGTAAAGCCTGGCCTTGGATGACCTTGGCAATAATAATGTTTATCAATACATTGTTGGTGTATTTTGCTTTTATTATGGCACAGTGTTTCGTCATTCTAATTTTATAAGATTTATCATAAAGCATTTTGGCTTACCTGCACTCAGCATACAGTAAAATGTTAATTATATAAAATCACCAAGAATTATGTACAATACTTGGCTCAGGGTACAAAATTTGCTTAACTATTTTTTAATCAGGACGAAGGGATGGTTTTTAAATACACACACCAATACATCAATAATAATTTATCATTTTTATAGAGCATCACATGGAGTGATCTCCAAGTACATTGACAATCATTATAAAATTAACTATTCTAAATTAATCAAGCGTACATTAATATAGCCCATACAACAAGAATATTTGAGTAGGCAGTTTGAATGCAAGTTTGCAAATCAGCATGCTTTCAAAATTATTCGAATTTGGATAGCAAAAACAAATTAAAAATTCAGCATTGGTTTGGATCAACAAAAAGGAATTTGGCACAATACCAGAAAATAATACAATAGTTTTTCAGTAGACTTATTCATAACTCAATATATGCATACCAGTTTCAGCTTGTGCCTACATGCTTTTATGAAAACTGTGTAGCAGAATTCACAATACAGCGTCACGCAACTCCCACGACTTTAAGTCACTTATTTTCTCACTCTATATCACCTGTACTTTGTTTCAGCAGCAAGACAATGATAACGGTGCGGTTAATACTGCAGTGGGGAACGACGAAGTAAATCTCCACGAGCTGGCTTCTATCGATTAGCTCTTTTACTTTGTTGGCTAGCGATGGGTTGTTGTGTAAACTATTGCAGATGAAGCCAGTCAGGCCATACTCGGCGCTTAGTTAATTACCAAAGCTTTTTCATTTCAATTAAACCTCGCTGAAAACGCTAGACGATTAGTTCCTGATTTTCAGCTCGATATTATGCCCGAGAAGCCAGGAAATTTTGTGTAGCATAGAGCCGCCAAATCCGACTCGCTCTATATACGTTCCCATACTGAAGATAGCAAACATGAGGAAATGAAATTTTTATGAGGACATCAAACTATGTTTAAACAATGCCACTTCTGCCCGTGTATCATTTACATTGTACAGTTGAATTGACACGGGCTGCTAGGTCGTTATTAAAACGGATTTATCATGAAAGTGTTTCTTCTATATTCTCCATAATCGTCACAAACTTACAACAGGCAGTTACAGACACTACTTATCACTTTTTTGGGCAAGTCAAACGAAAACAACAAATAATTTTAGTCTTTTAGAAAAACAATAAAACATAGAATGCTGGTTGTTCACATCTGATCAACAATATACATAGGGTTACCACTACTCCTAATTTGGCAAGGAGTCTCCTGAAATTCAGCCATACACCCGTAGTTCGGTCGGATTTTTGAAAAATTCTGAAATCTCCTGGTTTCGACCATCACATTGAAATTTACGAGGAGAAAGGGAAATACGCCTTGCATGCTATTGAACCGTTGCATTAGGCTAACAACGGAATCTTTGTTCAGCAAAATAGTAAACTTATTAAGTTCAAACTGTTACATGGCTTCCGTTTAATTCACAATGTAAATATTCTTCCGGTTTAAGTTTAATTCACTTAACATAAACCATCAACCTTCAGAAATCTGAAAAATGGAAGAAATGTAGTGGGACTTGGAAGGAACTCCAGAAACTGTTGTACACTGCTTACACGTTTGTAAATTTCAGGGTTTTAGGAGTTTTTAGAGTCTAAAATTAAGAAATTTGTACTATTTTATGGTTTAAATTTCTTGGTCATTGTTTCTGAAAAAAAGGCCTCATAAGTCTAAAATACAAAAACGTCTAGGCTTCCAGGGCTCCGACCCCGAGTACTGTTTTCGGTTCGCGACATGGTGGAACGATAGATATACATCGCAGTTCACCAGTGAAGTTCTCATTTAGGCCGTATTACCATATTCACACCATAAACACTGTATATGTATATGCACTGGCAGAAACATAGAACCAAAAAGAAAGCAGGTCAATGATTAATAGTCTACAAATAATTAATAAGAACCCACCAAAGAATAAATTGCTGAAAGTCATAAATTTTTACACAAATATAAAAAAGATCTAATGAATTACAACAGATTCCAAATAGCTTGTAAGTAGTAGCAAGCAGCTTACGATGTCAATACGGAGCATGATGAGATGGCCAATTAAAAAGTGTTAACTAGGACTTTTTTCTATTTTGAATTTTTGATTGAGAAAAGTTAAAATATGTTCTTTTGTAGTGCTTTCTAACTATACCTATTTGACCAAATTGCTATTCACATTTCTCATACACAATGTATACTCAAAGTCTTAAAAACTGAACATTAAAATAATAGAACATATAAACTTTCAGACTAAACAGATAATGGGTGAGCATGAAAGGACAAGCTTTTTCACAATATGAACAGCTGTTTTGCACCAAGTTGTCACCCTTCGTTAGGCATCAAAGAATGAAAAAATCCATCACAATTATATATTACAGTATTGAGAAACTAAACAAAATGATAAAGCCAAGGTCCAATGTAACAATATCCACCTCATCTCACTTAAGACAACATTAGCAACATTACATTAAAAATGGAAAAAGTATTTTCTATTATTTTCTTAGGCATAAATTGAACTTCTAAAAATAAAATGATGCACTGTATGTGCAGGTGCTAAAAACCGAATTAATTGCATGCTGTTAAATAGTATTTTAATGAACAACCCTCACACCAGAGTGGCTGTAGAATGCTGGCAATAGTTTCATTTTATAGGTAATTGGTTACCGCATCTTCATTTCCCGGATTAAATTACAGGCACATTCCGTGTAATGACCCTGTGCAATTACAAGAAATTTCTCCTGATTGCAAAGGAAAAATAAAACTAGTTTTCAGGATGTCCTGCAACTTCTGCACGAATGAAAATTTAAACTTGCATGATACAAAAATAATTACTATACATTCAATTAAGAAATCCTCCATATAATTATGCTAAAATGGTTTTTTCAAGCCTTTTACAATGCACATGTGTATATTCTACTCCATTAAGTTTTTTAAGTATAACTGTGAATTTAACGTTGATTTTTACTTATCTGGAAAACACATTGTTTTGTTTAAAACAAAAGTTTTCTGACATTACTTGCCTACTTATCTTTAGTGTGTTCTGACAGCTACAAAGACTATAACGAATAATGGGACAGGGACTTACATTACCCAAGTGACTGCCGCACCATATTTTCAAAACATAAATTCAGTTACGAAATAAAGATAGTAACTTTATCATTTCTTTAACATGTGCATAAATAAAGTAGAGAAATCAGCGTTTTGTAGCGATTAAAGGTGCCACACTTCCCGTACAAACTGAGAGAAGATTTAATTCATTTTTGCAGTATATAAGAATTATAATTTGCTAGAATATATTCTGCCAAATGCCAACACTTTGCTCAAGACCGTTTCTATACACTGCATACACTTATCTCTTGCAAATGAATGGGTCGCCATGATAACTTTGGATATCCTTATTTCTTAACATAATGCAAATTAAGTTGCAGTTACTGAACAACCCAGCCACTAGATTTAGTAATCGTGATTGCTAAAAGCCAGCCAGGGAAAGCTATTAAACAGCTGAATGGTGAGATGCTGTTCAAGCGGTGTCAGCGCCAGCGGGAGAATGAGAAGTGATTTTTTAACATCAGCTGATAAAATGTGGCATTTGCCCCCAAGAACCAATATTTTCACACAAACTTTTTGCAGCCACATTAACATTCACTATGAAGTCGACAAGCTTAATGGCTAGTGCACGCAGCTCACTTTAAACAACTAAAGTGCAGCATGTGCAAGATGACTACACCATATAAAACCAATCTTGTTAATATTGTTTGCAAGGGTTTGTCTTGATAAAATTGCCTTTGTCGAATATTAGCCCCTCTGAAGAAGTTAACCAAATTGTTGCTTACTGTAACATAAAATACTATATAAAATACAAGGCATAAAACATCAGAATTTCTGCAAAATAACAAACACAAAAACCTTTGTCATATAATTGTGATCAATTCTAACTAATTTTGACAATTTTTACTTCTTTTGTTACTTTTCACTGAGCACTGCTTTTCCTTAGACATAATACCAGCTGCCAAATAGCCCAGTCACTAGTTAACTATTTATTATTACATTTTTGCACCTTTTTAAAACTGTTAATGACAATTATGACATCGACATAAAGTGGCATTATTGCTAGTTTAAAGCATTTTGACAAGGTGTCCAAGCATATGAATAAATCGTATTAGCTTAACTTCAAAATGGAACTTGAAACCCTATGTTGTTAACTACTGCTTACAATGATATTTAGACACATATTTTTATGGTATTTATACAGGCGTAATCTTCCAAGAAAGTAAGAAGATATCTATCTTATAAGCATATTTACACAATATTTGCCTGATTCAACCTCCCTTGATGTGCATTAGAAATGGAAGCTCTGGAACATTTTTCACCTGAATGTACTGACTATTTATCCTAGGCTGCACAATTAAGCAGGACTAATTTATGCAAGTTATTTTGTAAGAAAGATTTGTCAATTCTTTAGCGCACAATTTAATTTACTAAAACTAAACGAGAACCCGTATAAGGTTAAGACTTAAGAGAGCAGTTATAACTTATAATATAGGAATTATTCTAATGCACAATTAAGCAGGACTAATTTATGCAAGTTATTTTGTAAGAAAGATTTGTTAATTTGTCAAGGATTAATTATTTTATTGATGCCTTCAGCTGATTGGTTGAGAAGACACATGCGTCACAAAAAATATCTACTGAACATGTAACATCTAATTATTTACCGATAGTTATTTACTTAGTTGAGCATTTTCTATCTAGTTATTGACTATACTTAATGATACTGAGTTTTAAATTGGCATTTATTAAATATTTTTATCTGAGAGGTCAAACCTTGATTTTATGCTGCTAAATGAGGAAATGTCACGAGTGTAATAGGCACAGTCCTCTGGACTTGTAAATGGAAGTCAGAATAAGAGTTTCCTTCTAAATCCCATATAGTTCATGTTGGTGATGTGATTGCTGACTGCCTTTTAACTGTCAATTATTATGGGATTGCCTATCAGGTATTACTAACATCAGCTATAAGCTTCTCTAGCTAGTATGTAAGCGGCTGTTTTCCCGCAAGACATGAATACGGATTATCTATCCTGTGAAAGAAGGTAGAATCCATCTGTGAAGTCCACGATGTTAGTCCGGAACATAATACCTGCCGACCATCATTGTAACCCTTTAATATCGTTAACTTTGTATTGTAGTCTAATTTTGTATATGTCTCACACTCAGGATGAATTAATGGTTTAATTTAGTTAAATACTCATCAAATTAATTTAACTACTTCTATAAAATCAAATTGCAACTGTAGATATAAAAGCACTCAATCTAGTTAGCTCTGTGAAAGGTCCTATATACATCTTTCATCTATGCTTAAATGGCAACATTCTCTGAACCCACGTTTTCGATGTGTATAAGAAGTCGAGAGTTTTAAACTGCAGGGTCATGGAAACTGCGGTCCGCGGGTTGTTTGAGGTCAGAGGCGGGAGATCTTGTGCGGCCCGCGAAGAGGTTTGTCAACCTAACGAATGAGCGGCCTGAGCAATGAATTGAATCGCAAATATCAAGCAGATATTTCCAGCTGAAGTCTGCGTCACGATCGCAAAGATACTGCGAGTAGTTTTTTCCACCAGATCGGATGGCATTCACCCTTACAAGATGGTTGACGCTTAATGTCACTGTCGGACATGATGAAATTTCACGTTGCTCACTTGGAAAAAAGCGATGTAATCACAGAACACAGCAAACTACCACGGAAGCGGTCATTGAAATGCTCAAATGAGAGAGGCAATCTGATTGGCTGGTAGGAAAACCAATCAGCCAATCTCTAGGCTTCTATTATCGAACCGGTTGATCTGCCTAGTCGTTTTCTTGGTTTTTCTATAGTGTTGTGAATGTGATAACCTACGAACTGTCATTTTCTTTAGTTTGAGTTGTGATTTATTGACTTGTCGAACATTTTTTAGTCTTTATGTGATATGCAGTAGATCCAATTTATAAGAGTTGCCGAACTGTTACATGCAGTTGTCGCCAAATAATTTATGCTATGAATATTATAATGTGCCATTATTATTTGCTTGGTTTATTATTGTGTTTGTCATTGTAAATATTTTAACGCATCTTTGTGTGAGCCATGTCCCATATTAATTAGTTATTTTATTATTTTGCTTATCAAAGCTGTACTATAATCAATAACTGCCATATTCCAATTCAATTTTTGTAGTGTTTTATACATCATTTCTATTAAAAAATAAAAAGGCCATTTTACAAATTTACATTTAACTGAAGGCTGCAATAAGTATCATTACATTCGATTGTCACATTACTCCACTTTAAATTGAGTTAAAACATCAAGTTACTTCACTTTCTCTTGGATTCCCCGGGGTTAAAGGTTTGAATTGGCCGTGACTTATAATGTGTAATGTATAAAGCTAGTTCATGAAAACTAGTTAATTCGCTGAATAAAAAGCAATAATTTCTGTTTGTGAATTAAAACCTAAATTTTGTATCCTTAAAGGTGAAAAAGAGTTACAAAACTCCTTACTGAACTTTTTCGACCACTTAAAAGCCTCAAATGCCTATTGCTCCATCATAAGGACCACTTATAGCTGTAATTATGTGTTTAATTATGCTGTACGTAAAGTGTTTGTTTGAAGAGTTTTTGACCCATGACCCTGTCAGAAAAATACTGTACACTGTTAGTATGCTCATTTAGTAATGCAGTAAAACACTTTGATACTTCAAAAATAATCTTTTAAAATTTTGCATTTTGTAAAAAATGCTCTAACTGAATAACTAAATTCTAATAATTTTGTTACTATGCAGACACTGTTGTTGCAATTTCCTTAGAGTTACATCTAAAGCAGCAGAACTCCAGTAAAAAAACATTTTATAATTACTAAAAATTAAAACAGGCTTCTATTACATTATTAAATGTTCAAGCACCAACAATGCTAATTAGTGACATAAAACTGTTAGAATGGAAAGATGCATATGTATTCAATTGACAATATAGACATACTCGTATCAGAAAAAAATTAAAAGTTCAGTATAATATAAGAAAAGTTTTTTAACTTAATCCTGTTGTTTTTCGTCTGCAAACGGGGGATAAACGCTTCTTTCATACCAAAAATAGGCAGGGATCACCATAATATGAGGAGGGATTACGTAATATAGATATCTATGACGATATTCAGTTTCTCTCAATTCGCGGATCTAGCTGATGCGGATATTTACAATTGTGGATTTTGAGGTCGTAGATAAACAAGAAAGTGATATATTGCCCCTCTCTGACGGCGAACCGCATTTCCCGTCAATATCTTTCGCGGTACGAAGCTCCGTACTTCTCAAGAGCTTTATTCATTTTCCACATTGCATCATTACAATTAGCATTAAAATACAGATAATTTTCCATTTGAGTAAATATAAATATAAATATGAATAAATGCAATATTATTAAGAAATTTCATAATGCGGGATATACATGTGCAAATTTCATTACAGAATAATTTTTTGATGATAATCTCGTTAATATACCTCGCCGTACGGATCCGTATTTTTAGTTGCTGCAGTTCCGGATACGAATCTCTACCTTTAGTCACTCACTGCCTTATTTAACCATGTAGATTGTATATATATCTAGAAACAACGCGGTTAGCAAGGCACTTAATTAAAAATATATTATCAATAACTTACATTTGTATTGTAGAAAATTTCTAAAGCATCTTTTTAATTAGACAAATCGGGCAGTGAGAATTTCTAACAAAAATTTCACTAAAAACACGTTCATAAAAACAAACGCCTATGCGCGTGCGATTTACATTAATTTTTGTCCTGCCATCTATGAATGATTTCAAGAATTAAACAAATTCAGTTCTCTTAACGACCTGGGCCCGATTTCACAAAGCCGGCACTAACTTAACGACGTCGCTATAAATAATTACGTGAATGTAATAACGATGTCGTTAAGTTAGTGACAGCTTTGTGAGACCTGCCCCGCGGTCTTCTCACCATAAACACACAAACACTCATTGACCATATCTAGACTAATAACATGCAACACCCTGTTACAGTCGGCATTATCGAATATGAAGTAGAGGACCACTTACCTGTCTTTGCTATATCCAACTCTTCTCAAGTAAGTAAAACCCAATCCCAGATACGAGTACACGACACTGAAAACTTCAATATTGAAAATTTTTTAGCTGACCTGCAAAACAATTTGTCAGATATCTTTGACATGCAATTTAGTCAATTAAATAGTGCTTTCGAGCATTTCATCAAAGCGGAAATAAAAACAATATAAAAAAGACTTTGAGTACGACAAATAGTACATTAAGATAAAAAATAAGTCATAAGTTATTCTATCAAAACTAGAGCATAATGGCCAAACTGTAACAGATTCACAAGTTACTGCCAACATATCCAACCAATTCTTTCCGTCTACTGGTACTAATATGGTCAAAAAGATTCCTCCCCCTACCAAAAGTTACCAATCATATTTAAATACACCCTTAACCAGTTCCATATTCCTGTCCCCTGTTTTGGAAGATGAAGTCGTACGGTCTCTTATGAAACTGAACAAAAAAAGCAATACATCTTGATAATATCCCCTTCAAATTTTTAAATTGTCCACTTACATCATTGTCCTATATTAACCCGACTTTTCAACAGTTCACTTACTTGAAGGTGTTTTCCTTGACTGTTTAAAAACGGAAAAATAACACCAATCTATAAAGCAGACTCTCCATCTAATCCAAGTATCTACTGACCGATCTCTCTTTTTCCTATTTCAAAATTTTTTGAAAATTTAATATATAAACGTCTGACCAATATTTTACATCTCATAATGTTCTAACCAAATTCCAGTTTGGTTTCAGAAAATCATATTCAACTGCATTGACAAGAAATCAACTACCTGCAGCATTTTTCTAGATCTCTCAAAAGCTTTCGATACTGTTCAGCATGACATTTTGTTGCACAAGTTAATTATGACGGTATACGTGGCCCTGCTTTTGAACGACTGTACTCATACTTGCATAAATGCAACCAAATTACCAAATTAAAGATGCTTTCTCAGATCCTATTGAAATGACTTGCGGTGTGCCGCAAGGGGCTCCACACTTGGAACTCTTCTTTTCCTAATTTACATAAATGACTTACCCAGATCTACTAACTTTAATACCCTCTTATTTGCTGATGATGCTAGACATTTCCTTTCTGACAACAATTTAATATCCTTACAAAACCTAATTAAAACAAAATTAAACAAAATTCATAATTGGATGATAGCTAATAAATTATCGGTTAACTACTGTAAAACGAAGTTTATGTTAATTAGCAATAAATTGTCACCACAAGATTGAGCAGCCTTTAAAATTAAAATGGATGTTAAGCCTATAATACAGAATAATTGTGTCAAATATTTAAGTTTATTTTTGGGCAGTGATATGAAATGGAAAACGCATTTCGACACTATAACATTTCGAACGAAACTCAACAAAACTGCTGGAATATTTGCAAAAATTCGTCTCTTTGTGATCACTTCTATACTCAAAGCTGTCTTACGCACTGGTATAGCCATAACTGCAATACTGCGTGTTGGCATGGAAACAAACCAAACTGTTTATATTGCAGCCTATAATCACCATTCCGAACAAAATTGTTAAAATCATAACATTCGCTACTTCCTACAGCCAACTACAGCTATTAAAACTGGAAGATATTTATAGCCTTGTAATGTTTAAATTTGCGTATAAATTCAAAAATAATCTTCTGCCCAAACTCTTGAAAACCTTTTTTACTTATACCTGTAATGTCCACACTTTCTACGCAAGGTCTACCAGCAAAGGAAATTTTTTTCAAAAACGATTTGAATCATCTGATGGCTCAAATTGTCTACAACATAATGGTACAAAATAGCTTCTTTCTTGTCTATATATTTTTGTGCTTTTTTAATTAATCATTTTAAATGTCGAAATCAACGCTCCTAAAAATTCTAGAAATGATTACTAGTATCTATATACTGGTATTAATCAAAATTAATCTCTCAAAGTCACCAAAAAATATATTTTCTAATTGTTCATGATAATATTTCCTCATGTAATAATTGTGTTTTTATACCTTGAGATCAAACATATGTGAATGTTTTTTTTTACTTTCTTTAGTCAATTCACAAGTTCCCTGTTTTACAAATTAGTATAATTATTTTATTGTCCGTATGTAATTTAGGCTACTATATTATCTAAAATTTTATTAAAGTAATTACTGAGGAAAAATAAAATTAAAAAACTTTCATTATATTGTACTCATAAAAAATAACTTTATTACTGTCTACAATGCTGATTAAAATTATTTGTTTCACTTTACATAGAGAAAGGGCATAAAAGATGGTCGTTCCTTTTCCCCACACTACTTAAATATTTATCCGTCAACTGACTACAATCTGCATATCTTGATTATGTGTGAAATAAAAGTTCTTATGTCTTATATCTTGGTGGCTAGTGAATACTTACAGAGGTTTTAATAATCGCGCTGTGTGCTTGCGAGTTTTTTCTTCACTATCAAGATTAGAATTATCAGATAAAATACACGTGTTCATGTTTCAGAATAATACGTAACAATACAAAAATTATACATCATCAGCACATGAAGACTCGTCCATTCACGGGAGTAAGAGAACTTGTGTAGTGTTAATTTAATAAATGGCATGAGTACAAAAAAAAGACAGAGAAAGATAAATTGATAGAAACAAGTGTTCAGAAATGAGTCATGAATTAAGAAAAATGGGTAAGAATTACAGACAAGAAGAAATATTCATAACTTTCAAAATTTAGATAATTTAGATAATCAATGTGTGGTTGGCATGCGAAAGCCAAGAGTTAATAAAATCACAAGATGATAAGAAAAATCTTCGCAGTTCGCATACTAACTCACTTCAAGATAAACGAACGTTCCGTATGATGAGGAACTGGACCAGCATAGGTCTTTTCAAGAACCTTTAGACTCTAGTACATGTAGGATGCTCTCGTAATAAAGGCCAGTTTTGCAGATGAGTGAGATGAACTTACAGAACGAATACTGATTACTGACATTGAACGACCAACTTGGCATTGGTTAATTTCGTACCCTGCCCACAAATTTCAGCAGGGGTGGATTGAAGAAAAACATAGAACATATAAGTGATATCCAAGATGATACTATAATCATAGCATGAACTAGCAACAATATAATAGATGTATGTGTAGGAAAATTATTTTTAAAAATTATTTATGGATACATGAAAACCTTTTGTTTTTTAGCTCTGAATTGCCAATTTGTCATAATTATATAGCACCATATCTTGCATATTGTTCAACATGTCTTGCTCACATGACATCAATATAAATGCTTTCAAGTTAAAAGCAGTCTTATACTCTTTTAACATGGGATGGCAAAATGCATGGACACTGAAGCTAAAAAAGTTACACACTGCTAAACAGACCAAGAATGGGTGACCAACTGGGGCATGCCTGATAGGGCAATTCGTCCCTGAATATGAGATTACAGCCATCTAAGTTTGGTAACTTTTCTTGCCTATTCAAGGGTAAATATAAATATTTGGGCTTTTCTTGTTATTTGTGCAATGACACTATAGATGAAAAGTGGTTATAATATCATTTCTTCATAACAACATGGTTTATTGCTAGTTTGGTGTAACAGTCATATTCATTACAAAAATTAATATACGTATTACAATAACATTATTCCAATTTGTCATCATTACCATCATAATCATCATCACCATCATCATCATCATCATCATCATCATCATCATCATCATCATCATCATCATCATCATCATCATCATAGAGTAATCCAACCTTGAATGTCAGATTACAGACATCAAAGTTTGGTAACTTTTCTTGCCAATTCAAGGGCAAATATAAACAGTTGTGTTTTTCTTGTTATTTGTGCAATGACATTGTAAATGAAAAGTGGTTATAACGTTTCTTCCCGACAACATGGTTTATTGTCAGTTTTGATATAACAATCATATTCATTACAAAAATTAACATACTCATTACAATAACGTTACTATAAAATATTCTGATTTATCATCATCATCAGCAGCAGCAGCAGCGCCAGCAGCAGCAGCAGCAGCATCATCTTCTTCTTTTTAATCATCATCATCGTTATTGTTGTAATGGTAACTTCATCTCCAAGACTAAGAAGCCAAGAAGTTCATCACATAAGTCGGAATCAATTTACAGCAAGTGGCCGGTGATAAACCTTAAACTTCATATCTAATTTTTGAAAATATATATCGTGCATAGAAAGATCCACTTGGTCGAATCCTCTCCTTAATCCATACAGAGCTAACATACCAATGCGTTTGCCAAAAGGCGACGTTTCAGGATGATCTATATATTCCTTTATCTTCAGCCACTCGCAAAACACAATTTCTTCTTCACAGGGTGAAATGTCGTAAGAAAGTGGTGAAAGTCTGCACACAGCATAGATATCTGAGCGTCCAAATGCATTAGGATGATTGTGATGCTGACGTATTGATAAAATAGACTTGAATTCTAAAAAATATAAGAATTTTTCATAAGTGACATTAATTGATTGGTATTTACTGTAACTTGTAACTGACAAACAACAACACTACATCTTTCGTGAAATGCATGCAAAAAGTGAAACTGCTTGTGAGAGTGGAGACATCAATATGTATTGCGTAACCTCTATGATGCAGAACAGTAATTGAGCAAAACACATCATTCATGAGTTCTTTATGCCTTCATAGTTACAACACCGATGTTTGATATGACAGCAAACAAAGACGTTCATGTAATTTACTTTCTGTGCAAGATCATTAAATTTTATACCTGATTTGATGCCAGTTTCCTCATAAACTTCTCGACAAGCAGTATCTCCAAAATCTTCACCTAGATCTGAAAGACCACCGGGTACTTTCAGGATGTCTGGCTAAAACAAGAAAAGTAAAGCAGTCTTTAAAGTCATTGTAATTTCAACCAAAAATATACAAAAGAATATGATTATGAATCCATAATAATCATTGCTATGATGACAGTGATGATGATTATAACTGCATAAATGAAAGGACATAGTGACCATGATGACCATCCTCAACATGATGATGACGCATATAGAGAACACTATTTATGACCAGCTTAGTATTACCCTTATGTTAATATAAGGCTTTTTTGATTCTTAAAAAGTTGGAAGGCAATTAAGAAAAAGTATTGAAGAAACAACATTATCTGTTTACTCAATTTGTATTTGAGACTGTATGAAAAGATATTATAATGAGGCATGGGTTGTTAGTGCTAATAAAATGTAAATTAACTTACGGTTAAACTGTTAGCAAGAACTGATTTATTTGATATCAGAAAAATGCTGCATCATCTTAATTTTGCAATTTTTTTAGTTTTCAATATTTCACTGCTTTTGTTGGCTTTTTCTTATTAGGCACAATTTATATTCCATATGTACATATGTTACTAATTTACTTGAAGTTACTTCGCTTAACACTTACTAAATGAAAAGCCACATTACGCATTACCAGCAATAGCTGAGGTCCCTAGAAACCTGATAATGCACTCTCATTTAAACTAAAAGCATTGCTAGACTAATTCACATTATTACAAGATAATTCAGCACTTAATGGGAAAAAGTCATATAAGAATAAGTTAAGTGGATAACAGAAAGTGTCACTGACTATAGCAGGTGTGATAAAAGTAAATGATGGCAACAGTAAGTCTAGGCCCTACTACATTACGGGATGTGCGACAATAATGCATATACTCTGAGCCTCTGTCACATTTATGTTTTTGTATCCACACCAATGTACACACACTAAAAAACATTTATGCCAACTGCCTTTCAGTTGCATATTCTTTACCAGTGGTAAAACTACGAAAGCTGATTTATGGACAGTAGTCATATTATACTACATACCCTGTGCTTATCTCTAATTGCTAAGATTTCTTCTTTTTCTTCATTTACAACACATCCTACAAATTAAAAAACTTTTACGTAAAAAGATTATTTGACACAATCTTTTAAATTACGATCTCCAAATAAGTTTGCAGAAATTCAAGTGCTTCACCTGAGGCTAAGTATTAGATGCACAAGAAAGGAATAAGTGAGTGGTTAGTTGTGCACTTAGTAACTGAAGTTAGGTATGGTCAGTGAATGGGATAGTGAATAGTTTGGAAAACTGCTTCTACAAAGTTTAATGCAAACTTATTGCCATTAGCTATTTACCTTAAAGTTTTTAAATATAACATGTCCATTATCACCTCTGCCGGAGTGCCGATCCAGTGTCCAATTTTAAGATGATTATTATTCATAATGAGATATTTTCTGGTCTTGCTGCAACAACTATTGAATGCTAAATCCTAGGTTGCAAAGTGACAAATGATTCCTAGTAAAAAGAAACCAACAAAAGCAATTGAAATCTTAAAGATTAAAGAAAGTGTAAAAATGAAGGTGGCACAACATTTTTCTGACATACGATAAATGAGTTAGTTACCTGCTACACCAATTTGGTGTGTTGCAAAATGAGGTAGTTTTGATGGTGTGTCAGGAAGCCACTTATACATCATTGCATAATCTCCGTCTGCACAAATAATAGTAAACATTGAATAAGCAAAAGTGAACAGACAATTACATCAATTCTTAATGTCTAGAATGATAAAGACGCTAGATTAGAGTGATAATTAGCAAATAATCTTAGCTAGTTTATATCTTGTCTTTTCATTCCTTTGGTCTATTTGTTCCAACTCTCTATATCTTTGTCTTGAAACAAACAGACATCAACAAAATAAACTAATTATGTCACAAAATATTATATTTGTTTTACGCCCAATTATTTCTTAGGCTGTCAGACCCTTAACATACTGCTCCTTCAACTCACTTGGCTCTTTGTCAAGCCTTTAAAGCCAGATTGCTAGATAAGTATGAACAATTTTTAACAAAACTAAAAACGAATAGCTTAAGTGTTACTTCGACCTAACACTAGCCAAAAACACAAAAGCAGCGTATAGTAACAATAGCATTAGAGAGATCGCTGGGCAGAGAGTTATATGGGTCAGCCTCTCTCAGCTTCAATGCATTAGGTTAATAGACCACTGGGTCAGGAGAAAATGACCTCAAAGTCGGTACCTTAATCTCTTGATCCATTGGTTTTATGACCAATGATGCACAGAATCAATGAGCCAGTGTATCTAGGAAGCTCATAGTGCCAAGTTAGTTTGCTTTGATGATTCAGTAGAAGTTACGTCACCTGCATGATGAAATTTGAATCCTCCATTTGCTGCAGCAGGAATGTACTGACTCTGCTCAATTGGAATCTTCATCCACACACCCCTTCTGCCATCTGATTTCCATTTTGCCAATGAATCTATGTCATGGGGATACAAAATAAGACAAAAACTTATTGTCACAAATATTTGTCTAAAAATAAAAGTGACACATAAGCAATATGCCATACATATGCTTAAAGCAAAAGCCAAGTCTTTCGGGACACGCTGCTTATTTTAATTTGGGAAAAATGTTAGAAAGTTTCAGCAATAAAATTGTGAAAAGCATCTCGTGTAATTAGTAAAATCAATCTAAAGTCGTGAAGATTTGACACTTGGGCGCACTCATTTTAGACAAAAAGATGGCGTCATCCGATTTCCATACAATATAAACACTTATCCCACCAGGTGCTTGAGAATTTCTTTTTAACTTATAAAGCTAACTCTATAAACTAAGTAACCAGCCAGGCACCTACTACCTGCTGGCAAGCTTACATGCGGATCTAAAAGTCAACAAAAATCTGTAAATTAATTATTTGCAAAATTAATGTTAATTACTTATGCATTTTAACGTGTAATCCTGTAGATTAAAGCAATGTAACCACTTTAAATGTGATCATAAGTGGTCGAATGACTAATTTCTAGACAAACACAACATTAGGATAACAAAACATCTAAGCAAACTGTAGAAATTTTGCAATGTGTACTTTCACACAGCCTGCCTTCATGGCATTCAAGCTGCCCAGCATACACCAGCTTATGTCATTTTTTTTAAATATGCCGGCACCAACGTTCGCTTGGTGGGAGAGAAGAAATATTTAAATTTGTTTTACATTTTTAAGGAAAGCATTCGATGCGCATATTTTGTATTGTGAATTCAATATTTTTAATTGTACATTAAAACGCAATAAATGTTGTTCGAGGGCTGGTTCTTCCTTTAAAACTCAAAAGAATTTACAATGAATTGCTTTTTAAATACAATAAACCAAATGTGAAAATTGTTACTGTATACAAAATTTATAAAAGAAATTCTGTAAAAATTCAAATAGCACTTCTGCTACAGAAAAACAAAAACTACAATGAGTTATACATAATTCATGCAGTTATTCCAATTATACTAATGAGACATTTTAAGTATAGATTAAAGCACCACTAAACTGGTTATAGTGTACATAAATGTTATTAATTCATAACAACTATCTGAACACTATTGACACAACAAAAATACCTTTTAACATCAAAGAGAAATCGCTTACAGAAACATGGCCGACACTTTCTGTATTAAAATTAATGCTACCAAATCGATCGATTGTGACATCACTGATTACTTTTGTTGATGAAGTTGTATGACAACATAATCGTCTAAACCTGAAACAAAATCTTAGTTACTATAACATGTTAATAATATATGTTAAAAATAATTCAAATTTATTGTCTGAACGTACATTAAAAAGCTCAAGAGTTTGGGCGTACAAAGTGATATCATCTAATTCACTCAATATTTTCCATTAACATAAATTGTGGCTTGCATTAGGGCACAGAAACTGCAGCTAATTTATGCTGAATGCATGCTATTTAAAATATTTTAATGATAAACAATTTAATTATAGAATATCAAATGATGGGAGAGAAGGGTCGTCAAAGAATTGGGACCAGTCATTTAAGAAGATTTATTACGGTGGAGGGTTGTGTTAGAGATCTTTTCTGAAGCAAGATTATAAAACATAATAACAACTGATATTCACACATAGAAAGAAGGTCCGACGCTTGTGTTAACACCGAGGACCTGTTTCAAACGAAGTTTAATCCGAATTTTAACTACTTTTCGACAACAAGTGGCAGCTGACATGACTGTAGGGCACCGAGTAATCCACTAGCCGAAATAGGATACTTTCGGTAAAGCGCATGTGCTAAATTTGCGGAAAAGTTGTGTCGTACATGGCAGCCCAAGTAGGGCACTGGCGATTTTTGTCGAGAATTATGATGACATAATAAAGCATAAAACTGAATTTGTTTTACAGAAAAATTAACTTTATAATAATGATGGATGGTTATTTACAAAATTAATGTGTTTTTACGATAGTATCATCAGTATTATTAGCTCCATTAAATCATCATATTAAACTAAAGTATCTAATATTTTAAAGAGAGAAACAGTACTATGCACACACAGTTATTACAGAAATAATTGCAAATTTAAAAATGAGACAGATGCTGCTAAGTCTTCACAACACGAAAAAGTAATTTTTAACTTTTTAGAAAAAGCAAAGGCAATTAGTTTTAATAATATGAATAATACTGTAACATGTAGGGAACTGTCGTACATGGCTCGCTAGCCCATGTAAGGCACATAGGTCGCTAGAACGTTTACTTATTATAAAACACTTATTTGTCCAACAAGTAATGAAACGGATCGCGTGAAGCGAGACAAAATAAAAAATGATATACCTTAAACAAATGCTGAAATCGCCTAAAAGTAGGTATATTTCACTTCAACAATATTAATATCGAAGCCGAATTTAATATTATCTGTTCAACCAGCTCAGAATAAAATTCTTTTATTTCATCAGATGTATAATAAATTATTCGACGTGTGTTGACTATGAATTTGACGTTTTTAATTGTTATTATTATTACATAAAAAGACAACGGACAGTGCCAGTACGCTTAACAACTCAATTCGCGACCTGTCTCTAGTTTCCCACTTGGGCTAGCCCATGTACGACGCGTTCTTCTTGCGTAGCCCATGTAGGCCAATTGTCCTACTTTGGCTAGTGGATTACTTGGCGCCCAAGAATGACAGTTCTACAGCGCCCACTGACGGTTACTGTACAACAGACTGCAGAATACGAAACCAACATGGTGATTCACTGTTTTGACTGTCAATTTTCTATTTTTGTTAATTACTCAAAGCATCGATGGCATACGGTACAACGAAATTGTATTATGCCCGTACATCACGTCAAGTAAAGTTGAAACGACGGTTAGTTGATCATTTTTATTTCATTAAACAAGTGAACTCTAGGAATAATCTTTGCTCATCTGCTAAATTGATTAGAATAGTAAGTCAGCAAAACTACACTCGCCCATACCTCGTCTGCTGAGTCAATAAGTTAAATTTCTGTCTAATGATGCATCTCAAACTGCTGACAGTGATGAACCAGAACTTGTTTCGTTGGAAAATAATCCAGATGATGAACTGTCCTATTGTTAGCTCTGTGGTACATCTGTAACTCAAAACACTCACTGTATGACCTTGATCGTTTTGAATTATAGTTCTGTCAACCATGTCTTGAAATGTCTGATGAAGTTTATGCTGCTCATCAAACACTAGGTCCTTCATACCCATGGTTTTGTCATGACTGTTTCCCCAAAGCTATTAATGCTGTTGTAGCAGAGAAGTCCTTAGATGACGAACTTGAAGAAATTTCCAATCATTTTGAAGTCAAGTTCTTATCCCTTGAGACTGAAATTTCTGCAAAAGCTTCATCCGCTGGGCTTGCTGCATTGTCTACTAAAGTTGACAAAACTCTAATTGTCAATAGTCGTGTTTCGGCTTTACAACAAGACATTGTAAATTTGTCAGACAAACTTGAACTTTTTGTTAATGAGCCTATTGAACAGAAAAGTAGATCCAAAAACGTTATCATCAAGCGTATCAGTGAGTCAACTGAAACTGTTCCATTGGAAATAATAAAAGATGATAACTATAAATGTCAACTGATTCTTTCTGCCATTGGATACGATGACACTGAACCAGTTCTTGTGAGACGATTAGGCCAATGCAAGCACAATGTTATTCACCCTATCCTACTTCATTTTGATGATAAAGCCAAAGTTGACTTCATTTTACAAAATAAACATTTGCTGATGTCCCTTGATGATTGGCGTAAAAACATCCTTGTAACTCCTTATGAAACTATCCTTGAGCAATTACGAAGTCTGCCACACATAGTCGCAGACAATTTCTAGAGTCATTACCTATCAAGTATAGTGAGTCTTCTACTTCAATATCAAAGGTTGTAACAATTGATGCTCATGACGTTGGCAGAGTTATTGGTAAACAAGGTAAAACCATCATTATGTTACGCACCAAATATGCTTGTGAGATTATCATTAAGAAAATACCCATTAGATTTGGCCTGATTGAAATCACAATAAAAGGTACTCCTGAATCATGTGACGCTTGTGAATGTGATATTTGTAATCATCTGACTAAATGCCATGAAATAGCTCAACGTTCTGAAAGCACTTCATCTCTCCATCATGTGAATGGCAACAAATCCCTCCTGAATCCTGTTCTTACTATTATACCATCTCAACAGTGTTGCCCTACTGCTTCACCTAGTACTGCCACTAATCTGGATCAAACTCAGGATGTAGTACCTAATCCATCTGTTGATACTAGTTTTCAGACAAATTCTTTTCCTTATCGCCTGCCTTCTGATAGAAGTCAAGCTATTCTACCCATGACCCAAGTAGTTAAACAAGTCACTAATAGTCCATTTCTTCCTAATAGTAACATTGGCTTCACATCTGATTGCAGCCGTCCTCTGGTTGATTGGTTGGTTGATTGTCAGTGTGGTCTGTTTGGTTGATGTTCCCTCCTTCCTCCTTCCTCTTTCCTGGTGTGATGATTCGGGTTAGAAGGGCCACAGGTACCCGAAAACCACCTTTTGACGTAGCGTGTGCCGAAAGGTGTATGTAAATTATTTATGCTAATTTTAAGATATGTTTATAGAATGTTGATGGGAACAAATACTTTATTCGTAGTTTTCCTAAATAATACGTGGGTTGTTTTCTTTTCATTGGTTAAGGACATTTTATCCGACTCTCAATAAACAAGTAATGACATTTAACAACAAATTTAATAAGATTCCAAATATTCAAAGAAAATGACAATGAGCATCAATGTACAAAAAAAGGAAAACCCTTTCCCCAGAATACTGGCGATCTACCCGGGTTTTGCTGAGTGTTCACTGGCAGTACAACAGACCACACTGACAGTCACAGCTTACAGATTTCTTGCATGACAGTGTCGCACAGACAACGTTCCCAACATGGTATACAATTTAACGTCTACGTGAAGATAATAGGATCCCCATACGGCGATGGAAACAGCTATCACACTCCTCAAGTGAAACTGACCACTTTACAGTCTACCATCCCTGTGGTGTTAACCCAACAAATGACAATTAGCAGTTGGTGATTTACGAAAGTAATAAAATAAGTAGAAGTATACCGTTACGTCTTTCTGTGATCTGCTAACGTCTCCTCGGGGACCACACCACGTATCTTGACATCAAACTAAGACAGGATACAAGACAGAGAGTACTTAACGTGTAGACGTACCTCCATTTAACACAGGAAAACCACTCTCTACAACTACGTGGCATCGAATCAGCAGGTCAAAAAATCCAGGTCACACTGCTTATATGAACGTCTGGCTTCAGTGCTTTAACATTAAGGTAAAGATCTTCCTCTACGACGGAATACTCGTGTACCCACCCAAGTGACCTAGCTACCAGGGGTAGTAATTTATGAGATCAAAATGCGATTTTGTAGAACATCAAATTAAAAATGCAAAAGAAAAGTGAATTTTAACTCTTCATCAGCCTAGCTTATGAATGCAAACAAACAATGTGCACGGCTGTTAGGCTAGTGATTCCCTACATTAACATACTGGACCATCACACCTGGTCTCACTTCTGCTACTCTTTGTCCTCCTAGCACTCCAGTTACTTGCATACATCCCTCTATCAATTATCCTTCAACTTCTATAAACTGCCAAATTGGCTTCTCTCCTGATTGTAGCCATCCTCTGACTGATAGTCATCTAACGACCTTGGTCAATAGTCACTCAGCCCGTTCTAGTGAAAATCTTATTCCTGGACTCGCCCCTAAACTTATTTGTCCACCATGTACCCCTATTCATTATACTCGTTCATCCTTCAATGTCTCTTATGAACTGCCAAACTACTGCAATGAACAGTCACGATCAAACCTTTCCCGTAATTGGCAGCACTTCTGAAAACAACATAAGTCAAGCTAACACTACTATCTCTGATAATGTATGACTTAACCAATACTTCTGTTCATCTCTCAGAGGTTTTGTGCTCAACTGCAATAGCTGCGTTAATAAACTTAGTGATTTGTTCAGTTTCATTTAATTATAAACCGGATTTTTTTGTGCTTATGTGAAACCTGGTTTTCTGAAGATATAGAGATAGTGTAATTTGTCCTCACCATTACTCAATTTTTAGATGTGATAGACACTCTGTTTTTCCTGATGTCAACTGTGGTGGTGTGGCTATTATTATCAAATCATGTTTATCTCCTGTGCTAAATCCTGTGTCAGTCGCAGCTGAAACTGTTGCTGTTGAACTCAAAATTTCTTCACGAGATAGTCTTAGTGTTGCTTGCGTATATAGATCTTGCAATAATAACTACACTCATACAATTGGTTATTCTGAAATCAATATACTTGAAGAAATTAAATATGCTATTTCTATTTACTCTCAAAGTGATGTTATCGTTTGCGGTGATTTTAACTTTCCAAAATTAGTATGGCCTGACCGTGTTCCTCAATGAGATCTTGAGTGTATATTTATTAATTCTTTACACGATGACCTGCTTTCTCAGTTAGTTCATTTTCCTACTCGCAGAAACAGTTGCCTAGAATTAGTCTTAACTAATTGTCCTGAACACATTACAAATTGCTTTCCTTGGCATGGATTTCAGCCAGTGATCATGACACTAGCATTTGTTTTGATGTTGAGTACAATTACCAACAACTTGTAACTAGACCCTGGCATGACTTTAATCGTTCTAAATTAACTTTGTTACTAAATTTTTTTGAAAACATTGACTGGAAAGTTCAGTTTCACAATTCTGACATTATTACACTCTGTCTTGGATTTGGACTTTCTGCAGTCTCTTGATGTCAGATTGTAATGAGGGAGACCAAACTACATTTGAATACTTGAGGGTGGTACATATACCTTATATAGAGTTAATACTTGTTTCGGCTCATAATTAACAAAATAGGGTTTAATCAAACCAATCATTCTGTTTGCCTTCTCAATATTTATAGTTATATGGGCAGAAGGTTTAAGGTCATCAGAATGATCACACCAAGTCCATTATGTTTTGAGACATATATTAACTTTTTATCATTCAGTTGATACTGTGTTGGAATATGTGCTTTGAGATGTGGCACTACACATTTGTCAGCATTAAACTGCAACAGCTATTTATCAGACCAAGTCCCTAACTGGAATAAATCTTACTGAAGGCAGAGTGAATCAACTTTAGAAAGCACTTTACGGTACACTTTAGTATCATCAGCAAAGAAATTAACATCTGAAGTGATTGAATCTGGTAGATCGTTTACGAATAGCAAAAACAAAATAGGTCTTAATATAGATCCTTGTGGACTCCATTTGTAACATGACTCCAACTAGAACTAACATGAGGCTATATGCTATTACTACTACTACTACTATCATCTAGTTAATGATTATAATTTTCATTAATATTTATACTTGTTCAAAGTGCTTAATTGTTCTATAATATACGTGTTTGGTGAAAGCGAACACGTCATTTCAATAAATCAGTATCAGCAAAATCAAATGATAGCAAGTACAGATGGTTATAGCTTAGGTAATAGGTATAAAATATAAGTTTACTTGAATTTATGAAATACTTTATTTTCCCTTGCACTAAAAAGCTTGTACCTACATAGCTAATGGCTTGGTTTGTGAAAAGAAACAAATTATTTATTAGTGAGTTTTACATGTATTATATACTTATATCAACATCATCATAATTATTAATTAATTAGACATGTTGCAAAATGTCAATGGAGTTTTTGCACTTGTTTAAAGTTTCATTTATTATATAAAGGCTTTCCCTTTTCTGTGACTAAGGTATTGTCTAACTAACTTTGTGAAACCTTAAGTACTTGGCAGGTGCATTGCATCGTTTTTGTGCATGCATTCATTAAACCATGATTGATTCTTAAATTTGCACAATAGGCTAGTAGGAATACTGGTAAAATAACAATTTATGGGAATTAAATTGCAAGACAAATACTTTTTGTTTTTTCTCAATCATCATGTTATGTAGTATCCCAGTAATGGTCCCTATATGAATTGTCCCCAGATGAATACTTGAAAATGCATGGCAAGGATGAGGCTATACAATACTGTAGCAATATTTGAGAGTTGACTTTGTTAGCATTATATCATTGCATTCATCTGGACAGCAGCAGAAAAAAATTGTGAACTGTCCATTAGAGTACAAATTGTCCTGTCATGTATCTTTTAAATAAAATAATTACTAGTATTGCCTATAAGGTCTGTGGCACTCAGGTATTTAAACTGGAAAATAAGTGACCTCTCCAACTCTGTTGCATCAAACTTTGAGAAACTGAAATCTGGTAGGTGTAAAGTCTTATTTGTAAAACTAATAGATTTTGTGAGTCCTTTTATCCCATGTGTAATAAGACACTTTAATCTTAATTTCAAGTGACAGTCAGTTTCCTGGTCTCTATAGTGTGTCATTTAATTTTAGGCTTGGATTTGCTGCCCATTTAATTTTTTTAAATGTAAGTCTACCCTGTAGTAATGTAATGATGTACCTTATGCACAAGGGATAGGTGACTGCTTCATTCATTTTATCAGCATGTTTGTTCAAGTGCACATGTTGTAGTTGCTTTGTAAGTTTATAGTAGTATATATTTTTATGTTGAGCCAGATAACATTAGTGATGTAAGATTACCCGAAGGCAGAATAAATTTTATCTTATTATATAATGCTTTTGCAATAGTGACGTCAACAACACAGTGGCAGGTTGCTGACTGATCTGCAACTTCACATTTCATTACATTTCAGATAAGATAACCAACGAGAAGAAGTTTTTTTGTGATCATCCATCTGTTTTTGTAAGCAGACCTAGTTTTACTTCACTTGACTTACTAAGCACATGCCGTGACTACTCAGCCATTCCCTTAAATGTAGTGTTGTCTTTCACTATATTCAAATGTTGGTGATAAACGGTCAGCAGTAAAAATCATCACAGCAGCTGCATATTTAGGATAATATTTAGCCAGCAGTGGACGCCGAGCTCTTGTTCTGTAAGTATTGTTTGTATTTCAGGTGGCCTGAGCGCTAGACTAGAATGCTGCTTGAGCCTTGATGTGCATGTGGGACCGTACACATTTTACTATTTATATGCGTCTGCGTAATCTCCTAAGCGGTATGGATATTGCTGAAAACTTTAATTTCTTTGAAGTATTCCTGAACAATAAAACACTGTAATATGCACAGCGAATATTAATATTAAGTTGTTAACGAAGATGATAATAATAATAGTTATTATTATTCAATAGTTATAATTATTATTAGAAAAACAAATGAATAAAAAACTGTTACTGTGTCATTTGTGACTGTATATTTTTTATGATACATAAGAATAAAAATAATATTTTTTCTTATTTCAGGAGGTAGCACTTAAGATAAAGAATGGCTGCAGGACTGAGTGATGGTATTCGTCAGAGGTTTGAGATCGACCTCACTGTTAGCTTTCCATGGCTACTCTTCTCTCTCTTCATTACAACTGTCTGGGTGGTTTACCTTATTTACTATAACTCTCGTGTTCTCGGCTTTGTTCTCACCAAGTTTCTCAACAAAATTTATAAAGATGGCTATCTACATGTTGGTACGTGTGCTTGTAATTTAGACTATGTTTCCATTTTTCCATACGTTTTTGAGTTTACACATAAATTTATAGTTGACAGTACTAAAGAGGAAGAATGGTCCCAAGCCTCCTGGATGGTTAATAATAGATGGTTAGTTGGTTACAACCTTTGTTGCAAAGCCTCGATATATACAAGTAGGATAGGTGGCTAGATAAGAAAACACAAGTTAGATTTATCTCCTACGAGTTTAACATTATATAGAAATATAATGGTAAGTTAGTAATCCTGTGGTTAAGGGAAACATCTGTTATGGGAAAACAATGTAAAAGCATTCAGTTGTGTTCACCACCCGAAGATCAATAATGTCTGGCTTATGTAAGAATGTTCACTAAAGGACAAAAATCAATAATGCCTGGCTATGTTAAACTTTCAGTTGCCTTGCCAGACAAAAACTAATAATGCTTGTTCATAAATCAAACATTTTATGATATTTATCACTGACAATTTTTAACTAAAAAGTAAAGAGAATTAAAGTTTGCATGAAAATTCAAATTTGAAACATAGACTCTTTCTTACATAGATATGTCTCCTCTGATTAATCCAAGAGAAATGATTGTGTCATTTCTTCCTCTTTCTTCTTTGCTTGTCCTTTGCAAAAAAATCTAGCATTTGTTGAATATACAGATGCTTTCAATTTCTTCTTCAATTTCTTTTTCAAGCTTCTTTTCAATACTATAAAGCCATTGGCAAAATTTTGTCCCACTTCTTAATTTCACTGTCTACCTGGATAAACGAAATGTAGCTAAAAGTGGAGTTCGTTAAGAGCAGACTTACTGTAATTTAATAAAGAGAAAGCTGTTTTCTATAGAGTATATGTGGAAAGAAAGGAAAAGGGGTGGCAAATGGATCATACAGCCAATTAAGTCAGCCCCCCCTTATTTAAGCGAGTTTGTACTTTTCATAACTTGAGTAGCTATTGATTTTACAAAATTCATTTTTTAAAATTCACTAAAATGCTAAAAATAGATTGTGATAAATAATGATAGTATCACAATGGGAAAATTGAACAATTAACATAAGCAAAATTTAAGATTAACAAACACAAAAGCATAATTAATTGAAATAATATAAAAGTAATTTAAAGTAAATAAAGCAGTGTGTGCATTTATGGATGATAATTATGGAAATCAGTTCTTGCATGAAGCTTCAAAATTGGTGCCATATTCACTGAAACAAAACAAAATCCTATTAAATGAAAGAAACAACTCAAAATAACAATTGAATTAATTAAACTAAAAAAGAGCATAAATTACATTAAATGCTCATAATGAAAAATGCTGAATGGGTTCATCTGCTACGAAGTTTTGCTAATTTTGTGCTAATTTTTATGCTTACATTTACTTTGTGGCATATGTCGACAGTAAGTAGCTATAGATGGATAGCTTTGGGCGCATTTCATTTTCAATGTGGAAGACATTTATCGCATCTAACTTGATATTTTATCTATAACTAGTTATTTAATAATTAACTTTGTCTTATAAGTATGTGTTTATTCTGTTATAGGTTCCTTTTCATTTTCTGTGCTGTCTGGTAAGATCATGTTTCGAGACGTGTACTATATCAATGAAGATTTCACCGTGCGCGTACAAGATGGGTTTGCCATCTTTGGTTGGTGGCGACCCTATTTTAAAAGGGAAATCACTGAAGGTAAAAGTATCAGATCAGTATTACAAGATCTTCATTTACTAGTGTATTTTTATGTTATTAAATATTATAGGACAATTGGTTTAATTTAAATACTTAAATTACCAAGTTTGTTAAGTTTATGACAATATGTGAATTACTTTTAGGCCGTGAAGATAGTTAAACTTGCACAGTCTACTATTTGCATAACTCTGTTTACCATTATTTAAACTGAGTTAGGAATTTTACACACGTTTCCCCAGTTCATTGTTCACATAAACTGGTAATTTGTTTTCTTTAATTTTTTCGCTAGCCAACTACACGTAAACCTAATTGCATGCATAAATAAATGTTTATATTGATTTTAAAGTGAAAGAAACATGTGTATTATCAATTTCCTACACCTTACTGTACAGCCATTGACAGAAGTTTAAGGTCACTAATACCCAGGATTGTTGGTAGGGACTAATATACATCTTTAATTGTGCTTGAATAGCTTATGCCCAACTGAAAGTCAGTAGGTACAGTTGGGACATGACTGTACATTATGATTTCTATCTACATCACTTTCGATAACGTTATCGTCTTTTTCTATGACATCAACAATCCCATAGCTCTCAGTCCCATTTTACTATGAAAAGCACATTTTGTTACAAATAAATTAGATTATTTATTCATGTATAAATCATGTATAAATTAGTGGTCTTATAATTTCGTTAATGACTGTATCGTCATTAACTTAGCAGCAATCCAGACATAATTAATTGGTACATATAGCCGTAATTTGTTTAATATGTTGTCATATATCATAATTTTAATTTGTTACTCCACAGCAATGTTCGAATATTAGTCCAAGCATTTGTTAGCGATTTGTAAGTGCTGCACTATAGGCATTTTAATCTTAAATTATCCGAGGTTATAATAAATAAAATAAAATGTGAAAATTTAATTGTCGAAACCAGTGCCTCCATTATCATCACTTTAAATTATGTATACATTGTAAATTATTTTTCATGTTAAGTTGCACAGTTAAAGAAGCTGAAATGACGTAATCTTTCCTAACTTCTTTGACAGATTTATCACATTCTGATACACGCCTATTTTTATTTCTCAATGGTTTTGAATGGCATGTTTATAATAGAAGTTCTGTATATGCCAAGTTGGAGACTACGTTTGGCTTAACCCCAAAAGTTATTCCACCTGAAAAACTACAGGTAAAATTTTTTGCACTGTTGTACTTTTTTTCATTATTGTTCAGTTAACTTATGATATCTAAAAATGCAAGAAAATCATTACTTGCATTCCAAGTTAGCAAAACTGCTAAAAGTGTTTTTGGTGTAATAATCAGTCATTGACAGATAAAACCATTTTATAACCTACTTTGAATTTATAAGACTCAATATGGCATTTTCTGTTTACCATCACTATAACAAGCTCCTGTAAATCTCCAAGATAAGTACAGCTCTGCAGTACCGCCCTCATACTTTTTATTGTTTGTTATTCATTTATTCATTTGGATAATTAAATACAATGTTTCTCATTGAGTGTATGCATTACTAATATTCCAGCAAATGAAGGCCGAGGAAGCAAAACGAAAGCATGCTCAGAAACAAATACAGGGTCATGGTATACAATGGAGAGACCTCGTTCCGGTTATCAAGTTTGAAATACAGTCTGTATGTATACCACACAAATTATAATAGGTGGCACAGAAAACATGTACTGAAGTTTTAAGTGTGATAACATTATAAGCAAGTGCTCTACAAAGTTGTATTTTCTCAGTATGATACTACAGTACATTGGCTTTTGGTTGTAAAAGTAACAAGTTTATTTTTTAGCAGTTTTTAGTCATGGCTAAAAAACTTGCATGCTAAAAATTTAGATGCCAGAACAAGGTCAGCTAACCATCAGTTAAAAATGGTCACAATGACGTATGTAACGAATAAAGAAACCAACCAACTTACCTCGTGGTCTTTAAAATGAAAATAAAGTAATGATAACGATTTGTTATCAAGAGAAAAATGAATTTAATCCTAATGCTGTGAATTGCAGTATCTTGTATTCCCAGATGAAGTATACAACGAATGTACAGTACAGAGCCGGAGCCTACATTGACGTAGAGGAGCTATATAGGGCTGTAACAATTCATCTTGGTCATGATACGATACATATCACAATATTAAACCCATGATGCGATACTTATCACGATGCATCTGAGTTAACCTTTGCAGGTTTTATAAAAAAACTAGATAAAACTAGATAAAAATGCTAGATATATTTATCAATCAACAATTTTAGGATTGCTAAATGTTAAAATAACTCGACAAACTGTTTGGTTTTATTTATTACTTGTGCTATAAAAATGTAGGCTATTGTTTGCATTGTAAGCCATCAGAAAATTAAAACATATCAATACTTTAGGTTTAAAAATTGCTTATGCATTTTTTGGTTCATGTTTGCCATTTCACAAGTTCATATGCAAAGAACGTATTTTGGTCTACATGATATATATGTTAGTGTAAATTCTAATATAGTGTTTATGTCAACATGTGTTGAGTATTGCTTACTTAATGCAGATAAAGCTGTTCGAGTTTTTGGCAAAACTGCTTAGTAAAGTAATCTAAGTACTGTTCTTTGTCTAGTGATTACTGTAGTTCTGGTGGTTAAATCTTTTTATAATTTAACACTTTATAATTATAATGCTTTATTAAAGTAAGATAGTCAGTAAAGCATGTAAAATACCAATTTTTACTTTGCTAAAATAAATGCCTTTTTGGTTTTAATGTGTACTGTTTTTCGTGGCAGTAAGTAATGATAAACCTCTGCATTAATTTAAGTATTTATCTTTTGAATTTCTTATTATAATATAATCCTTTTTGTGAACAAGCATTCTCAAATATGTGAAACCCTTTAAAACCCTTGTACAATGTTTATGATAGAACTAAAGGACACCTGTGGATTTGGCGATTTGTCAGCATTTATACAAAAATCGAAAACATTTTAGAAACAGTATAATGCTTAAATCTGGTTAAAAATGTGTTTTTAGACATGTATAGAATTTGTATAAATCACCAAGTTTTTCTTTTTAGGGTCGATTTGTGGCTGGAAACCATCTCATTCCTACATCTCTCTCGGTTAACTTTGATGAAGCTCATGTTCTTTATACAACTAAATCAGCAACGAGTCCACTAGATAGATTTCGACATTTTGTAGATGCTAAGCTGGACAATTTTCGTGTCATGCTCGCGCCAAGTCCGAAATTTATTGGCAGTTCTGACGAGTAATCATTTATCATCAGTTGCTTAATCATAGAGTATTCACGTATAATTTCACCTTGGTTATGCAGTCAGATGTTTGAAATATTAATAAGGTTAGCAATTATACATGACTGGTAATAGAGTGTTATCTGTTGCAGGCCACCACGCTACATGGGAGAAGGTTTTGTTGTTGCAATGTCCAATCAAATCCAAGCTTATTATACAGTTGATGAGCCAGGTAAACTCATTTTATTTTAATTATTAATTGTGCTACCACTTTGTTCTTCAAACATTGTTAAGATACTCAGTACTAGATAAATAGATTGGAAATTTTTCATGTGTAAGAGTCAGTCTGTGCACAGTTTAATAGAATGGGTGAATAGTTGATTGGTTACATGCATTGCTTCTAAACTAAGGTTTTAAGCCATGCTGAATTGGTGCAGTGAACGAAACACGACCACCAGACTTCACTACTCCCTTTGGGTATTTTTAATTGCTGTACTGATTCTAATTGCCAATCTTGTTAAGACAGTATATACATTATACGTATGTCTGAACATAGCAGAGATACTCAGTGATTCCTCTTCGGAGGTCAGCTTTGAAAATACACCATGCTTCAATCCAACTCAACACTGAGCAGGCCTGCCCTTGAATGGTAGATTCTAGCTTACTGTGTGCAGAATTATATAAAAAACTGCCAGTTAGTAAAAAAGGTTTGATACATTATGTATTTTCATTTTAAACTCACACTTGAAATTTGCCGATCGTAATGTGTTTAATGTGATTTTGCTCATTATTCGCATCGCTTAATTTGAGGTTGTTTATTTTAGGATTAGTACCAGAAGAAGAGGAGCTTTTGGAACTTGTAACTGGAGACCGAGTTGAGCCACCTCCTCCTTGTTGGAGCTTAGAAATAAAAACAGGAAAGGGAACCAATTTTAGCTAC
The DNA here is from genome assembly GCA_030141605.1 of Tubiluchus corallicola. NCBI lineage: Eukaryota > Metazoa > Priapulida > Priapulimorpha > Priapulimorphida > Tubiluchidae > Tubiluchus > Tubiluchus corallicola. The sequence continues at coordinate 303,048 of JAQGDQ010000046.1, read as the reverse complement.
GGACCATGGGCAGACAGACAACGGTACTCATGTTTTAAGTTTTGTTTATATGTGTCTTTCCTAGAATTTTCTATCAAAAAATGATGAATCAATATGTAAGTAAGAAATCTGAGCTGAGGCATGATCTATAAGGCTTAAATAGTACTAATAGCGATTTATTTTTCATTAGGGTATCAGACACTCTTTTGGTATTTTTATGTTTGTTTGTGCCAGGCTAGCCAGGCTATCGGTATATCGGTTAATGAACTGTGAAAAAGACCTAGTTGAGAGTTTCACATGATTGTTTCTGTTTTGAGTGTAGCTTCTACTGGTTTTCTCTAAGATTGGCAACAAGTTTGAACATGATCAGCTATTCAGCCATTTTCTGGAATGTAACAGTTTAATTAATCCATTTGGCTGCATTTAATTTGTGACAGCACTGAAGTTATTTTGATTTGAGAGCAATGTATTGTTTATAGTAAGTATCCAAAAGGCAACTTGGAACTTCATAAGACTCGAACTATTTAAGTCTTTTTACTGCGGAATTTCTTATAGAAATAAACTTAGTCTTGACTTTCAAATACTCACTAAATTTCCAGTTTAAGACTTTGACAAACTCTTATTAAAATAACCATTCTGATTTTTGTTATTTAGCTCTAAGCAAAGTTTTTGCTTTTTAAATTGTTTGGTGTTGTGAGATACCTGGATGCCAGCATTTTATTACTACGGTATCTAATTATCTCAAGACATCTGATCTATTTTGCTATATTGTGAATAAATTATTAGCAAATACATTGTTCCACAGTTGAATAGTCAAATAAGGTATTAATTGTTTTGACCAGTATTATGGTCGTGCAAGTTGAATTGCAAAGCGAAATACTGAAAATCTCACAACACCGATTACATACATAATCAGCGATTGCAAGCTGGTTTGTTATTGATGTTGTTTTGATCTGGTTTATTTGCTAGGGAGCACTTGTACAACATGTTTTATCCAAGTGATTATCAACCAGTTGCAGTGACCAGAAAGCCACGACCTGGAGATGTGAGAGAACCCGCATCATTTGATATACAGATTAGCACGTTGTATGATGCCACAGCAGACATTTTATTTTCAAAAAACAAGGTACATGCAAATAATGGCAACTTGTATGCATGTATTTGCAACTCCATTTAAGTGGCATATGATGGCTGAGTAAATCTGGTTAGTAAAATATTTTAAGTTTGTTTCGGAGTGCTTTTAGTGTATCACTTTCTTGTATATTTTTTGACAAACTGTTTATAGACTGAGTTGCTGCTATGTTTGTTAGTTGTAGGGATTTGTTTTAAGTAATTATAGGTTCTAGTGTTTAACTGCGGATCAGGTGATAGCAAAAGCTTATTGTTAGTAAAGGGGTTATTAATATCTTTAATATGTTTATACAGGAATCATAGTGTTTGGTATTCTCTGCACACTTCTAGTATCCGTATTTTCATCAATGATCTTAAATTTGTTGCTGAATGTGTTTGACTTTTAGAAGTTTTGTGGAAATTGCCAGAGATTAAACATAATGCATAATTGATATGTACATTTAACTTTAGAAAGTCTTCATGTTTAGTGCTATGAAATATAAGGTACACCTATGTAAGTAAGGGGCATTATTAAACTTTTTATATAGGCAGTTTTGTCTTTCTAGTTAATTGTCCTCTGCCTTGACATAGGTGTGCAATGCTCGTAGCCATTTTTTCTGTAATGTTACTACAATATAAACAACTCGATGCATCTAAAGGCACTTATTTGTACCATGAACTAAACAATTTATTTTACAATGCTATATGCTATACTGTATTTGGCTTATACGAATTGGCTTTTATTTTATAAGAAGCTTAACTATGATATTATTAGTGTATCATTGCTATTTTTAACATATTTATGCTTACAGGAAACCAACGCCTTGTATCTAAATATGGGAGCTGGCTCCTGTTGTGAGATAACTATACCATGGGTTGTGGGAGAGGACGGCTACACATCAAGAATTAATGGGCAGCTACTTCATTTAGACTTGAGCTCTAGCCTACCTCTGCGGCATCTTATAGAAACTGAAACTTTAGAGGTTCATCATTTAAAGACATTAGATTTCTTCATTTTTCATAACAACTGATTTTGCCATTTATATATATTAATATACATATATTCATATAGCTGTTACATTGGATCATTTTTAGCACCTTTATGTGAAACCAGCATAACTTTTATGATTAATGAGCGCTTGCTTTTGCAGTACGATATTAGGATGGTGTACCCTAGATACTGGAACATGCATCAACACTGGTACTGTGATTTGAAGGGCAGTAAAGCAACCGGATGGCTTCTTTTTGCTCACAAAAAGTTTATTACAGGTAAGCTTTGATTTTCTTCGAGGCTTTGTGGTTTTTATATGTGAACTGACATGCATGTTTCGTACAGGTGGCCAGTAGTCCAGAACTTGTATAAGATAAATATGCTGTGCGTATTTGTGTGCAACATTATTTCCAGAGCCTTGTCTCTTTCATACTTTGCATGGTTATTGGAAAGTTGGAAAGACACAGAAATTCATAGTCCTATGCATGCCAAGAACTGTGCCTGGCTACATGTTGAAGCTCCATAATCACACTAAAATATACAGACGAGTCCTAACTAAGCAATCAACTACTATTCCTATATACGCCACATAGGCATCAAATTAAAGGCAACCCTGATATTAGTAGAGAAAAATGGCTACAAAAAACCTTTAAAAAAATTAATAACCAAATGATTGCAGCTAAGACTAAAAAGATTTATAAGCATATGTATATCAGTTAGTAAATGAACAGCATTACAGTTAAGCAAATGGTTATTGTCTTTTTATGTGTAATGGTGCAAGCATGGGTACTCACTACTCTTGCATTTATTCCATAAGATCATAAAGAATACAATTGGCAATGATAATTTTGTTGACGTCAGATGACATTTTCTTCTGTAAAGTGCAATGGAAGGAAAGAATTGTTATTTATGGTAGAAACACTGTAATTATATGCAAGAAATTTGCTATCCATGTGAGTATTATTTATTAATTTTTGCAATTAATTTTCTACAATAATTGAGAGCTTTCTGATCCCCTCACCACAGGACAGTTTAAATTTTAAAATGGATTGTGCAATAAGCTATTCCCCTTATAAGGTCTTTGTAATGTATTTTTGTGAATGGTCTGTGTAATATGTATTTTTGTAATTCCAAAGAATAATGTTTTGCATGCAGGAATTTTTGCATTTTGCCATATTTAGCGAGCCGTTAACATCTTTGGGGAGCTTCGAGTAAAGTGTTAGTACAAAAAGTATTTTAATACAACATTAAATAGCTTGATCAGGAAGCTTTCTGTCACTATTTGATGTTTGATCTTAAAAAATTTAACATTTTTTATCATAAATTGTATTTTCCAAAACGTAAAAGGCCTTGGGGAGAGTCAAGATGTATGTCAAAATAAAAAAAAAATTACCATCAATTTATTTGTTCCAAAACACAACTTTTGGTCACTATTAGATACTAAACCACAAGGAAAAGTTTTTTTTTGATCCACCTAGTCTGCAATGCTTTCTTTATACTCTTAATTAAATTGTCGTATCGTATCTTGTGTTTACATAATACTGTAGATCTAAATTAATTTGCCTTTATTATTATTATAGCTTTATAACTTTTTTGTACTGGTGTATAATGGTGATTTTAGTCACTGCTGGTATTAAGCGAATTAGACAGATTTTTTCAAATTTGGCCCTGCACAAATGCTCATGCAGGGGACGTTATGATGAACTAGTAAGTATCCAGAGCGCACGAAGTTTCTTGATTGTGAAGCCAGTGAAACTACTTAGTCTGTCCTCGTATATCTATGTTTCAATGTTTTTTTGCTAATAGTTTTCTTATTTATTTCATAATGTCAGTTTATCGTCGCCACATACCTTTCTAAAAAAGGTAATTTGCGAGCTATATATGCATTAGTTAGATCATCATTGGATTTTAATTTTGCTAGTTTGTGGATGATATTCAAACCCTCAACACGGAAAGAGTATTGTTAGTGAGATTATATAGCATAAAGCTTGGAATATAAAGTTGTCTGTTAAATATGTTCAGAGTGTTTATAATGTTCTGCACCATCCGTGAGATAAAACTGATTAAAACATACCTACGATCGGCAATTTCACAAGAGAGATTAAATAATTTGGCGATGCTATCTATAGAAAATGATATTACTGTAACTATTGACTTTTAAATAGTTTTGAAAGATTTCTAGGATAAAAAAACAGAAAAGTCTGTTTTTAGAAAGCCTATGTGCAAACAGCATGGCTTGTAATTTTCATATGGGCTTTCAATTTTTAGTATGTCATTGTGATTAATTGTTGAGCCTCTTGCCCTTGATGCATTTTGGCTGGGATTGGCATACTGCACAAAGAATAAAACGTCTGTCTTCAGCTTTTGTAGGGGAGTGGGCCCACTAACAATTTCCTAATTGGACCCCCCCCCGCACTTCCTAGCGCCGGCCTTGATTTTAGTTCCACCATTTATTCTCTTTGCGAATTTTCTTTATACATTAAATTTTGTGCAACTTGTTAAATTTAAGTCACTTCTATTGTTGTTTTAGATTTAATGGATGATTGGTCATCGAAAATGCGTCCTGATATTTTTCACTTTATCCCATATACATGGCATGTGAATATTCTGCTAAAGGAGTTTGAAATCATCAGCTTTGTGAATGAATGGAATTGGATCGATTGCTCCTCACAACTTCCAGAAAACTGTAAGGCTTTATTCTTACTGAAGTCCAAGAGAAAATAGTGATAAAATCCGAAATTTAAGTTTAGGTATTCAAATCAGAAGTATAGACTCTAGTAGAATTAATTTCACAAAGTGGTTTGATATGCTAACTCTTAAAATCATTTTTGCCTCTATTTATTCTGCTCTTTATGGCTCCCTGATAACTGCAATTTTTTATTGAAGTGAAAGCAAAATAGTGGTGGAATGCGAAATTTAACAGTTTAGAATTTCAGATATTCAAATCGTATATCTTGCCACTAGATTAAGTAATTTCACAAAATTTATTAATTTTTCCTAAGCCATATGGCACTTAACATAATCACTTTTTTATTGAAAAATAGATAAGATGTGATTTTATGGATTTATACATGTTTTATGGTCATACAGTTGTACATCTTTATTCCATTCAAATCTATTCAAACAGTCAACTTATATCAAATCTCAAATCAGTTAGCAGCTTTTTCGAATTTTATTTATTCAAAACAAGTTTGTATTTTCAAAACTGTAATAAATTCTAAAAGTTCTATGTCTGCAGCGGTTCTTACGTGGCAAATGACATTTATAAACAGAAGTTTGACCAGTTTATTGAGTTTTTCATTATTATTTTGTCGAAAAAGCAAAATGGTACCTGATGGTATTTCAGAATTACGTTTGCCTATTGTTTACTCACGTAAAAAATGTTTTTGTTGTTTTCATATTCGAAAGTATCTTAGTCTAGATAAATGTGCATTGAAGAGCATTTGTTTTCATTTTAGCTTACTTGGCAGCTACTGGAGATTTATTTGATTTTTCATTTGAACTTGCATTTGTTGACTACCTCCCTCCGTCTCTACCTGTTCACATGTGGTTGCAGGTATGTGACTAGTTTGTGACCCCTAATACTTGACAAAATTGAATTTTCTATAAGGTCAAACCAAGCCAAGCAATGTGATTTTATATTTGTGGCAAAGCTGTAACTTTCTTTATTTAACTTTGCATGAACTCTACCATTTTAGGTAGTTTATTCTACCTGTCAGTTTTTATCCTACCTGCTTTATGACCAAAGTTAAATAAGCATAACCAAGCCTGGTAAATTTGTTGATAGCTGTGAGGCAGTTTCAACATTTTTTGGGGGAATTTGTAGATTCATTTAGGGAGGTTGTAGGCACAGCCAAATGTGCCCAAGTCTTGAGACACCTCTGCCAGCCCACTATTTCATCTTAGAGGATTATTCTCAATAATGCCCAAGTTTTGGTTACACTACAGTTAATATGCAGAGTAGGGTCTGCCATTGAGTAGTGCATCCCAGCTTTTCATTCACAAACTTTATTGAAAACATGAATAAATGATTAGATATTTTGTTTTTAAATACTCATTTTTTTATAATAGTATATGCTTTGTTGAACAGCGGCAATCTTGGGTATCTGTTTCAAACATACCAAAAAATTAGCTGTAAAATTTATCTTCTAAAGTGGCTGCTAGCATATTTCACATATTAGAACAGAATATTTAAGGAACAGGTTACAGTTTGTCAACTGCACATTTTTAAAAATTGACATTTGCATTCTGTTCGTACTGGTAGCTTTTCATCAGTCCAGCTACTAATAACATAGTTGTTGGTTCGTATAATATTGTCAGGGAATAGCTACCTTTCTAAGTCTTTCTAAGTGGTTACCTAGTGGTTCTGAGTCATATTTTTGGATCTGGGACAAAGTGATTCCTAAAGCAAGCTTGGTCTTGTTGCTGTTGTCACATTTGTCTTAGAAAACTATGACAAGTCACGGTTTTCATCACAGCACACTGAAATTTTGAATGAAGATTCTAAGGAGCATTATGTAGACCATAGAAGATCCCGATTTTTAATTTTTCCAATATGGCCCACAGCTATGCGTGTTAAATTAATCAGCCCTATACATCGTTATATTGTTGTGTTTTTTATCATTCTAATGTACAAATGGATCTGTGCAAATAATGGGTATTCTAAACTTTATGAAAAATAGATTCATGACAGTGATTGATGCTTCCCAACATTTTCTGATGGAAACAATTAACTTTACAAAAAATGAGCAAGTGGGACATGCCTGATCCAAACATCTTAGTGCTGCCGTTCTAGTTTTAGTTTTAATTCTGCAGTTTTTGTATACATTCCATAAAACACTGTGCAAGCCTGGTGACAGGTAGAAATTTCTGTAACTTGTAAGATAAAATTTAACCTTGCAGTGTGGAAATTTGTGAACTTGGTAATTAACCTGTCAGCAAGGGAAAAATGTCTATCACCTAACACCCTCTGTAGTTATTTTGTAGTGTATTAGTGCCATTGTAATGAAAATATTATATGACAACATGTAAGCTATTAAAACTGTGTAAATCTCAAGTTCTGATTTTTTTCATCTTCTTAGGGCGAAAACTTGACAGCTTGCTTGTACTTGCCAGAGTGTTATACCAGTCGAGACATTGTACTGGCACTGGATCGGCATGCCAAATTAACTAATCGTGATGGATCTATTATGGATACTACAGCAAAAGAAAAGCTATGGCGTAATCATGTCTTACCAGCAGATGGTTGGGTAGACATTGTTTATGCTCCTATCTTAGCACTCAGTATTACGTATACATATTGGCCTATACCACCAAACACACTAAAGACTCAGTAAGTACTTGTAATAATATGAAAAAGATACAATGCAAACTATATTACAGTAAGCGCCGCTTAATAGACTCAATCGCCTAATTGACTCAAAAATGCCTGCAATGGGCCGCTTCTATTCAAATATACATAAAAACTATCGGTAATTGACTCAAATAACTCTGCATAATTGACTCAATATTTTTCCTTCACATACTTAAAATAAGATATTTGTATGTGCCAAAAGAGCCTTTCCTGCTTTTATGTCATCTTTACTTCACTTTTGTGCACTATGTATGCAGAAACAATATGTTACATATCGTTTTGTTTATAAGCAGGTACATTTATCATGCACTAATACGCTAGCATAGCGGTTTTGCTTTGAATCTGTTACCCGTTCGTCCACTGTTACCCTAAGAATTCTGGAAGCTGAACATTTAATCACTTGTCTAGCAGTTTCCTTTTGATGCTCTCGTTGCAAATCATACTTTTAGGCTTAATGAGTTAACAGTCGAAGATGAAAGTACAGTAAACAGCCGGTATTCCTTGTGACTTACAAGAGTGAACATCACACGGCTAATAACTTCTTCGCAAGAAAATGAAGTAGCCGACTTTGAAAGAATTTTTATAATTTTTGCAAATAAACAGACTTAGAAAAATCTGTGATTTAGAAAAGTATACTTTTAATTTATTGCTGCTTCACTCATATAAATTAATATTTTAAAATATGTTTTCTAATTTTTAACTGCACAAAGGAATTTAGGCATTACTTCGTTTCTAAAATTCGTTAAAAGCCTTTGCAGTGCATAGTAAATTGGTAACTCATACTTCTATAGCTGTAATACTACACCCATCGGTTAATGGGTTCACTCGGTTAATTGGGTCAAAACACATCGGTCCCAAAGTGAGTCTATTAAGTGGTGCCTACTGTATATGCAAAATGTAACATTTTGGAAAATGTTTTTGGCTATAAAACTAGTATCAATGGTAATTAACTAACTACAACACAGAAAACATGTTTGTCCTTCCTGTGGTTTAACAACGGGAAGCTAATCTTCAAACATCTGAACAGTGCAGTTTAATTATATATTTGTTAATTTATGTTATATAGGGAAGTAAATCTAGCCACACCCGAGCAAGAGGAAGCCTTACTATCATCAATTCGTCCTGAAGGTACTCCAGAAAGGAAACGAAAGGAGCAAAAATTTCCCAATGCAAGTGAATTTGACCCGACGACACTGCAACCCGATACTATCAATGTAGAATGCGAACTTGGCCCAGCTGTACTGAAACTGTTTGGTTCAGTAATCAGACTAGTACTACATTTGAAGGTAACACAAAGCCTATTGTTTTACTTAATAAAGATCTGTCTGATACAACACATTCGAGATTGTCTTTAAGAGTTAATTTGGCAAAAGTATCTCTGGATTTTTGATGAATTACGACACTGCTAATAATAGCATCACGAATGCCATATTATTCGTATGTAACATAATTATTTTCTACTATAAACTGATATTTTTTCATCTTACTCTGAATTTTGCTCAATAGGAAAACTACTTAGGAGAAGATCAAATGATATTTGACATGTCAAGCAGTCTTGGTACTGAAGATCTACATGATGAAATTGAAAAAGGTGAAGAAAACGTGTTTGATCCCAGAATGTATCGTCCCCTAGCTGTAAAAGTTTCGCTAACAGCACATGAAATACACGCGCATCTAATGAAGGTATACTAGTCTATAGTTAGTTTTTATTGATTCTAGAAATTTTAAACTTTTCATAGTTTTTAGTCTTTATTACAGCCTTGTAAAAGTTAGGTATGTTTTTCTTGTAACTAATGTTTATATCAAATTTTGAAAGTTTAATTTGAGATTTCTTCGAGTTAATTATTATAAATTTCAATCGTTTCACAGTAAATGTGCATTAGGAATCTGGTGCACATTACTATGATAGGGCATTTGAAATTTCATCACTTATAGCCACCATGTATAATAAATATTTTTGTATATGTATAGCCTCGATAGTTAACAGTTTGCATAAGTTTCTAAAGTACATTCTAATATACGTTAATACCTCTTTTGTTGTAAGGTATATTTTGACAAATTTGATATTAGAATAATATGTTCATTTGTTATGACTGAACTGTCTTGTTTTTGGCAAAAGGTCTGTCTTTATTTATCTGTATATTATTATTTGTTTTTATAATTAATATTTATTTTACAATAATTATTTTTATATATGTATAGCCTCAGTGGTTAACAGTCTGCATACGTTTCTAAAATACCTTCTAATATACCTTATTACCTCTTTTGTTGTAAGGTATATTTTGACGAATTTGATATTAGAATAATATATTCATTTATTATGGCTGAACTGTCTTGCTTTTGGTAAAAGTCTGTATTTTATTTACCTGTAATTGCATTTTCATGTTTGAAATTATGCAAACTGTGAATTTCTATACCAAATGAAATGTGTACGTATGTGCAGATTTTGAAAGAATGTGGGCCCTTGACATTTGTTGTGTCGAATAGTACATTCAAAGCCAAAATATCTTGACTGCATTATTTGTCTAAGAACTGAAGAAGGTCAACTTTGCACGTTCTTTTGTTTTATTGTATAGACAAAAAAACAAGAGATAACATTTATAAGTAATAATGTGCATTGATTTTTCATTGCGATCTCTGGTCATAACAATTGCCTTTTATGTTGTTAGTTTTTGCAGTAAAAATACATGGTTTAGATACATTTAACTTCTATATTTCAGCACTGTAATGAAGGTGATCCACCCTGCCCCAATGTGTTTATTGAGAGGATTGGTTTTGAGCTGGTGAAGGGCTATCGTGAAACTCAGTTGCAAGTTTTGATATCACCAATAACTCTTTCTGTATCTGACAATATAGAAGTGAGCATTATTTTTTTGTTTATTGATTTTTAACAGACTGCAAACCTATGCAGTTCTATCCAGTTTATGCCTACTTAAAGCATACATTTTTATAAGGTTATGTCTTCGAATCTTCATACTTGTAATCAAGGCTTATTCAGTTAAATTGAATGCTTGGCAATCATAAATTTTATAATGAAAAAAGCTGTAGCAGCAGTGTCAGATAAATATCAATAGTTTATATCTGTGGAGCATCATCCTTTCAGTATAATCCAAAAGTTACGCATTCCGGTTACATAATTACTTATAGTCGAATTGAGCTAGATAAATCTGGTGTATAATGACCACCGTTTGATATGCTCAATTTAGAACCTACTTTACGTACGTTAAGAGAGTAGGTATATTAAAGGAAGACCGGACGATTGTTTAGACTCGATCTCATTTTAATTCAGTGTCCAAAATATACATTTTCTTGAATATAAAAGTTAAGAATTGTTCCTTATATTTGAATAATTAGCTTAGAAAGTTAATTAATGGCAACCGAACACGGCTATTGCTTACGTCAGAAACTAATCACAGTTTGTGCAATGGCAAGCATCTTCCCTTGCACGTCAATCACATTTGCATAGGTGTTACAGTACTGTTTAAATGCACGATGTCATGAAAAATGGGGTCTACGTCATATGATGTCATGAAACTAACACAGCAGTTCATGATCATGGTTATCACGGTACCGGCTTCTATTTATCGGCGCCACGCACGTGACAAAAAGGCGCCGCTGCCAATCTTAGTAGATTCACTGAGCCACGCGTAGCTTTGAAAGTTTAACAAAATTTGAGTATCCGAGGTAATTATTATTTAATCTAAGCTTTGATTTGAAATAAGCTATTGTAGTTTTCAATGTTTTAAAGCATTCTTTATTCTGAACTCCTGTTTACACAGTCATCCAGTTTTCCTTTAATAGATAATAATCTAGATTGTGAGATGATGCACTTGGCTAAATTGTGTAAGAGAGTGCTGTTATTTATATTATTAAGTTTTTGCATTTTATTTAATGTTAAACATGCATGTAGTTTGAAGTTTTTTTTGACGATCTTGTTTTTCACCATAAGTTGTTCTAATGGCTGTTTTTTCCTAAGAGTAAGCGTTGATTCAAGGTCTATCGCTACATTTCAATGAGCTTTTTCAAATGAGTTAACTTCTGTTTTGCATATCTTTCTGATGTTAGAATATAAACACCATTATTTTCAGTACAGAAATAAAAGCAGTGACTTTTGCACATGAATAACAATTTTCAGAGAAAGAAATCCCAAGAACATTTGTCTCAGGGACATCTACAGCTATCTGGTTTACAAATCCGAGGCCATGCCATGTTCTCAGCTGAAGGTTTAAGTTTGGATAGTGAGACATTAGAATATGCTTGGCTTGTTGAAGCTCAGCTTGGAGATATCATTGGTAGAATTACAGCGCCTCAGGTTAGACACATTTTTTGGTTTTTAAACTTAGCAAGCTAGTTAGTGTTGTTAAACATTGTATAGTATTGCTAAAACATTAGGTTAATATCTGTTTTAGTTTATTGTGTTCAGCGATGTGCAGTTATGTGCAACGAATGTTGGTTAACAAGAAATAATCACAAAAATGAACTTTTTGTTTCACTAAATTTACCAAAACATCACTGTTATGTGTGTTTTAATGCAGTGTTTAAGAGTGTCTGCTACACTAACTAATCTGTCAAAACGTCAAACTTTTTTCACAAAAAAACTTGGGACATTTTATTTCACACAGCTTGTTTAGTCTCAAACACTAGAGGTCAGAAATTTCAAATTTGGTCATAAATTTATCGCAAAATCTAAAAAACTAACTACATCCTAAAAACGAGGACAAAAAATGTTTCAAAATTCTTTTTATGTTTTATCTATAAGTAAATCTAAAGTGTGATTTTCCTAGCCAGGCAAGAAGATTATTTTTTGCTATTGTCATAACATGTTAACTGTCTTTTTTATTTGTTTTGACGTCTTTATAATTGTATGATATGTTTGCAACATATCATATTTGTAAGATTATAACGCATTCTCATGGCTGACAAGAGTTGAAACACAATTTCTGTTCTAGCTTTCTAGTATTGTAACAGCGTTGGAGACATTTGTGTTTCTCGTAATGGATAAGGAGAATTGTCTAGTCCATCCCGGTCAAGGCAGATTGTGTCAGCACATGGAACAGCAGTCCTTATGCAAGAAGACAACAATTAGTCCTAACATTCCCTGTCCAACTGCTGAAGATATCAAATACAGAATGTCTCGGATTGCCATTGATTCCGTGGAGCTGTACTTTGTTGAAAGCTCATCTGCATTGAATTTACGGGTAATTTCTTCCATGTTTTTGATTTTATGCTTAATGGATTACACATGGATTTATTATTCTTGAAATGATATTAGCATTTATATGCAGGGTTTTTATGTTTCGTGTTCACAAGAACAGCAAGAAACAATGTTAAATGATACAGTTTCCAATTGAAAATTATTATGATGAAATAAGTTAATATTTAATACTTAGAGTAAAACATTAATGTGTAAAGATTAATGTGAAGTGGTTATTAATAACATGGCATTTTAAATCATGATGTTGCAAAGATGGATGTGCAATAACTTGTGTAACATTTAACAGGTTATGTTTACAGTACGTATGGACTATGGACAGTAATTAACCACACATATTTTAGGTCTAATGGTTTGAAGTTTTGACATTTTTTGAAGATAGCTAGTATTTCTTTGCTTGCGTACATCATAGGTTTTTCTACAATTGCTGTTTCCAGAAAAGTTGTTAACCACCTATAATACTGTAACTCTTTTAAGGATTGCTAAAACTTGGTAATATTATAGGAAAATTGCACAAGTGCAACAATGTATTCAGTTTAAAAGCATACGTTTGTAACACATAGATAGACTGTGTTTTAATTGCCATTTGTTTGCATTTAGTTGTGGCCAGTTCGAATATCAACATGTAATCTCCATAGCAGTATGACAAGTGCCGGAGTCACTGCGTTAATCAACTACATTCATCTTAAACAATTTATCATGAGTGAGGTATTGCACATCATTTTCTTAAGATTATGAACAAAAACAAATAAGGCAAGAACTAATTTGTCATATCTGTGTATAGCTCCTGCACATGTTTATTAGCATAGTTGCTGTTTTTTATTTTTGGAAAAACTGCAATTTATTTCTTCTTTTTGCTACAATATTTAGCAACATAATTGACACCAAAAACAATTTTATGGTTAAACATTCAGTTTTCTTGGAAGCGGTACTGACAAGCCAGTTTTTTGTGCCGATTCTTTACATTAGAAATGAACTTAGAAGTCTTAAATGAACGTTAGAATCAAATGCGAAGTATTAACGGAAACTTTGGTATCTTTTAATGAGATATTGGTATTCATTCTCGGTTAATATTATTTTGATCTTGTGCCTTACCTTCTTGCAGGTGTCAGCCAAACAGAGCATGCAGAAAGTGCAAACATCTGGAGAAGTGTGGGTTGAAGCAGGTGGCATTACTCTTGGACCTATCACCTTGGACGCAGCTATGGCTTTACCGTTTGCAGAGTATTTTCAGCAGCAAAAGAACTTTTTAAGGCTTCATGATCAGAGAACAAAACGATTATGGTTTCTGTGGCCACGACGTTCTAGCAGTGGAGCTAATAAATGTGGATGCTTAGGTGAGGTGGATTTTTCTTTTGAGTTTCGATTGTGGATGACATAGTAGTTTGTACATCCAGGCAACATTTATTGTCTTTTGCTCATTGTCTTTCTGTCTGTCCCTCCATTGTGCTTTCTCTGCCCCCCTCTAACTCTCTCTTTCTCCCTATCTTTCAGTCGTGCACTTGCTTTCTCTTTCACACTTGTCTTTGCTTTTCTTTGTGAGTGAGCCTTCTTTTTATATATTTGAAGTCATTTTATACCTACTTCTTTTTAGTTTTTGTTTCGTATATTAGAATATCTGTTTCATTAATAAAACATAAGACATTGAGACCATTTTATCTTACAAAACTCAACAGTAGCTACAAGTAAAACTAATTAAAAAGCATAAAAAGGTAGAACATGTATGATGGCAGGTATAGTGTGACTATGAGTTTTCTGATAGTGTACTTCTGAAACCACTGTCCTTGTATGTGTTACATGTGCAAAAAACTTTGGTGTTGGTGTTATGCTTTGGATGTTGTAGTAACAAAAAAACCTTAACAGCAAAGTGTTGGTTACATTATTCATTACATGTTTATCAACTTAACTTTATATGGCAATGCAAAATTACTTGCAAAATATTTTATTGAATTATTTCTTCAGCGTTAGTAATAAAAATTTTATATTTTCCTGTTTTTAGGAGGCTGTCGATTCTTCGGCAAGAATCGCAATGGCAGTAGCTTCTTCCAACCTAGGCGTCATGACATTGTAGATGGTGTAAATACGGCATTGTTTCGTGTTTTCACTGATGATAGAGGACCCGGATTTGGTCAGAGCATTCTGCAACCCCATCAGCTTATATTTAATGTGCAGGTAACCTTTCTTCATGATCCATTAAATGTAAGAAAGTATCAGTGTATTTGCGCTGCATTTTTATTATTAAATGTTTTGTATGTGTAATTCTTACGTGTTCTGTAATTTTAAAATGTAGTGTGATGTTGCAGCTTGTGTCAAACTAGGTGAGTATAAGAATCATTGCAAATTCTTTCTTGTTCCAAAGAACAACATTCTTAGCTTTGTGGAAAAGATTGTTATGGCAGTTGGCCATATGCAATTTACCCGTTAAAATTGTTAATTAATATGTTGTTCTGTTAAATAATTTTGGTCTGATGTGTTAGTATACTAAGTTAAGTAACAATATTAATGTATATGTTGTATTTTAATGCTAATTACGAAGATGCAGACGATAACTGAAGCTGGCTTGTATAACTGAAAGTTTTATGCTCTGTGCCATGTTATATTTTCTAGAATTTTCCAAAACCACCATCTCGCTCTAAACTGCATGACACCAGTTACAAATCGTCAACCAGTTCTACCATATTAGAACTTCCTCCTACTCAGAAACGAGCAACAATTGGCAGAAGCGGTTCTGATCGGTCGACTCATTCTAATGTATCTGCAAAATATCAGGACAGCGACAGTTCACACGGTGCATTTGCCACTACAAGACATCAACGTGCTGTGTCTATTGACTTAGCAAACACCTTTATGGCCAGAGCCTCTTCCAGTTCATCTGACACTCCTGTCCTGGCTACCCCTGTGAAAGCTCTGGAGATGTTTCAGAGACGAGGTAGTCGTGCACAATCTCCACAAGGTGGCAGTGCAGTCACAGTACCTTCTCCGAAACAACAAGGAAGTAGGCAGAGTCGTGGATCAAGAATAGAACGATTGTACTCTGCTGGTTCAGCCAGTTCTGTGATTTCCGATGATTTTGTGTCTGCAGATGAAAATGTTGATGAAGCAGCAGTGGTCAGTCAACATACAAGCAGTAGCAGTGGACACAGCAGGCAGTCTAGCAGTCAGCACAGCACAATTTCTGGTAAGCACTGTAGTCTTGGTGAGCACAGTGCTGTAGGCTGCTAAAACGCAGTAAAGATCTTTTTAAGTTTTCAATTTTTTACATTCTGTTCACGTTGCAAACTTTTAGTGTGTCGTCTGTGTAACCTGAAATAATTAAAGCGTAAATATTGCTTGCTAACAATACAGGCTCTTAAGATGCGAAGTTTTAGAAAAGTGCTGGTGCATAATTGTAGTTGAATGTGTCAGTCAGTTTATTGCATATCTGAGCTACTTTTTACTATGATTGCAGATTGCATTTTGTGCACATAACTAAATTTGTTGGAGAAATAAATCAGAATGTGCAATGCTAGTAGTCTAGCACATTACATGTGTTATAATAAAATTAGAAGTTGAACACATTTTTGTTGGTAGTACTGCAGAATTAATTAATTGTGCAATGGTTCATAGGATATTCAGAGTATGAAATTAAAACAGTGTATAAACCGAGCAGTGAATCACAGTCATTTCCATCATCTAGCATCACATCTTATATGCAGATTGCCGCAGTAGATGAGGTTCACCCAGTGACTACTCGTCAGTCAGGTAAATGAAAGCTATTATCTTTGTTTGAGATTTGCTTGAAATTTTCTGGTTTTGTTGTTATGTTCTACTTGTTTGTTTGTTTGGGCATTTTTAAAACTTTTCCTAGATTTTGGTGCAAAAATCTTGTTTATTTTCTTTTTACTTTTTCACTGTCTCCTTACTTTTAAAAATAGTTTTGGCTTAACAGTTAAGCTAAAAGCAGTGCTAATGGTGAAAGAAATCACTTACAAAGAGATTCGGTACTCAACTGGTTTATTGTCCTTTCCTCAGTAAATTCCAAATTATTCACTTTAAAACCATTTGCATATTTTGCAGCGTAACTTTGTAGAAATCATACTGTGTTATTACTATAACAACTGGCATAATCAAGTTAACATCCCTGTCATTCCAAACAGAATACAAAGCAAATTATGAATAAATTGATATTGATTCAAATTAATATTTTAATTAATTTAGGAGAAAATTTTTAATGCTTGGCAAACAGTTTTTGTGTTTATCAGCACGCAGAACCATTGATCAGCATCTGTGTTTTCAGGTTAATAGATGATGATAAATCGTGAATGTGGTTTTAATTAATGAAAAGTACCTTGAAATTAGCGCTTTAAATACCACATAAAGGATTGAATAGTATAGTTTTTTATAGATGTTTTCCTCACAACATTGCTGTTGAATTCTTAATGTAAAGAATCAACTGATTTATATATAAAATCTCACAAAATTGTTATAAAAAATTAATCCTGCATGTTCAACATTCTTATTTAGATACAGCCATTGTCATGGGGGCAAAGGAATCCCGACGTCGTCGTAGTGTAGATTCATTATCTGAAGCCTCATATACGTCGGCTGTGTCATCGCAAGACAGTGCTGGGCTGGTGGATTTACGTGGACAGTTAAATAAACCAATCACCCAATCACACATCCTCATGTCGTGCTACTTAGCAAATCTTCCCCAATCCCATGTCTCTTTCTGGAACGCTCCGCCTCCCCTACCATATTTGACAAAACAGAGCTATACCCAATCGCATTCATTCAGCGCTTACATATGTGGTGCTGTGGATCAACCCCCAAGTCCATGCTTTATTCCTCAATTCTCATCTGTGTTAGAGGGCATTAGTGCTTGCCATATGGTAAAGAAGGAAGAAAATAAAATACCTGACACACCTGTTGAGAGATTTGGAGCATATGGATTTGAATTTCCGGCAATGCTTGAGGAAGAGGCTAGTGACCTTACTGATGATAATGAAGGTACTTAGTGGCCTGCCTTTGCTTTTTAAGCTTTTCTAGTGATGTCTAAAGGTTAAAACTAGTGAAGTAAGAGCTATACTAATTTAATTTACTTTTATTTACTATCACATTTTTGCAAGTCATTTACTTCTTAAAAAAATGTGTTGTCTGTGCCTTAGACTTAATTTGTGTCAGTGGTTCCTAATCTTAGAATTGCTTACTAGATGGACTGCAGAAACAAAATTCTAGTCAATTTTCTTACATTTCAGGTGCCCTTTTCCAATCAATGGAGGATGAGGAAGGTGCAACTAAAACTACTGCCATCGTGAGGCTGAAGGGATCAGTGGATGCTGTTATTTCACCATTGGTACTTGAAATTGTACAAAGGCAAGTTACTTAGTATGCTTTATGATGATCTCTTTAAGTGTATGATATGTGAGTGTAAAAGAGATGTTACTGTAAGTGAAAATGCTTGTGGTTCTGCATTAGCAGCGTTTATACAGAATGTTCCAGAAGAAACAGTGCAGTACAAATATCGTGACCTGCTGAAGTATGCTTTTCAAATCACAATGATCCGGTTGAGCAGTAAGTCATTTAATAAGAGATTATACATAAATATAGGCTGTTTGCAGGTTACAGACATAAACGGCAACGAATCTGCATGTTATGAAAAAACATGCAAGTTCATGAGGGTGGATGCTGTGATTAAAAAGTCTTATTATTGTTGAATTGTTTTGTCGAAAATGAACCTGGACTTTTGCATGACATTGTAGTGATGTAAAAATAATATTATATACATAACTCTACTTTTCTTACCTAAACTTGGTTTTTGTGCTCTCACAAACCTAAGTATATCAGTATATTTATACTACAATGTTTCGTCTTCAGCACCATGTATTTTTATTCGGCCAACTGTTAACAGCAGTCAACAAAGTGCTATAGGATTTCTAACAGCTTTTGATACTAATTTTTATTGTTGTAACTGTGCCTTGTTATATGACAGTTTATTTCAAATTTATCATTTTATCGCTGCTATTGTCTTTTTGCTCAAATCATCTGCAGTGCATTCAGTCAAGATGTCTGTGAAGTCATACTTTAATGTACATTCTTGCCTGCAACACTTACAGGTTTGTCGAAACCCTGACATCTTCCTATGCTACTGAACATCCCTCATCTGTCTTGGATCGAATTCACATCAAATGCGGTTCCAATGTTAAAACAGACAATGTTCAAAAATCTGAGGCTGGTGCCTTGAAGACGAGTAGCGGAAGCAAGAAAGAGATGAAAAAGCAATCATCACAGGACAGTGAGAAGAAATCCAAAGTAGAAGAAAAAAATTCTGCATTGCAGGCATTTTTTACTGTTTCCAGAGTAAGATTCATATTTTGAATTTCAGACAGAAAATAAATAATTAAAGTACTCAACTACATTTAACACGTAACCCCACAATTTGCTAGAATGTACTAGTGGAAATAAAATGGTATTACTTTATTACTGTCCACTTTATTAAATTGATTACAATTCAGTAAAAACACGTGATTCCTGTAGCTAACAATGTTCATGCCATGCTTTTTTGCTTTAGGTTAATATTTGTGTGCTGCAAGTTTCTATTGTGGAGGAAATTATAACATTTTCAGCACTTGATAATGTGAAAGACTTGACTTGTGTCTCTCTTTTTGCTGTTTGCTTCAACACTTTGTCGTTTCAATATTACAACAAGAAACATACTCGCCGAAGTGTAGAGCACCGTAAACTGGAAACGCCTCAAGCCACACTAACTAGAACTGATAAGAAAATTAGGGGTGATCAAGGTAGCATTGAGGCGAGTATTCATGGAGAGGTGACAAATGAGGCAAAAACCAAAGAAACTGCTGGAACATTGCATATCCGGTCTATACATATGCAGCTAAGACGGATGCAGAATACGCCTGATGTAATAAAGCAGGCAGTGCTAACAGTCATTCCAACTTATAGGTCTCGTGTATTATTTACCTTCGAGAAAGTCCCAGGCTTATCTAAGAATTTAGATGAAACACCAACAGATAATTTTGAAGTTGATGAACAAGACATAGCAGGTTTCATAATGTCTGAGGCAGGTATTGAGAACATCTCTTTGAAGGCGGTTAGAAGATTTGGATTTGGAGAGTCTATGTCTGGGTCTGAAGAAACATTGGTTGGTGGGGAAAAGCGGGCTGCTGATTCGCCACCGAAACCAAGCAACATCGTCCCATCAGATGTGTCCGAATTTGGAAGCTCTGCCTACAGTGGTACTGTAAAGGTAAGGATTATTTTGATCCAGTGTCTGTGATTGAATCTTAGTTCAATTTGCTTGTTTATTACGTTAATAAATCTTAATTTGTAAGTCTTTGTTGGCAGTACTAGAAATGTGACAGGTAACTACCATAAACTACAGGTAAACTACCATAAATAACCAAAAATGCAGTCCCATAATTTATGTATTTATGGTTTATACCATAATGCATGTTTAAACAATTTAAAAGCAACTTTAGAGTTTGAAATTTTTTTATTGAATTTGTCATATAATTTAGTGTACATAAATTGCATTTATTACTATGCCAGTTGTTTTCAAGTTCTATTTTTCCACTTTTGAATGACCAAAAATGTTTTTTTATTTTCAAACTTGCACATTTTAGAATGCAAAATTAATAAATGGTCTAGTCCCGTTTTCAGAAAAGTGGAACCCTAGAGGCATTTTTTCTAAAAGTTTGCAAGATAGCCAGTCTTATCAATTTAACTATGTGGAATGCGAAACGCACTGTTGCGACCTCAAGGGGAAATTAGCAGAAAGTGGTTAAAATGCAAAAAACGAAATGGCCACCAATTTTTTTGCACAAACAACATAAATTAAAAGAAGTTTTCAGAAAATTAACACAAGAAGCCAATATAACAGTTATTCCAGGGTTTTGGACCCGAAAAACCCATTTCTGTCATTTTCATTTCAAAAATGGCTGCTACTAGATAACGAAATAATGCCGATCATGCCGTTACTATAACTGTTTCGTCATAAGATTCATTATACAAAAAAAAACAATCAACTGGACATCTTGAATCCAGAAAGCTGCTAGGTGCCCCAAAATAATACAATGCAATTCAAACAGCCCAATAACTAAAAAACAAAATGGCTGTAAAGATCCGACATAATTGTCTAGCAAAATGGTGAAAAACTTGGTCTTTTCGCTTAAGTTACACAACTTTGCACAATGTTAAAACTAATCAAGGTGATTAATTTTGGATATCGGTCATCTTGAAAGTGGCGACCTCACTAGACACTAATCTATAGCTTTTACTTTTAAATCCTATATCTAGATAAAATTATCATTCTCTCTGCCTTAGAACATGCAATATAGCTAATGTATTACACTAGCTGCAGCGGCCATTTTGGCAGTTACCTTAAAATTGACCTGCATCCAAAAGTAATAGTCTCCTGTAGAACGGCGAAAAAAACATGCTCACTTCATCTGAAAGTTACAGTACAGTACTTCGCACAAAGCTAAAACCTATCAAAGTGTTTAATTTTGGATATGAAGCCAAAGGAAAATCATTCAGTATTGCTGCCGTTTCAAAATTGCCTAAAGATTGAAGGCTGTTGCTAGTTTTTTAAAGCTGTGTCTTAGTTGCTAGGGCACATAAGTGTGTTTGAGCATTAGTTATAGGTTTCTTGACCATTGAAACCTATATTTGGACACCAAAATCAATATCTTATCTGTTCTAATAGTTAAGATATAACCTTTATGCGCTAGCGAGCCACCTTATTGGTAGTCGAAAATGGTGCCCATATTGGATTATGGACTCACCTTGAGGGGTTCTAGCATTGTGCTAAATTTCAAAACTTTTAGACAAAGTGAGCAATTTTTCATGATTCTGCTAGACTATACGTCTGCGACCCGGCGGCCATTTTTTTGCTTAATACTTATTATTAGTTATTAGTCTAGTTGTATTTAGATTCAACAAGGTCGAACTAATAAAAATGACTTGCTTACTGTTTTTATAATAAATCTTTAGATGAAACAGGTAATATAATTGATCGGCATAATTTCTTTTTGTGTGGCGGCCGTTTTGAAAACCAGCACCATTTTTGTACCAAAAGCAACAGAAATAGATTGATTGCAAATGCGCTGAAATCTATGTCATCATCGCTTCATAATATTAATTTTTTGACTTACATTGTGTGCGCAAAAACTTTGTAGCCATTTTGTTTTTGTTTTTTTGCATTTTCGACCATTTCCATTAATCTCTCAAGCCAGCGGCATGAGCTTTTGTCGGATTGGCCCCCTTGATAAGACTGGCTACATTGCCCACTTTTAGAAAAAATGCCCCTAGAACTTTATAGAAGCACTTTTCAGGATTTGGGCCTAGACTAAAATTGTCAAATATACAGTTTTATTTAAACTATCCTACACACAATTGCTGACTGTTTATTTGCATAAAATGTCACATGCATGTTAACTTATGATTCCCATATTAGTAGGTTTCAAAAATTCTCATTGTATTTCTTGTTTTTCTTATTTTTTTGCTTTAGGGTAGCACTGATGAAACTGACGCGAAAAAAAATCAACAGCCATTAGTAGGGGATGCTGCCTCCTGCAAAATAAATTTTGGCCAAATTTGGTTGAATTTTGCTGCCCCACCTCCAACGGCAGGCGGCCGTAAAATGGAGTTTACACGGTATGTTACAATAACTCAAAATTTGATACCACAAAAATTGACTAACTGTAAACATATGATTTTTGTTTGTTATTCCAATTGCCTTAATCTGCAACTAAGATCATTATAATTTGACACAAATGTACTAATCTTCTGCAAGGTAATGATTTTGGCTTGCCCGTGTTATGAGTAATGTCTTAAGCATGGTTTGTAGTTGATTTGTTTTTTCCTCAGAGGTATGTGTTCATACCATATTCTGAGCCGTTGATATATGGTTTCATAACTCACGTTTTAAGAAGGGATTTAAAAAAACATGTGACATTAAAGTGACTAAAATCGACTTTCACGAACTTGCATTTGTAATTTTTTAATACAAACTGTGACTATTTTGCTAGACTGGATTGGCACTTACTAAGCACGGCGACTCCAGCAATTGATGCTTGGCTAAGCCCAGGTGATAAACTTGTGCAAGCCATGAAAAGATTTACACAAGATTCTCGTCAGAGAAGTAACAGTTTGCTTGCTTATATGATGACTGAAGCTTTGGAAATGCAGACTATACATGTGCCTCGTAAGGTATGTCACCATACACATTTTAAAAAAAGCATTTGCTTTGCAATTTATCTTAACCACTTCACTGCCTCTCCTGAGAGTGCTATTCTGACTGGCCTACATGACAAGACTGTGCTGTCGTGCTTAATATCCAAATTACCCCAGCAGCAATGCTACTTGCAACAGCGATGGTTGATGACAATGATAGCTGTGATAGTAAAAGTAATGGTGATGTAGTAGAAGTTGCTGTAATCTGATAACTAAAGTACATACTATCTGTATTCTTGTTCTTAAGATATTCCTCTACACCAGTTACAATACAAATTGCATGGCAGTAAAGTGGTTAACAAACTTACCACAGCTTTATGCTCTGATAAGTGAAATTATTTCTTTGATAAAACACATACGTGAGATATCTGTACCTTGTGAGATATATTATATTAAAGTCGCATTATTCTTACGAGGTATATTAAATAATATGTGCTTATAATTAGGCTTTGTATGTTTTAAGTTTATTGGAAAAAAAGTTGCTTTCTTGTGGTGGAGTATCAAACATTTTTTCTGTATAGGAGAAATATGGTAAGCTATCTTCTGTAGCACGCGTTCATCAAGATGATCCGTCTTCTCAGCTTATCAATGTTTTGCACCGCTACATACAGAAAGTTGACTTGCATGATATTGAACAAGCAGTGAAACCTGATGTTGCACCTGATTTGAAAACTTTACAGACAGGTAAGCATAAGATTTGTCTTATATGTCTAATATGAAAAAGGATGATGCTTAACTGTTTTGGGATAAAATATATTTGGCCTTTATACTCTTCAGTTTGATGGTGTTATTTATTGTACAACAAATTAAATTTTTAAGGATATCTTAAAAAGTGACATCGTAAAGGTATAGAGGCTACATCAATTTTTGCCATGGCTTTTGTTTCTCATTTTGTTAATAGAAGTTAAAAATAAGCATTTGAGTTTTTTTAATAGCTAATGTAAATAATGCTTCCTATTGCTTTTCGCATAATTTTTTGAGGTGTAATCTGGCCGGCCTTAAGTATTTGAACCAGTTTCTCCCAGGCGGCCAAAGCTAGAGAGCAGAGGAGTTTATTTTTGGCTCTTCGTGTACGCACAACAATGCATTACAAAGAGTGATTGTTGCCATTTTTTGCAATCTGTTATTGCTAGTATTTTTGCCATCAGTTTTTAGCTTTTATAGCTACTACATAGGCACTGTAACAGATCATCATGTCCATAGAATCTGAAATTAGCTGAAGTTTAGACTTTCGCAGAATTTTCAAAAACTTTGCCAGAGATAGAAGTATAAAAAATAAATTTCTTATAATAAAATGAAATAATAACGTGTAATTTTTTTCTTGATGCTGTAGTTACTGTTGTTCATTTTAATTAATAATTCATGTGAATTTTCGGTAGTTATTAGAAATCAAAAAAAGGTATTTTGTTTCCAGATTCCAGATGCTTTTCACTTATATCTTCATTTTCTTCACAACAAAACATAAATTGATATTTTCAGTAAATCATTTAACAGACAGTAAGTCATGCTGTGACTTTGTACTTTTCAGTGATGAACTAGACATTTTATTTACTGGTTGTCGGGAGTACATAGTAGTAGTAGTACTAGTAGTATGTTTATTGACCAAATATTACAGGAGTATCATTACAAATTAACATTTTATTTTATACATGCAATTTTGTGTAAAATGCGTTGTTTGATCCATTAAATCACATGCATCATATTTTGACTATTTTTGATACTGTCATAGAAATATAAAGCCTACAATAGTATATTTTTATGATTCTACAGGCTTTAGCTGTGAAACGATAGTTGTTTTCAGTAGGGCCTCATGATTTCTAAGTCCAATCGTGGGTGTAACAAATAAAAGTAAATCACCTTTGATATTTATTCTGTTTCGTGTAGTGCAAGACTGTGACTATACACATTGTTTAATTGCAGGTTTGATGGCTCTTACAAGACAATGGAAGCGACTTGTGTACATGCCGGTTTTGCTCCAAATGAATTTGCCTTTGCAGCAAAAAGGAATACATCCACAGTATGGTGCAGCCAGGGTGTGTAGTTATACAATTTCTTACCTAGTTTACGTGGTGCAGCTTCAATAAGTCCATGTTTAACGAAGTTAATATTACAGCAAAATGCATTGTTAAATGAAACAATATGAAACAAGGCTTCTATAGAAAATAATGTAAAAGCTTTCTATTGCACTCCAAGGACAAAAATCAACGATTCAAACACTGTTTGAAGGTCATTTTTTTAAATGCATACATTATCTTTTACTAATTGCAGCATTTGGTATTCCAAATAGTTTGCTTTTTTCCAGCAATTTATTGCTTCAGCAAAAATGTGAATACAAATGAGGTAAATGCAGTCAATTAACCCTACAATTCTGTATGTACGAATAATATGAGAACATTTTAGCAGGAGAATTATTATCTCTCTAGGAAAGTGACAGCAATGCATCATTACAGTATGCCAGGCCGGAGTCTGTGTTTGACTGCCTGCTAACAGAATCAGTACTAGGGAAAATTATTGTAGTGATATAGCAGTTAGCAGTTGGCTTTTTTGTTGAGTGCAAACAAAATTTATATGCTTAATGTTTGGTCAAAAATTGTCGTTAAAATGACATGGATTGTTAAAGTAGAAAAAGCTGTCACAGTTCAGAGTCTTTAAAAGAAAATATTGCTAAATGGAGTCATTAAGCAAGGATTTTGCTGCACTTCTTCTGGATATTTTGATTGTATTTCTAAGGCAAAAATTAGACTTGAAACTAAGTGGAACAGTTATTCACATTGTATGAGATTTGCTAAAGAGTCGTTAGACACTGTAGAATAAACTCACTCCGGTGCAGTGTAAAAATGACACACGTGGAAAAGTAGATGAAAATGACACAGGAAAAAATTGCATGGTAAAATGGCACAGGAGAAAATGGAACAGGTAAAGTTGGTGCGGGAAAAATGGCACAAATGAAAAAGTAGGTAAAAATGGCACAGGAAAAAATGGCACATATGTTATTTTGATGCAACTGATTTCTGTAATAAAACTATAATGCCCTCAGTAGGAAACAGATCTCTGTCAAAGCTGAACAATCCTAAATTTATTCATCTGATTCGTTTGGTTAAAAATATTTAACACAAAGATAAGCAAGCAAACGTACAAAAATGTAACTGTATTAGTATTATATAAAGTAGTAAAAGACTCACAAAAAAATTTGTTCAATAAATAGATTTATAATTAATAATACACAAATGTTCCACATAGTGTTTATCTACCTTTTTAGCCACTAATTTTGGCAATGGTAATAGATTTATATTACATATAATGTATATGTATTTACATACCAAATCACCTTATAAAGCTATGCACCTTAATTACAAGTGCGAATTTCTCGAAATGGAACTGGAACTACAGTAGGCACCGCTTAGTAGACTCACGGTTAATAGACTCAAACGCTTAATTGACTCAAAAACGCCTGGTACGCTTCTATGCAAATGTACATAAAAACTGTCGGTAATTGACTCGAATTTCTACGCATAATTGACTTAATATCTTTCCTTAACATATTTATAATAAGTAATTTGTACATACCCAAAGAGCCTTTCCTACTTATGTCATCTTTACTTCACTTTTGTACACTATAATATTGGTAGAAACAATCATCTTAAGTACCATTTTGTTTGTAAGCAGGTACATTTATCATGCGCTAATACGCTAGCATAGTGGTTTTTCTTTGAACATTACCCAAGAATTTCTGGAAGCTAAACATTTAATCACTTAGCGGTTTCCTTTTGAAGCTCTCATTTCACACTTTCGCGCTTAATCAGTTAACAGTCAAAGATGCAGGTACAAAGATGCGGGAATCAGTCGGCATTCCTTGTGACAAGAGTAAACATCATACAGCAAATAAGAGTATAGAGTTAACAAGTTTGAAAGATGGAGCATAAACGTAAAGATCTAACAGCTAAAAGAAAACTGAAAATTTTAGAGCAGTACACTAAACTTCCAAAGATAAGGCACAGGTGTACAGTAGCGCAGTTGAAAATTTCCCAAAGTACTCTCAGCAGAATTTTGAAAAAACGATCTGAAATTGAGCAGTTAGCAAGCCAAAATGAGAATCTAGCATCTAAGAGGAGATGCACAGGAAAAGACTGTGAAGTGGAGTCAGCGTTAAAAGTGTGGTTTACAAACACAAGAGACAAAGATGCTCGAGTGAATGCTCCTTTAATGCGACAGAAAGCAGAAGATTTGGCAAAAAAATGCTCAAGCACGACAAGTGCTAAATGTTTTAGGAGAATACGTGCATCACACAGCAACAGATTTTCAACCTTTTTATAATTATGAGAACTTTGTGAGCCAACTTCTTCGCGGAAAAATGAAGCAGCTGACTTTGAAGGATTTTTCTTGTATTTTTTGCAAATAAACAGACTTGTGTGATTTAAAAAAGTATACTTTTTAATTTATTGCTAATTCACTTATATAAATTAATATTTTAAAATATTTTTTAAAATTTTTTAACTGCACAAAAGAATTTAGGCATTACTTCGTTTCTAAAATTCATTAAAAACCTTTGCAATGCATACTAAGCTGATGACTTATACTTCTATACCAGTAATACTACACTCATCGGTTAATAGGTTCAGTCGGTTAATTGGGTCAAAACATTTGGGTCCCAAAGTGAGTCTATTGAGCGGCACCTACTGTAACTCGTAGTTGTTTGTTCAGTTGGAGATAATAAAATAGAAGTATTAATTAAATCCTACCTCTGAGACCTCCATGAAGTTCATCATAAAGGTTTTTTTCCATACGTAGTGTTTGTTCAAATTTTGCGAAAAAGAACAGGTGATTAGAGTTTCATTTTGGCACCCTATTCCCGCCTTTGTTCACAAACTTTCTTAGAAATCTGTTAGGTAGCTTTTGCGGCTTACTCCTATAACAGCCAAAAACAACCAAACAAACAAACAAACTCTGTTGAAGCGTAACTTCCTCGGCAGAGGTAAAAATAATTAAAATAATTATCCTCTACTGCAGCCCTAACTCTAAGCATATATTTTACTAACTGTGCCATTTTTACCATGCCATTTTACATTGCCATTTTTTCCTGTGCAGTTTTTCCTGTGCCATTTTCCCTATATTTGCCCATGCCAGTTATCAGCAAGGTTGCTTGTTTAAAAGGCCTTTATTTGGTTTATAATTTAAGTACTCTGTGCCTCTCACAATCCTTTAATGGATCAGTTGCTAAAAAAAATCATTATTAAGCTTACTTGCAAAATGGTATAATTTATGTTTACTTAATGGTTCACAATCTATTTTTTGCCTATCTGTCATTTAATGTAAATGAAATGAGTAGATTCACTTTAATTTTTTATTGTAACTAACTGTCAGATACTAGTGTTTGTGTTTATATTTTCAAGTTTTACTCTGGTTATTTGTAAACTGAACTTTGCAAACAATAACTTATATTATATTTTGATGACATAAATTTTCAGCTTTCTTTCTTCATTTTTTGTTTACTACGCATAAATGTTCGAATTTTTATATTAGGAAAATTTTTGTTATTGCAAATTTGGAGGAAGTGGAAGTGACATTATAAAGTAGTCTAAGCCAATTGTTTAGTTACAAAATATTTTGACTGCAAAAAATAATTTTATTAATGAAAATTTTTAGCCCTATATAATAGTTACTATTTCTATCCTGGTGCAACACCCAACCACAGTAATAAAATTGGTAGACCTTGCTGAGTTTGATCTTTTTGTCAGATTTCAAGTTCCTAGGATTTGGAATGTAAAAGCAAAATTTAGTATTGTAATCTAAGAGACAAACTCTGTGTTTTCTGAATTTTGGTCCCATTTAACATTTAACAAACTTAGCAAAATTTTAATTGCAGATTTTGAGATATGGAACCGATAGCGACAGTCGTAATGAAGAGACCCAAGGCTCTCTTTCTGATATTGAAGAAGAGAAAGCTTTGCTTCTCCGTGATTCAGATTGTATTCCAGACTTGTTGCTTGAAAGTCCAACGAAAAGCTTTGCCACTAATACGTTCAAATCTCTGAGCAGCGGTAATTTAGACACAGTCGACAGCGCAAAGAAAGCAGACATTCCAATTCATATAACTGACGTTGATGCTTCAGACAAGCTTGGTGCCATTCCGCCGACCGACACTCTAAAACGAGTTGAAAGTGAAGCCAGCTTCTGTACAATGAGTGAAGTAAGCGTTGATCAAGCCGCCGGCGTGGTGAAGTTTGTTGCGAGTCGCAAACCATCTGCTATAGGATCAGAACCAGACACTTTAGTAGATGAAGATGATTTGTATCAGTGGATGGTAAGACAACAAGAAGATGAAAAAAATTTGCAGGAAAGGCGAGACGCAACACCCCTTCTAGCTGGGCAAGCTTCGCCTACATCCACGGTACGGCAAGACTTCAGTGGCACCAGGGAAGAAATTGCTGATCTCTTACATTTGGACCACGTGGCCGAACTTCACCAGGCTGATCCAGAAGTGATTTTCCAGTCAGTTTTACAAAGTTTAGGCTTAGTTATTACTGACGTGCAAGTCACAACAAAATTGCTTGCCAAATTAGGACCAAATGTGTCAATTTTTAGTGTTTTTGAGTCAATAAGAGTTCACATTATACAATCGGATTTGCTTCGCCGTCAGCGACCGAAGAAAACATTTCCGAAAAGTTTTCGTTCGGAAACTGAAAAAGAGCGACCTGCTCTAGAATGTGACAGAATAGTATCTCAAGTTGTATTACGCGAACTTAATGACATTGGGCTCAAAGGAACAGAAAAATTGACAAAAAGATTTTTATTGTCTGCTGGTGAGATTGGTCGCAAGCCGACCTCCACGTTGGTGAACTTTGATGTGAACTGCAACCATATCATGCAGTATATAAACATGCCAATGTTACGCTTGCTTCATCAAGTATTAAATGTCATAGAAAACATAGGAGAAACTCGTACGGAGTTGAAAGAAAACAGAGTGATTGGACCAATTAACCCGCGTATTTCGTCCACATCTGGAACCGACACGCAGTCACAGACGGATTCCAATAAACCTCCTGAAACACCGACTGAGTTAGTGGGTGGAGACATATCTGTTAGTGAAGTGATACCTCCCACAACAAAGAAATCCTTTAGCAGTATCAGAGCAAGAGAGTTTATTCGACAGTTTTCTCATGTTCGTAGAAAATCACAGTCTGTGGAAGCTAGAGTTTCTAGTGTGCCACAGTCTCTCAGTGAATCAGTTCCTGTAGCATCATTGGACCATATAGATATTGCAACAAAGCCAGAAGCTGATACTCTCACTAAGGCCTTACTGCCGGACATGCCAAAATGCTGGAGGAACTTGTACCATCTACTAAATTTGTATTCCATGAAGTCAGAAATGAAAATGATTGAGGAAAAGTAAGTACATAACTATCTGCATGTGTGTATTCATTTATTTACAAATCTTGCTCGTTCCCTTTTCTTGTTGTAAGGTTCTTACACATAGCTAAACTAGATATTGCTGTAGTATAGTCTGTGGGAAGGGCTTCCTACCTATCACCCCTCCTTTCGTAATATACTATAACCTATCCATGCATAACATGATCTTGGAAAGTGCATGACAGATATCCAGGAGAGTACAGTGTAACTGCTGAATCTGAAAGCAGCCAAAATGCTTTAACTTTCAACTTTAACTTTACTTTACAAAAATGGTTAAAATCCTAATCTTGGTTATAAGAGTCTCTGAAGCACTAAACTTGTGCACGTCTGCTATTTGACTGATCTAACATAAAGAGACTATCAGTGATGATACCAAACTACTTCAGTTTTGATGTTGTGGATGGAGCTTTATTCGCACTGATGAGATGTTGGAACTCTCTACGATGTGCCCTATTCTAAACTACATAGAGAGGCGTGACTAGCCACCAGTGTCCAGATGTTGTGGATTGTGGACGTATCCTGAGTCAACCACAAAGACTTGTGAGCCATTCCTTAGTTCATGTTTGATTGGTGCTGCAGCCGGAGTCATCACCGTTGATTGTTATGGCCATAGACTTGAAGTCGTTGACGTGTTGCTGTGACTGACTGGAGTGAGCTATGTCCGCGGACTCCTATCCTATGTCCTTGTCCTCTCAGGGGAAGGGTTAACTGATAAGTAGACATTTTGTTTTCTTTTCACTTTGTCATTGTTGTTATTATTATTAACTGCCTTTACGCGAAACTATTATTGAAAATACAACCTGTTCTAATTTATCTAAACAGAGTAAAAAGTGAATAAAAATAGTAAACATAATCATAATCTTTTCCTCCATTTCATATGAGATTTTGTTGTTGGAATGTTTGGAATCTATGTATGTCATGGTCAACATGGAAAACCATAATGCCTAAGTAAACCCCCGTAAAACGTAACATCAAGCCTTAGACCCGCTGGTTTTTCAAGTGAGCCCTTCGACATTGCAACCTCTCTAAAGACATAGTAATTATACTTGTGTCGTTGAAATTTTTGGTTCATATGCCTTGTTGCCCTCTGGAAAATTGTAGGACAACAACCGCCCACATATGTTGCACAACCCTTTTATTGTGAATAAAAGATGATGCGACAGGGTAGTCAGATTTGTGGATGACTTGGGAGGTAAAGAGTTGCACCCCCACCATAAAAATCTACTAGCTCCCAACACTTGTGTTTTTTCACATTACTTGGACCAACTTGTGGCCCTTTTTATAAAACGGTGTGATGTAGTGCTTTGTAAAATAGAGCCTGAAGCTCATGCAGCATTCAAATTATGTTGTTTTGCTCCAGGTCTCCAAGAACTAGGACCAGAAGCAGTCTGAAAGGTGATGCTTCAGAGTCTCCCACAAAGTTGATCTCCAAGCAGCCACGGGGTAGCGTTTCTGCTGGAAAATATGAGTTGCTTGTAGATGATGATGACTCTGAGGCGGAGAAAGAAGAAAGTAAGTCTGGTGTTGTGGAGATGGGCAGATCGTAATGTAATTTATACTGTGTTTTTTACAAGCAAGGTTTTTACAAGTAGATAAATAGTATGCTTTTAAAATTCAAAGTCCTGTAACAACAAATGAATTGTGTTGAAGTGTATTTAATTGATGCATAAATTACAAATTGTGAGGAATTGTTCTTTGAAATTGAATTAGTTTGCACTTTTGTTGTTTCTAAACAAGTTTTTCATCAATTTTTTTTCTATGAGCTTTCTAAATTTTAAATGCCTGCGCCAACGGAACTTTTTCACTTATGTTCAGCTAGTCCATTGCTATTATAACTTTTGCATTTTTGTGCTTGAATATTTATGGCATTCCAGTCATGCCTTCATTCTTTCTTCGTTAACTATCTTTTTCATTTTCAAATCTGCACGAGCATGGAATTTTATCAGCACTTGTCAGTTCTTTGTTATCATCACACTAATTTTATGTGAATGTCTAATGCAACAGTGAATTACAATCTTATTATTGAACTATTATTATATTTTGAATACAATCTAGAATTAACCGACTATAGCTGTTGTTTTTTCTATTGTTGGCTATCATTATGGGATCATTGTTCGTTGTTGTTGTAGCTGCGATCATTGTCATTATAACCCCACTGTTATTTTTGTCATTGTTATACATTGTTGTTTCTTTAGCTCTTCATTCTACTATCTGTGCACTGTCGTCTAGTAGTCACTGGCACCGCCATCACTGTTACGGTTGTCATTGTTGTTGTTGCTCTACTAATAACTATTGCAGGTTCTGAACTTAAATTTTCGGACGAAACTAGAACCAGATATTGGCTCAATGACAGTACGTGTGAAAAGGATTTTGTATACGATAGCACAGGTAGGAAGTTTCTGTCCATTGCCATGGTGACAGTGCAAAACAAATGCTTTGGTGACAGTGCACTTATTCTAAATTACACTTTTTGCTGCCCACCCATTAGTATTGCTTTTAGTTGAACGCTCATAATTTTTAAATCACAAGAAAGAATAGTTGCCATAGCTAATAAAACAGCATATTTAATGCCCCTGCATTTTACAAATAAAATAGTCACACTGTTAAGTTAAAATATTCACTGTAGAATTGTTGGTCATGATATTGGCCCTGCTTTATGGACAGAAATAATTTCCCTTGCCCATTTGCTATTATTTATATTGCTAGAAAATATATTTTTATTAATAATTGTTATGGCATTTGCTTGCAACAAAATGGTATGCATGAACTGTTGTTTTGTTTTTGGCATGAATTAGCACAATCACATGACACAAATACACTTCATAGCACTAATTAGCACTTTCTATGAATAACCTTGTAGAAATTGTGGGAACTGTACGAGTTTTTGTGATATTAATAAAGATGAAAAAATTTGTTTGTGCTTTGAACTAGTTTGATACAGTGGTTCTTTTGTGGCATGAACTGTAATGATTTTTTGTAATGTTTTTTTCTTGTTAAATTTAGCAATTCACCCATATTTTTGTTGTTGGAATGTAGTAAAACAAAATGTGAAAATATTTCATGAATTGATTTTACTGCTTCATGTTAAACAGATTATATTTTGCTTGTGTTTTAGCTGTTGGGGAGACACGTATTGACATGAGTGCGGTAACTGACACAACAAAATTTGATGTAACTGATACACCTGGGGAAAAGGCTGTTCTTCGAGGTTCGTATTTTTGATAGATGTTTTGTTACTTTTTTATGTAGCTTTTTCTTTTTATTTATCTATTTACGTATTATAAAAATAAATTATTGCACTGAACATAACGAATCGATTTCATTATAAATTTACTTGGTATCGTTATAAACTACTAATCTGTGTAGTGTAAAATTACCATTAGTTGATTATTATTATTTCTGTCACTTAAACTTAGACCATGGTAACATTACACTGAGCAAAAATCACTCCCTATTAGCAGTTTTGATGTAATTATAGTATAGTAAAAAGCTACAAAAGTCATAACTTTCACTTTTCATTATAAACCGAGTTCCAAACCACAAAATAATGTCATTTATGAATAGATAAATATTTGTACCGTATTTTTTCGAGTATAACGCGCGAATGTTAGAGACTGGAGTTGTTCAACAATGTTTGTCACTTACAATACTTGGTCCGAGCCAAGAAAAAGTGAAACAAAATTTTATGCCGATTTTTAATCGAAAATTGGGGGTGCGTGTTATACACGTGTGCGCGTTATACTCGAATAAATACGGTAAATGTAATATGAATCATATCTTGCACATATTCGCATTCCTATTTTTTTCACAGCATTTATGTACAGTTTTTTTAACTCTCTGTTTGCTTGTGTGCATGTATGCATGTGCAGGTGCTCTTAATATGCTTATTAAACAAATTTTATAGTGTAATTTTTCAAATGGAATTTGTGTTATTTTTGCAGCCCACGAGAATATACCATTTGTTCTAGTGGGTGTTGCCAGGGTCAAACGAACAAAATTGCTCGCTACTCTTAGTGGACTCAAACTGGAATCTGAAATTGCAAACATTCATGCTTTTTATACACATAAGGAGCGAACTAGAGGTAGGTACTATAATAATCTGACGTCACTATTACTATTTACTTTGTCAAAACAGCATTTCAAAGAAATTGACTCTGCAATGAACTTGCACAGTTCAAATTGTAAAACTACTATATTGTTGCAAAATTTTGACACTAGATAAATTTACATAGCAAAATAAACTTGAATTTAACTATGGGTTATAACATATATTATACTGCGAGCCATGAAAACTTGAAAAAAGGTGGTAAAGTTTTTAACTTCTTTATAACAAGAACAATATCCATTTCATAAACAACCTCTATATAATAAATTTTATTAAATTTTCAGTACAAAAATCTAACATTTCTTGAAAAAAGGTTTTTTGAATAGGGCATTGAATGTAAAATCAAGATTAGTAATTGTCATTAAACACACAAGTATTAAAGTTACCTAGAAGAATCATTTCTAAATTTAAAGATGTACATTTTTGGCTAGCATTTTTCTGTTCTGAGTTTTTTAAATGATCTTACTTGGTAGAATAAAAAATTTAGTAATGAACTTTTTAATTACACAAGTTATGGAATTTACTAAGAAAAATTTTCCTTTATATTTTAACCAAGAATGAATGATAAAAATCATGAACGCTCTATCTTTCTGTATTTGTTTTAGTGTTATACTATCAGTGCACATGAGAAATTGTTGAATTAAATGTAATTTAAAGCATTCTAGGTATGACGTATAAAATCATCATGGTGTTACTTGGAAAGATTTGCTAAGTTTTTTAAATGTTATAGACAACTGTAAGTCTGTGAGGAAAACTTGCATAAAACACATCTGCATTATTTGTTTGAAGATTGCATTATGTATTCGTATAAGAACTGGTTATTTTTTTAGGTTTCCCTAGAAGAAAAATAACTGAATCCTCTGTCAGTGGTCACATTGGAAATATTGTTGTTGTACTTTTTGAGGGCACAGTGCCTAACTTACAGTAAGAATGCTTTTAGTTCGTTATAGTTATACAATACATTTTATCATATTCATTTGTGCTATCCTTATCT
Source organism: Tubiluchus corallicola (assembly GCA_030141605.1). NCBI lineage: Eukaryota > Metazoa > Priapulida > Priapulimorpha > Priapulimorphida > Tubiluchidae > Tubiluchus > Tubiluchus corallicola. Next base: position 267,667 of record JAQGDQ010000046.1, on the reverse strand, counting down.
CAAAGCCTGATTTCACTATCGTTTTTCTCAAAAGTTCAAGGCACTTGTTCTGACACAATATTTCCATCGATTTTGTAAAATAACTGTACACTAATGATTTTACCGTACACTACTAGTTCTTCTGAGTGCACCATGCAGCTTTTTGATCAGGTGACCATTTTTAACCTTTGAGTGCTGACATCAATCATTGCAGGAGGGCTATCAGTCTGTTTTGTACTTTGTAAAAAGTGGGCTGCCCCACCCGGACTCCCCTATTTGCCAGGGAAGTCCTCTAACTGAGCAAAGTAATTTATACCATTATCTACAAAAATTCTGCACATTTTCGTAAAAAAGATCAACTTCCTGTGATATATGGTTTCATGTAGAGTTCAGCATAGTTAAATGGCAATGTTGCAGGGCACACAAGAAACTACAGTACAGAACTTTACAGTGTGGCACTATCGAAACAGGTGGTAGTTAACGAGTTGTAGTCAATGTTGTTGCAAAGCTAATGTCTTATTTGTGTATAACTGTTTTTTAACAGGACAGTAGTGAGCGTGGGTTTAAAGAAATCTGACGGAATTTTTTCGTCCATCACTCGTAGAACTAAAACGAGGAACTTTGCTACAGTTTCATTTGGCATGCTGAACTTCGACATTCCGCAGCATCCGGTAGTTTTGCACGGGATGATGACTCGTGGGAGTAAGCGGTTGTCTTCAACTCTGCAGGAATTCCGCAGGCCATCAACCAAATCTAGGTATGCTTAGCATAAAAATTACAAAATTTATTAGGAAACCTTGCACATAATTCTTAGTTGTAACAATACAGCTGTTATATTTGTAACGACAATATTGTAATGTGTCAATTTGATTTGCAAAAAGTAAGAAAAGCCAAAAAATCTACTAAAAGCTACAACACTGGACACATTTCCTTGTTTTTAAACTCATAACAGTTTTGAGAAATTAGAGAAAAATACTACGTACCATTTTTGTACTGCCAGGCTTGCTGCTTACTCATCACACATGTAAACTATTTTATTTTTTAATACTATAGCTTCAGGTTCTTTCCTGAGTGTAACATAAATTTGCCTGAAAGTTTAAAGAAATATTATTTGGCACACCTTTTTTGATGAACCTGGAAAAGTAGGTGTATGCTAGCTTGCATGCAAAGTTAAGTGATACTGGATCTGATTTGTAAATAAATCATCTGAGACCTTTTGCTTAAGATACATTTGCCAATTTAATTGTTCTTTTTAGAGGACTATCCTTGATCATAAACAAGGTAACCTGCGTTCTGGTCTTAGATAACAATATAACTGCAGATAATAATAAATATACATGTAGTATGAAATGACTTATTTATGCACCATTTAAATGCTTATATACGTATTAAAAAGTCAGTAGTTTCTTGCTGATTTGCACATTAATGCTTCATTTGTCGTTTGAGAATTACTACTCAGTTCTAATTTTTATTGTTGCTTTTAATTAAAAACATTTGTTTCTTTTGATTTTTCAGGCTCAGCTGTGCCACAGTCAATTTATTATATGTTTTTCATGCTTTTTGTCATTTTGTCATATTCTTTCTATTATTCTATACTATTTTTATTATAATTTTTTTAAGAACCAGTGTAACCACTGTTTCCAGTGCTACGGACCACGCTGAGGAAGTGCTGTCTTCTAGTACTCACTTTCCAAAATACAGGACGAAGAAAATGTCTTCGTCAAGGTCTGCTCAGCGAGCCAAAGCTCAAAAATCATTGGTGATACGCTTCTGCATTACATTAGAAGGTTTAGCAATTAGCGCCGCACTACTGCCATCGCTTAAATCACAGTACAAGGTATAATAATATAGAGAATATTTGTGCTTCCTATTTCAACTAATTTGCTCATATTCATTTAAAGGATTTTCTTGCTATCACAGTTTTCTAATTTCAGATGGAAAAAATTACCAGTTCAGGTGTTACGGGAAGCAAAGCCAAATTTGTTGTGAATTTACCAAACCACAAGTTATCGTTTAATTCTAAGGTAGGTTACATGAAATTGTTCATTTCCGCATTAATGATATAGTGCTTTTGTCGCTTTTGATATACATTAATGTGTGTTAAGTACGTGAGGTGTTGATTATCATCTCTTAAAATAAATTAAAGGTTACTCTTTCAAAGAGTAACTAGTACATTAGTAATTTCTGCAATCTTGATTAATGTAAAAATTTATGTCTGTCATGCACGGAAGACGCGTCTCAGACATTATACATAGTATTCCGTGCTCTGTATGTCACGCAGAACTATATCTTGAACAGACAGTCAGACATACCAAATCTTGGTAAGGATGTTCTAATCTTAATTTTTGGTATCAGTTTAAATTATTGCGTTTCAGTCCCCTACATCAGTGATAATTACCAGATAGGCAGACACATAGACAAAAGCCTATTTTGTAGATTAGGTTCACACTTACTACGCAAGCATGCACATTAAGAAAGACATCGTTTTTACAACAATAAGCCAAATAGCCAAGTAGCTGAAGTCAATTACAATCTGAATCCAGATCTTGTACTTTCTGGGCACATGCACATACCATTTGAGCATTGCCTTCAGCATAGCAGAGCTAGTCTGAGATCTCAACCTAGCAGTACATAGTCGTTGAGAGCCACTTACAATGTGCATTTGCTACTAGTCATACATTTTTATATCTGAATACACTCACCAGTGGGAGTTGAGTTTATAATTTTCTGCATCTCTCTCTACATGCATGCACACACAAACCAAGGCAGACCTAGCTTGTTTCAATATGGTTTTGTAGTTTTATTTACTTGTGTTTTTAGGTACCAGTGTCAGCCATTGATTCTTCAATGCCGACTTCAGCCATAATCGATCTCCCACCGATGTTCTTTAGTGGAGATTATCGCATACCAGAAAGCATTACGATCGAGCAGTCAACCTTAGTGGATGGCATGGTTCTTAGAGAGGGAAATTATTTACATGTTGTGGCAGAGATTGGGTCATTTGAACACAGTCTGACAACTGATTTACTAAACCATCTGGTTTTTGTTCAAAAGGTTTTTATGAAAGTAAGTAATAAGCATTTATTAGCTACTACAAGTTTGTTAGTGTATGGCTTTTATTTATTCATGGATGGATGAAATAATGGCATACACAGAAGAGTGAATGTCTAGTTTATTCTTTGTACACCCTAATATTTTTTTCAAGTAGTCAGTGCTAAAATATTGCTTCAAACGTAATTGTGTTGTCGTGCAAATCGGAAAATTCTACATAAATTGTATATAAATTCAATAAATTTTAAAATACAAGTTCTTGTACAATGTACATTGACATATAGCCTACGTTTAATGTTAGTATGTCTGCATTAACTTCCCTGGAAAACGTAAGGCTATTAGATCACACGTGGGTTTGACATTACAGTAAGTCCTTGCTACCTCAGAGAGACGTTTCGTTTTAATGACGCTAATCATTTGACACCTTTTTTCACTTAACATTGCATGTTTCGTTTTAACGACCATTTTTTTGCCTTACTTTAATCACTAAAATCTTATTTACTGTGCTTGTATTCTGTCAAGAAGCCTGCCACTTAACCCAGATCACCGTGACACAACCAAACTGACAGCAGACACCAGCTACAGCTATAGGCAGACCACGATAATTCATTGCTTTCCCACGGTTAGATAAAATTCTTCTTGATAAAATGCAAGTGTTTCAGCTGATAAAACTCTTTCATGTTGCATGGTTAATTGCTGTGATCACCTCATTTGAATTTTACCTGCCACAATCGAAAAAGCAGAGCAGCTTTTGTCTATGTGGATTGTCGATCAGAGTCAGTGTAGTATGCCTCTAAGCTTGCGCATGATTCAAGCTAAGGCTTTAACTTTATATAATGACATAAAAACTAAGGAGTGTGAAGGTTCACAGGAAGAAACATTTACTGCAAGTCCAGGATGGTTTCAGAGGTTTAAAAAAAGTTACCATTATCAAAACATTGAAATTACCGGGGAAGCAGCCTGCGCAGATGATGAAGCGGCAGAGAAATTTGCAGAAACACTCAAGACTATAATCACAGACGGTGGTTATTCAAGCAAACAAATTTTTAACGTCGATCAAACAGGACTCTTTTGGAAAAGAATGCCAGCATGCAATTATATATTGCAGGAAGAAAGGTCAGCACCAGGTTTCAAAGCAGAGAAAAACAAAACAGATTCACATTGCTATTGGGCGGTAACGCAGCAGGTGATATGAAAATGAAGCCATTACTGGTTTGTCACTCTGTCAATCCATGAGCACTGAAGGGTTATACAAAAGACTGCCTGCCTGTCATTTTTAAACGTAACAAGAGAGCATAGATAACAGGTAAAAGTTTCATCGAATGGCTGACCGAGCATGCTATCCCTGCATGGAAAGAATTCTCTCAGCAAAACATAGATTTCAAAACTCTTGCTTGTTGACAGAAAGCCTCCACATCCAACAAATCTCGATGATGTTTGTGACAATGTAAAAGTAATTTTGCAAAAGTAATTTTTCTGACACCAAATACTATAGCATCCTTTATTACTGCTGAATGCATAAGTGTGGCGTAATTGTGACAAAAACAGAACAAGCAGAGTTGGTTCTTTCTGTCAGTGAAGAGACGCTGCAAATTGCAAAAGCCACAGGTTTCAATGACTTGGAAGAGCATGACATAGAAGTGCTGGAATCTCATGCTGAAGAACAGACTAATGAAGAGTTACACGAATTACACAAACAACAAGTTATTTTGCAAGTAGGTAACGACTCGTCTCCTAAACTTCAGAACAAATTAACCACAGCGCTTCTTAATGAAGTTTTTAAATACATTGATACTGGGCTTCATGTTTTATGTGAAAATGACAGTGACCTAGAACGGAACTCAAAAGTGAAGCGGGATGTAGCGGATGCAATGCAATGCCTTCAAGCAGTGTTAGCAGAAAAACAAAAAAAATCGAAACAACCCACAATGGATTATTTTTATAAAAAACAAAAGAAAGAAAAGCAGGAAGAGGAAAAAATGACTGAAGAAGAGGAGGCCATGTTTCAGATTTGAATTTTGCCTATACACAGTTGTTTATACAGTTCACTGTAACATTTTAATTAAACAAATGCTGTAGAACTGTAAGCAATAACCCATGTATAGTGTTTTATTTTTGAGCCAAACGTTATTGATTTTTCTTCTGCAAGATAACTGAACCTTTTAACGTAGCCACGTTCAGTGGTATTCTCCCCGCTCCTGGAACACAACTGAATGCTTTTGCATTGTTTGTTATGTAAAACAATGTTTCATTTAGCGATGTTTCGCTTAACAACACATTGCATTAGCATCATTAAGTGAAGACTTACTGTATTGTGCAAAATGTTTTGCTGCATTTCACTAGTGAAAAGTTAAAGGCTTCAAAGTCACTTTTGTATGTAAGAGGACCAGATAATTTAAGTAAACACTTATGCACTGCTTCCAAACAAATTTACATTGCTTATAAGTTTATAGTTTTGAATAAGGCAATGGAAGAAAATTATTTTTATTCTTGCACACAAGGATTCTAAGTTCATTGGTAAGACTAAGATTTAATAGCAAGATAATCCTTATTCTTGTTAGCAATTACTTTATCTAGAGCTCTAGACTATTTTTTCTTTTATTTTGTAGGAGATCAACGAGGTTGTGCAAAAAGTTTCTGGTGCCGACCAGCCAGTATCCGTATTCAGTGATTTAAGCATCATATCACTACAAGCTGAGGAGAATCGACCGACTCGCTTGCTCTATTCAGTAATATTCCATTTAAAGGTTGGTATTTAAATTGGTAGTAGAATGATCTAATAAATGCAGCCTTAGAACTATTTACTATTTAGCGTAAACTAAAAATATGTGTTTAACTATATAAATGCATAAACTATTTCACAAGATGAAAAGTTCAAATGTTTGTCGATAGATTTGTTTACTCTGAATCATGTGATAAATGATAGATAAACTTAACCTTGTGAAAACTATAATATATATTGATCATAGTAACCCACTAACTCGTGTACAACAAACCAACTAATCGGCAATAATTCAAAGCATTAGAATTCCTTTAGTACTTTTGGATGTAAACTATTACATATACAGATTTTATATAATTATCTTTTTTCTCATTTAACTAAAAAAGTTTATTTACTACAGTCTTTTTCCAAAGGAACCACAAATGAAGAACATGTAGCTATCTAATTGTGCTGGTGCTGAGCAACTCAGTGCATAAGAATAAGCAGTCATCAAGTTACTGAGCTTTACTGGTTTCGAGACCTCATGGACCGGAATCTTAAATGGCTTCTTGTAGTAACACATGCAGCTATTACTAGGAGCAAATTAACCAGTCTAATAATCATTACTACTGCACTTATACCATATAATGATGTAAGAATGTTAATTCAAGGTCAAATGAATGCACTCATATTTTGCGTCAATGGCTCGTCGCTGTCTGGGTTCGTCACTACATAACAAATGCATATAGATCTGACCATAGCTGAGCTACTTTGGTGAGTTTAGTGGCTCATCTTAGAAGGATGTCTGCTATAGAGTAAGCCTCCACTCACGATATAAGCAATGGTATGAGTAGGCCCTGCATTTGAATGCTGGATTCCAGTTTGCAGTCTGCCGAATTGTGTAGAAGAAATAAACTCAAAAACCGCTGGTGACTGGGAACCCTTGATTTTACTGGTGTGGCAAATTTGTAATTTTAATTTATTTTTTATTTCAGTTTGGATCATTTTACTTATTGCATGCTATTATTAGGGCAGGTTTAACATTTTCTTGCAACTGTAGCACTGATTGCAAATCTTTCTAGGGTATCCAGATCACTGCTACGACTCCCACGTCAACAGCTGTGAGACTTGAGACAGGAATGGTGGAAGTTGAATTGTCGAATAGGGTGCAAAGCCCATCAGCTAAACAACAGCAAAGTAGTTGTTTAATAATTTTCATCACTAATAATAAAACACATTATGTTGTATTATGATATATCTGTAAACATTTTAATTTAATTTGCTGTAGTTATAACCTAGATTAATTTACAAACCTTGTTTCTGTTCCGTTTAAAAGAGTTAGAATGGTTACAAAGCTTTTTTTAAAAGCATTTCTTCTTATCTCAGTTAATCACGGTCGAGCATAATCTATTTAGTCAATTTTAGTGGTTAACAACAAATTTTAGTTAAGCAATTTATTAGTATAACATTTTGCAATTACTGGTGCAGTGTTTTTGTGTTCATACTCATTATGAAAAACTGCACTTCATTGGCATGACAATTTTGTGAAGAAATAAAGCATAGCTTAGTATAAGATATTTCCGTCCCATGTACTATCACATGCTTTAAGCCATTAATTGCGTAAACAGATTCTGTTTAAATTTTAATATACTTAATGGTGCATGTGTGGTTTTGTGTTTGTTACAGAAGCTAATCCAGTTGTTAAGCTGTTTGGCAAACTGCAAGTTGATCTTAATGTTGCTTTAGGACAGCTATTAAAGGTAATTTACTTTCATTAGAATGCTTATTAAAACACTTATCTTGTTTTTCACCCTCCACATTTTATTGCTAAAACTCACATTTTTTTGTTGTATTTTTTTGTAGCATACAATATTTGAAGAAGCTGAGCCGGAGTTTTTACCTTACGCATTTTTTAAAACTCGAATTGGTCTACGCAATGCTTTACAAGATGAAATGATTTCTAGTCAAAAGGAGAAAGAAGATAAAGAAGCAGTCTTGATCATTCTCACTAGGCCTATTATTTCCATTCAGCCAGTTGCACTTGATAAGGGTAATAACTTCATCATCATCTGTCTTACAGTTTCATTTCATTTTGTCCATTCACACAATAAGAAATAGCTTTATTACACATTAAGTAAATATGAACCTTTAAAAGATGTCTACCAATAATTTTTGTGTAGTTTTTTTTATTTTGGCACAAGAATAACCTATCAAGAAGAAGGCAGTTAAATCAAAACCAATGTACTTTGCATGTATTTATATGTATGCAATACAATTTACGCTGTTGTTATATTGATTGCAAATTTATCTTTTACATGTTATTGATACATTTATGTATGACATGTATTTAATCCGTCTTGCATTCAATTTTTTTCTAACCTAGAGCAGAAATTTTTATTTCATCTTATATGTCAAACATTCTACTTAATATTTTACCTCCTTTTGGGCTATTTTAAAAACCTCGCTTAATTTTTTTTCAAAAGAAATCATACTAGTTTTATAGTGCGTCTTCTAGAGAGTAAACTGCTGGTAGAGAGTAAAGTGCTTTTTTTGAAAAATTAATTAATAAACGACTCCTAATTAATGAATAGTTGATTGCTATTATCTTTGTAAACAAAAGCATGATTTGTAATGCATTGTTAATGAATTTAAATGTTTGATAGAGATTAGAGTGGTTATACCTGATTTACTAATTACAAAGTCACTAATAATTTTTTTATCACCACACAAAATTCGCAGTGAATTTTATGTAACGAGTGCTAAAAAAGCCCATACAGTAGTAGCAAATAGTTTTCAAAATGGTCACTTGTTTGCCGAGCACTATCCAAACAGTGTGCTGGAATTAACATTGCATATGTTTCATATGTGCAATATTATGGTAGCAGCTTTATTTATAATGAAACAAGTTTATTATGGTAAATTCATTGTTGCTATTGTCTTCAAAGCGAATTTCTTTGTAGCCATTTTGGTGTGGCTGAATTACAAAAACGCATATGAGTATTGGAACGAGCAGAGAATGAACTTGAATAAAGAAGTTCAAACAGCAACTCAGCAACTTATTGACATGTTGCCACCCATTCAAAGCACAACTGGACCACAATTGGGTACACTCTTCATTCAGCTTACAATGACTGACATGGGAATATGTTTGCCTGTGACAAGTACCCAGGTAATTGAAGGATTAACATATTCTGATGGTGATACTCATTATTCAAATTTAAGCCCGTTAAAATTTAAGTTATTATAATTTATTAAACCAACTTTAATGCCTGATAGGCAGCTGTTTGAACTTTAACAAAATCACTAACAGTATCTTTATAAAAACTGTTGTATCATCAATGATATCTAATGTCTTTGCACATATTATATAAATCATGATTATGGCAGAGCATTATGTAATGTTATGCTATGTTATTACTTCTATAAATCTTTTTCATTTAAGCAGCATTTTGGTACAGGATTTTAGGAAAACTCTGTAACTGAGATTTCCTATATATATGGACAATGCATCTTTGTTTGATCTTGAGGTTTTCCTTTAAGCGTTAGCATATTTGTAAAATTATTTTAGGGTTTTAGCACGAGACGTACGGGTATGGATTGGGAACCTGGTACAGCTCTTGTGCTTACATTGGAAAGTTCACGCATCTCGGCATGCAGCCGTAATTCACTTGTTAGCAAAGGAAAATTTAAAGGTATGATTGCTTCTGTCAATAAAGTATGCTGGATACGACAAAAAAAAAGCCTGATGCTTTTTTCATTAGCTTAAAGACCTTCAAAAATGTCTGTGTTGCTCACCTATGAGGGTTTACTGTATTTCTGGACCTGTTGTCTAAATTCTGAGCTCGGCTTGTACACCATGAAGCTGGTTTCACAAAGCCATCTCTAAGTTTGTGAAATTGTTATTACATTCACTTAACTAAAATAACTACATTGTTAAGTTATTGATGGCTTTGTGAAATTGGGCCCAGGTGTCATATGATAGCAGTTAAAAGAGTGTTCTGTTTTGAAACTGAAAGCCTATTTTCTCAGAACAGGCACAATCTTATTAATATTTTTTTGTAGTTGAAAAGAATGAACATCTTTTTTAACTTGTTGTTTATCATTGCCGTCAAGTAAGTTCGTAAGTTGGAATGTAGCATAGAAAGATTAATAAAAAAAATTAGGCCTATGTCACTTTTGATCACTTTCTCGTATTAAATGAATACTAGTTCATATATTTGTTTTACTTATAGTATTTTTCATCGGAACTGATTTTTATGTGATATCATTTGTAGGCTGATAAAATTAAACGACTTTGCTTTTAGGTTTTTGTCTCAGATTTGCAGATGAATTTGAAATTACCTGGGATGACTGGAAACCAGATGCAAAAAGATCTCACATGAATTACTGTGTAGTGCCGGAAGGCACATACGAAGTTTGCTCAAGAACAATAAAGCATGGTAGTACCTTTGTTTAATATCTGCTGCTTTTTATCTTTTTTAATTTTTTAAAATATATTTTCATAAAATTGCTGCAGCGCTGTTGTTCTCACCACTAATTTTCAAACTTCTATTTGTAGTTTAATTAAACATTTAAATTTGCAAGAGATAAGAGTTTATTGCAAGGAAAACAACGTTTGTTTGTTGTACTTTGCAGATTCGTCAAGCAATGCAAAGTGGATTCTTAGTGTTTTCTGGCAAATGCAGGGTTTGAACTTGCAGTTTGACACAAACATCGGCAGATACTTTTCTGCTCTCACCAAAACATTGACAATGATGGCTGCTGGCGAAGAGGAAGAGTTTGAGGGCGTTGATGAGATCGACAGTCTTTCATTGGACTCCACAGATTCGGAGACCGCATCTACTCATGTATGTATTAAATGTTTGAATTTAATTTTAGGTGCATAATGTCTGTAATTTGTAATTTAATATCATTTACTTCTTTGATATTTATACATGACATAAGGTATTTAACTCTAGACTTTCAAATCACCAGAATTGTTTTTCTCAACCATCTCTTTTCCTTGTTCATTGTAGTCAAAGATTCTAATTTATTGTGCGCCTTGTCAATTGAAGGGAAGTTGTGGCCATTTATCATGCATTCATTATAAAATGCTTGATACAAGGAGTGCTCTTAGAAACCAATCTAGATAAATCTCAACTACACACACCTCAGGGGGAATGGAATGTGTTAGAGTCTTTATTGTCTAACTAACAGTGTTTATTGGTTCTTGTACAAGCTTAGAAAGCTCTACCTTTCTTAATACTTTATGTTTAAGTAGTGTTGGTGAAGCGTGTGAGATATGCAAACCTGAGACAGTCCATTTGGGCACTGATTCATGTGCTGGCTCACTTGAGCTTGAGGCATTTCGATTTCGATACACACTGCACTGCATGTGTAACGTGAATCAATTGCACAAACATATTTTTATTATCGCTGTTTTGTGCAACAAATCACGCTGCCTAGTAGGCTAAAATTGTAGGAATCCATTTCGCAAGGGATACTGAAAAAATCTTACAATATTGTTCATCTTGATTTAAACTAAATTTAATTAAATTCGATATTGCTAATAATAACCTAAGCATTTCACTCATTAATAGCTGTGGTTGTTTTCGCATTGGTAGCTAGTATAAACGATGCATAAATGCTGATATAAACATGCAGTGTCTTCTTCTGTTTCTGTTTTATAAACAGCACATTAATGCAAAAAATGAAAACCAAGAAAGTGCAGAATCATTTCACTTTTTTTAATATACTACTGCATCAGTCTGCATGTATTAAATTTAGTAAAGCAGTCTTTATAAAACATTGTGAAAGTTAGGAAAATAGTGAATCATTAAAAATTCACTAAACAGAAGAGCACAACAAGGTACAACATTAAATGTTTCGTGCCCAATGCCATCTACTCTGCACATCAGCCCAAAATTGATATTTTCAAGAATTGAGCTTGTAGCCTATTCAACCAATTACAAAACTGGAGTGCTTCTAGATCAGTTTGTTGGACATTAACAAATGACTAAGTTCTCACCTTTTAAACTCAGTATGTTTTCATTTTGAATTATGAAAATCAGCCACTTTTGTAAACTACAGTTATCTGCATTAATGCTTTATACAAGTCCGCCTGTTTTGCGTTGCTCATAAATAGATAAATAAATAAAATTAATTATTACTTTTTGGCAAATAAAACTTTAATATCAGCTTCAGCATCTTTTCTGGCAACAAACAAGGATGCATAATTGTAGTGTCAAATTTTCCAGGAGCCAGTGCCAACGCGGACAAAGTCTAGTATTGCAGAAACTCTGCCACCATTCGTGTTTGATGCAAATGTGGATGCCAAGCGACATTCACGACTCATTGAGCAAGAGATCAACGAACAGTCAAAGCTCATCAATGATCTTAAGTATGTTTCCTACTTTTTTTGCTCGGTTGTTATTTGCAAGCGTACTTATAACTATTTAAAAAGTTTTTTACACATAGTGATTGTAACTATTAATAATTTTCAGGCAGCTGGGTGCCAGTGAGACAACAATTGAGGAAGAAATGAGAAAACTGCAAGAGTTGGAAGCTGCTGTATTCCAAGGTTTTCGAAGAGATGTTTTCAATCGTTTCCGTCGTCAGAGCGGTGTATGTTCTACATCACATTTACTGCATAGCTGTTGTAATGTGTCAACTAGGCCAGCTATTTATGTCAAAGCAGTCTAATCTCAGTACTGATTAGTTTGTGCTGTTTAGTTTAACCTTCTATGCTTATTTGTTATTAATTTCATGGCAGTTTGAAAAAAGTAAAGATTGGATTTATCATGTTGTTATTTCAGTACTCTTTTTTCCTGATTTTATTTTTGGTCAAAAAACAAGAGTTTTGCACCTAAAATACTTGTTTTTAATTGATTACTAAAATCATTACACTGATGTCATTTATTTTGCTGTTAATTAAATCTGTGTGCAAATTAAATGTTTATTACGCAAACAACTATATACTAAATTACTTCCAGGTTAAAAAAACTTGCCTATAAACATATTATACCAATTCTTGAATTCCATGAATTCCAAAGTGTTGCAAATGCGCAACTTCTATGTATTTCTGTAAAATGTGTAAATAACCTAATACTTTTAATCAGTTTGACACACTGCAAGCCAATATCCAACACTTAGTCACTTAATGATTAATGGTTGTTGCAGAACCTAGTTCAATGTCATGCAGAACTGCAGATGTGCCTTAATCGTGTTTGAATGTGCATTGTTTATATATCCTTCTTCAATAAGAAAGATGGCCGAGGCAGACTAAACCATCCAAAAGCAGTTTTTCTGACAACTAGGCTTGACTTCACTTACCTTCTGTTACGGCATGGCCAAAATCGGACAGAAATTTTACAAATTGAATAACTTTATTATCTCTAAAAATGTATTTTTTGGCCATTTAGATGTTTAATTAAGGAATTATCAGTACTGAGTATCATGATTAAACTCACTTTTGTTGCAGGCGTTGTCTTTTAAAGATAAGCTTGGCGGACGCTCATCAACAATGATGTTCCCACATCGAACTTCAAGTGCTGTTCGCTCTGTCCACTCTGTTCAAAGAAGGTCAGTAATTATGTGAGTTCTGTGTCGCCATGCTGAAATTTAATTTTCATTCATTTTATTGATCTGTAAAGTTTTATACATGTAAAGTTTAGCATTTGGAATTCAGTACTTAATCGGGTTGATATAGATAACAGTGGTGTGACCTGCACCTAGCTCTTATGCAGGATAATCCTCTAAGATGAAACTTTGAAATGGCTTTAGGATGTCTATACATCCCCATTTAATGAGTAAATATGTGACAAATAAAACTGCCAAAAGCATTTTCAGGCAGTAGTTTATCCCAGACCTGACATTCCTTACACGCATTTGCAAAGGGCATACCATGATCAGTTAGTTATTTCCTCCACTGTTGACAGCTGTGTTTCTTTTGCTTTTATTGTAGTGTTAACTAGCAAGACTGCCATCAGATTTAACACTGACCTACCTATTGTTACCAGGAATAAACAACTTCAGAACTATACAACAAATATAGACAAATGGTCAAAATGATGTTATAAGCGCCTGAAGTTGGACTGAGTTATATTTTGTAATATGTGTGATTGCAACAATACTGTCTTTAAGTGATTAATACTGTCTTTAATTAATACACTTTGTTACATGTAACAGATTCGTTTAAAAAGTATACATTTGATTGCTTGGAAACCATTTTCCTGGTCTCTAGTCAAGTGTTCTATTTCAGATTTTTGTGATAATCATAAGCAGCTCTAGTGTAGCCACTATTGCATTAGTCATTTCTGTCTTGTAGCATCTGTTGTCTAGCAGAAGTCAACTTGTCATTCATTTTCGTTGCTTGGTTTAAATTTTTTGTAAATTGTTTTTAGTTTGCTTCATCTAATTTTCCTTAACAGACGATTTAGCATTTTTTTGTGAAAAAAGTGAAAAAAAATTTACTGATGCTGAATATTGTACATGTGCTTGCATGTATTGGTTTAAAGAAAAACTTTTATTGGTATTTTATACATTAGTTTATGTAAACACAGATATCCTGTTTTTATTGGCAACAATCAGAATTGGATGTTTTCTATCAAAATTTTATACAGTATTCACTTATAAGGCAAATGATATTCCATTGAACACGATTTTTTATATTCCATTGAACAAGGTATACTACAAATTTCTTTGCTTGTTAGAACATTGTACAATAACACTTTCACATATGAGACTGTCTTCCTTTCGTGTGAAAAAGTGGAAACTGGTAGACGGAGTAGAATTCCGTTTAATCAAAGGTTTTGTGTATGTGTTAGAGATATATAAGACGAGGAACATCTTTTGATAATACATTTGATTTATTGAACTCACCAAATTAATTTTTATTGCTTTTGTACAAAGTTATAAATCTATTTAAATGGTAAAGTAGATAAAATTAGTCTGTTACGTGCTTTAACTCTGTAGTTTACAAGGTGAACATTTATTCTAATGCTGTTAATTATAACTATTTCGCACTAGCATAATGTTGCCAAACATATCCTTTCAATCACATTTATCACCTACGTACTCCGTGATTGTATTCCTTGAGGTCGTCAAAGGATGACGCCGTTGATAGGGCATTCATTCGTACTGTTTGTGTCAAATAATTTCTTCTATAGTCTCAAGGTATTCAGCAGAGCTCTGCCCCTTCCAGTCTTATCCTGAACTAAGACTTTGCAGTTAAGCTTGCATGCCTTCGAAATATAAATAAAATTTAATATGAAACATTGATTTTGTGCAAAATTTTTGAATATGTCATGGAATCTTGAGGATGTGTATACCACTAAAAATTGAAAAATTGAGAACAAACAAACAAACAAGTGCTAAGGTTTTCTGATCGAGTTTGTTTGGCAGTTTAGCTGTTATAATCTTAATGGAAGTTTTTTTCTTTATTTTAGGTCGGCTGCACCAGACTTGTCTCCGGTTGCAGATGAGGGCTCAGTCACACATATTAATGAAGCACAACAATTATCCATGCCGGATTTCAATGCTACTACATTCTCTATGCCTAAGTAAGTTTTAGCAGTTTTTGGTGAGCAGATTTAATCATTTTATGATTAGCAGCAAGCGTAAATGTTGATTAGCTTGTAAATGGTAATAATGGAATTATGTATATATTTTTGTGTAATTAATCCTTAAATCTATTGGATTTCCGTTTTTTTGGTTTATAGCAAGAGTCACAAAGAATCACTCTGACAGTTTGCTGTGTTATAGTTTTGCCAAAATACCATATCTTTGCCACATTTGGTGAATCTTTTCCATTTTGTCGATGTGAACAACTTTTTTCTTTTTCTATTTCTCTTTCAGTTCAACTGCATTGCCAGATCCAAGTGTACGTGAAGAACGTGTATCATCTATAGCTGAAGAAGTTTTTACAGCGGATGGGAAATGTGAGCCAGCTGATGCTCCACCTGTTTTCCCACAGCCGTTAACCCACATACATGATGATGGCTATCTTCCATCTGAAGATGAAGATGAGGATGTCGAAGATTCAGCTCAAAAACGTCCTTTAAGGTTAATCATCAGATTAGTGATGCCTTTATGTCGGTGTTGTAGTGTCTTGCAATATGTGTCATGTGAAAAATAAGCTTACAGTCAAAAAATATATTTTATTTTTCAAGGCTGTGCTAAAAAATCTGTATTTAGTTACTCGTAAGTTTAGTATGATTCACGCCGTTAAAATTTAGGAATGCACACTTGTAGTACATTGAAATTCAAAACTTTTAATAATTCAGCAACCTAAATTTCTGCTATAAGTGAACAAAATAATAATAATCAGCATCATTATAATCTGTGAGCATGATTAGTGTTTAACTGTTAGCTTTAAATACTGTAGAAACACAGTGGAAAATTCATAGTTTTAAAACAGTAAAGCTCTTCAGATATAAAAAATGTTACATGAATGAAAACTTATGTTTGTTTTTATGCTTTGCACTTATTTCAGTATATTCATATATGTTGCACAATATATTTATTGTTTCACTTAAGTCCCAAAGTTTGTTAACATTTGAATCACAAAAAGTTAGGAAAATAAAGTTTGATTTTACTTCAAAATAGATTGAAATCTCTAAATGCACGTTGAGAACGCATTCAGAGGTTAAAAGGTTTTGTAACTAGTAACCATTTGTTGTTCCAGACGAATCAGTCCAACTACAAAAAAAGTACTACAGGCCCAGACAACAGGCGCTTCTATTTCATCCAAAACCGGACCAACTGAACCAAGTGTGGATTTTGAAATGTCTCTAAAAGTTGTGATAGATAGCGGAAAATGTGTTCTTCATACACAGTCAAAAAGTGATGATAAAGTGTAAGACTTCAAAAATTAGTTTTAGGTTTTAGAATAGCTTTTTTGTTTATATATATATATATATATATACAAATATATATATTTGTTTTGAAGCCAGAACTTCCATTAGTTCATTATCAAGACAGTTTTATATCAAGTGCTACAGCAGCTACACTAAACTTACAGTGGTATTTTAGCTACATTCAAATGTGTTTGCCATCCTTTTTCAATGAGAGAAACAGCTGTAACAGTACGGTGTATGAAACTGCTTGGAAGCAAATCCCCAGTGGTCAACCATCCATTTAATTTAATACCATGTGAACATGTTCAGGCATCACTTAACATCACACCGAAGCACACATAGTTATATCTATTATGTGCTTTTACGAAGATTTACCTAGGTTTAAAATGTGTGCATGAGTAATTCTATGCAATTTATTTATCTGTTATGTGATGTGAATATGTGGATACACTGCATAGCATATAGTCCTATTATGAGAAAGATGTACATTTTCTCAGTGACAACATACAAAGGCGAGCATTGCTCAACAAAGTATTTTTGTTCACTTAGCATATTTTTTTCATTTTCTGGCAAACAATTATCATGGAAAAACAGGCAATTGTGCATATTTTTATAGATGCCGATAATACAGCAATTAAAACTAATGTATAGGAAGAAAAAGCACATACTAAAATTTTGCTGGTGTGAAACTATACTTCAAAATTTTATGGTCATGTATTTTTTATACACGTATACTGTTTTCATTCAAAGTTTGCTTCCTCTGTTTGCTTTAGACTGTGTAAGTGACATCCGTACTCCATGGTCCTGAGTTTTTAAAAAAGTAGTGCTTTTTTGAAATTTGTAGTGTTCCCTAACTTTCCATCATGATTAGCTTTTTGTAACTAGGCAACATGGTACAGCAGCAAGCGTGACTGATTTTCAGTCCATGTCTGGTCGCACTGATTGGATGAAATTTAAAACATTATCAAAGCAATCTTCGACTGCAACAACATCGAGTAAGTTAAAACCCACCCAGCCAGTTTTGGGAGACGAAGCTGCAGTTTTTTATATTCCAGGGCTGACAGTCAAGGTAGGTGTTGCTTGGCTAATTCAAGTGTAAGTAAGTTTTTGTTACTTAGCATTTTGCATTTACCAATTTTGCATATGCATCATTTTGCATTTACCATCATGATATTAAAAAATTTGGATGTGTTAGCTTAAGAAGAAGACTAGTTTACCTAAAAATTGGAACGAGTCAAATGACTGACTGACTGCGTCACTGGAAAAAATCAACGTTAAAAGGAAATTAGAGCGCTTAAATATTAGTGTAGTGAGCTGTACTTTTAGAAATGCTTATTTATCATACTTCGGTATTGAAAATGTGATATAGCATCTATCTTGGCTTTTGAATACAACTATGTAGACGAATACAGGTGCTAATATTATTGTACGTGCTTTGTTCATTAAAAATACTTTATCGTGATTTGTTATTATTCATCATATTAAAAACAATTGAAGGCTGAACATTTTTTTGAATTAATGGCTTAATGAGAATTGTTGTAACGTATGCATACAGGATTAGTAATTTTTCTCTTCGATGGCTTGTTTTATTGTTCTCACTTTAGTGAAATTTGGCCTTACATGAAAATTGTTATTTTCAGGTGCACTACAATTCTAAAACGGCTTCGACAGAACCTACAGCAATGTTGGGTTTACCTGCACAGCCCTTACCAACTAATGCAGGCCATCTTATTTCATCAGTACCTACAGAAAACCTGTCTTTACAAAGAACTTGCAGTTCAGCAGCACTGTCAGGACTCAGTCGGAAGAGCGGCATGAAAAGGGCAAATTTGTATGCTTGGTTGAGTCTACAAACTGTAGAGGTATGTCAAGAGGGATGTGGGTATATTCGAAGGAGGTGTGTCTGTTCCCCAAATGGGTGCAAATATGATGAACGAGCCTCAGTCATGTTTTTGCTTCTAATTCTCTGTGCAAAGCATTATGAAATTGTTTTTTCCAACAACCGAGTTTACAATTTTTGTTGTTCCCGATTTGTTACGTATTATAAAGCCTGATCATATACTATCGTATGCGGAACACTTTGTAAGTTGAATTGCCTTGTTCTCATGCTAGCTTTATATGCTTCTTAACAAGAACATCCTAATAAGTTGCTATAGATATCATTTTTGTTTTAAAAGATAGGTCACTCCAAAAGTAACTAGTTGACGTCTTAGTTTTGCTGACCTATGTAGGTTCTAAGATAATAATGGCCTGCCCTCAGGTTCAAAAAAACTATGTCTTTGGTACGTATGAAGTATTTTATAACTGTGGTCTTACAGGAAACATTTATTAGCCCGACATTGCTAGATTTCTTGGAAGAAGCACTGGACGTGTTTCCTTTACAACAAGGTGGCACAGTGCAAAAGCCTGCCATTCCACAAAGTAAGTACATAAATCGCAAAGGCACCGGAAATGTTTTTTTGCTTTTTGTAAAAAGAGTAGAAATTGTCATTTATGTGGCATGAGTATTGTGCTGAACTTCACTTTGTCTAACAAGACTTTTGTTTCTTGTTGTATAAGAATATTATGTGTATGTATATAATATACAGCATTTATATAAACTTGGTGATACTTACATTTTTTATTCCAAACTTGTCGAATGCTTGTTTAAGTAGTTTTTCACTAAATGATGATTAGTCATTATTTAGTCTTAGTCCGTTATTGTATACAAACCTTTGCATTTAGAATATTTTGCACAAAGTTGTCTCTGCAAATGATATTACATAACCTTCACATAAATTGTTATTATAGTTAAGCTTTTTGTAACAGTTATTCACATTAATGCAGCCAGCTTTTATCTTCATTAGCCAGCGAAGCTGTAGGAAGTGTTTTCAACATGGAAGCATCATCTGCATCATTAGTATCTGATGGCAACTATGTCTACGCATCATTTCCTGTTGATGTCGTCGTCTACCTGAGGGTTCAGCCTAGTGTATTTCGATTTAGCTGCCTTCCAGTTTCCCGTGTCGAATGCTTGTTGAGGTAATCAGTCAGTTGTTCACTAAATGATGATTAGTCATTGTTTAGTCCTATTCTGTACTGCATGTTGTAAGATTTTTAGTGTGTTTTTAATTCTCTTCTTGTCTCCGTGTTACTGTGGTAAGCTTTAAGTTACTAGGAAGGAGTTACTAGGCTAACAAACGTTAAAACTGAAACAAAATGCCTATGTCAGTGTTTTAGAATGTACCTGTCAATGTTTTGCATTTCAAGTAGTTTAAAAGTTATATTAATTAATTCATAAACAACAAACTCGACATAGATTTTGCTGTAATTTTAGTAGATCCATACTTTTGTCTTCCATAAATGTACATTGAGAGTTTCTCCAGAAACACTGTACTTAAGTGAATTAGAAAAGACTGGATGTGTTGCTGGTGAAAGAGTACAAATTCTGAACGAGCATGAAAGTGTCTTAATACATGAAATCAGATTCTTTTTGTAAAATTTGAAATCAATATGTACCATAAAGTTTAAGTGTAAGATTACTATGATACCTATCTTATTCAAGGCCATTTTAGTTTCTGCTACTACTTGTAGCATCACCTACTATTTGTACCTATTAGTTCCTTATGATACAGCAAGCTTAACATTATAAGTTAAGCAAAAAAATCAATACTGCATTAATAAAGTTGTGAAGACGAGTGCTACAAATGCAGTGTTTTTAGCTAGAGACCTATTGCTTCTGCCTGAAATAGTATGTCTGGCAGTCTGGTATAAGTTAATTATTATATAGCGAATAAGGTCCTATATGAATAGTTTTAATTTCATTACTTAAGAGGTTTTACATCATAGTGACTGTATGTATGAGATTCTAAGTCCTTTTTATTGGCTGTGAGTTTGCCATAAGTCCTATTGCACTTTCAGCAATCTGGCTTTTCAAGCTATGCCCTCATTACATAACGATCGTATCGTACTTTTCTGTTTTGATTTTGAAATGTCATGTGATTTATTTGTTTAAAGGAGCCATGCCATCACATACACAGCTTTGCAAACCAGGTGTGAGGTGTGATCATCATGAATAAGTTATCACTTTGCCAGTATGCTAATCGCCATTGTTGATTTTTTTAGGCTGCCCTCAGTGGATCTTGTTGTGTCATCAAAGAAGACCGATGAGACGGGCGATGCTTTGTCCAGTGCTAATATATCACATGAGACATCTTTTTCAAATGTCAAAAGTTTGTATCATACTATAATTTATAATTTGTATTTTGTTTTGTTTTAGGATGTTTTTAAGATGCATTTATGTGTCTTCACAATTCTAGACATTGAACCAGTTTTTTTGGGGATGTTGACAGATTGCCCTGGGCTGTAACTACCATGCTGGCTTTCCCAGTAAGCGCTGAAGGGTCTCTGAGCAAGAGTGGCCCTTCTGGTTATTGCATTTTTCACTGTGCTGCTTCAATTCACAGCGAAAACTTATAATCCTGCAACGTGTAACAAATATGATCATTTCATTAAATATTTTAAAACTGTTTTTTAAGGTTAATCAGTAACTGCTTGAGGTCATCATTACACTAGGAGCACCTTGACAATTTACCTAATGTCTTTTGACTGGACAATATTGTTACAAAATTTGCAAACCACTGAGCTATTATGTAAGATTCTCATTCAATCTCAGTTTAAATCAGTTCATCAAATTCACAAATTTTGATTCAGGTTATAGCATATTTGCAATTTAGGTGATTTTGGCAATTGGGCAATTGTAGATACATTAGCAAGAACCACCTAAACTACGAGCTCCCAAATCATTACACTTTCAACAAACTGAACTGCTAAAGCTTACCAGAACTGAACAATGCACACTTCATGTATACTAATGAGAGCTGCACTGCGGGGAAGTGAAATTTTGAAATGTGCTGCTTGCGTTTGTGCATCACTCTCCTGCATTGTGCATCACTCTCTACATATTGACTTATATTTCCTTTAAAAATGGCAATACATCACAATACATATTGCATTGTGCAAGAATATCGCGATATATTGCAATATGATTTTCTTATTCAATACCCTCCGCTTAATGTACAGTAATTCTAGTGTCAAAACTCGAGAACCAGGTGACGTGCGAATCCAGTAAGGGGCCTCATTAAGTTCCAGAGCTGGGGGCTTCTAGGTCGGAAGTTGTGGACCAGGAATATGATGTCATAATCTTTTTTGTTTCTCAATTTTGCAATTTTCCACTGCACGTGCAGGAAGTATTAAAAATGTACGTCATATGTAATTTGTTGAATTTGACACAGTTTTTTTTTGTTATGTAGATACAAGTAAGGGACAACGTGCGCGTACCAGCAGTGGTAACAGTCGGGGTTCGTTCAGTACTAGCCTAAGTCAAGATTCTTCCACTGGTGGCACTACTGTAGGTGGTGGTGGCATCAGCATTACGGCTAGCCTGGCTGACTTTTCTATGTATATATTCCACCCGTATGGTGGTGCAGGAAAAAAGGTAAGTGCCCCTTGAAAATACAATCCACTGGGTAGCTCTGTTAGTGCATTTTTTGTATGATGTCTTTGAATGTGTAATGTTCCTCAAATTCTAAAATGACCATCTCATTTGCACAAAATGGAGGCACTAAATAACCCAGCTATTGCAGTGACCTACTTATTTACTATGCTGATATAGAAACCAACAGCTTAAAAATTTAACAATTCTGCACAAGGGGTTGAGAAAGTCAATTCGTTATTTATGGTTTTATAAACTATAGTTAATTGTGCTTAAGAAATGATGATAGATGATAACTTGGTTAGATGTCACATTATGGGTAGTATACAATATCACGGTTTTAACTATAAATAAACAACTTTTTACATCATCTGCTCTAGCATTTTAGTTGTTACATTGTGCATACTAACTGCTTTGCCTAGACAAATGGGAAATTAGGTATATCCCCTGTAACACATAATAATTGTTTTCTAGGGAGAAACTCCCTGAACAAGCTTATATCGATATGTACTAGAGAAATTAGTTTAGTAGAAATTGAAGAATCACTTTATGACTAGTTACAAAGTTAATAGCTTGTAACATTAAGTCTACTATGCAAACCGGTAACTTTACATGACTTTAAATCATTCCTGTATAGCCTATTATGTTTACAATACACCTTAACATACAGTAAAGATTAAATAATTAATTGCATTGTGAAAATCCGGCAAGCAATTAACAGGTTTAATAATTCATAAAACTGTGAACTGATAGTCTCATTTGGACAAAATCCAGGTGCTAACAACCCACCTGTTACGTTAACGTACTTTTTTTTGGCATTATTTATGGCAAAGTTAAATTAAAGTAAAATTAAACAAAAATTTAACAGTCTTGCATGAGGTATTTTGTGTAATACAAACACGTTTTATAAACATAAAAAATGTAAATTGAAGATAACAAATTTATATCATCTGTTAGTATTTGGCACTGACACCACAGTTTATTAGTGATTTATTTGACCATGTTTTACAAAATTGCTCAAGAAACTACACACTTGGTTGATTTACTGTAAGCGCAGCTAAATTAGTACTGACTATATTTCAGACAGTTTCATGTATTATTTTCATTAAGGCATCTGCTTTGTAATTCTTTTTACAAAGAAATACAAGGCACTAATAAGTTTTGCTTGGTTTTTTTTGGTTGCTTCAAGATTTTATCTTGAATTTTTTATATTTTTAGCCTTATTGATAATCATGCTTGTATATAGGTGGCACTAGGTGTTGCAGGCAAAAAGCAAGAACATGCGTCCCCTTACATAGATATGGTCCGGAAAGATTCTCTGAGCCTTAACGTGGAATTTGTGAAAGTGAGTAAAGCTGCTTTTATATTTTTTTATTATGAAGTTTTGAAGCGAGGAATTGACAGTAAACATTATTATTATTAAACTGTAATAAGTTAGATTGTCATTTTGAATATTTATTTAATTCAGAGGTAAGTTCGTTAATGGCAAATGTTGCATTTGTTTAATTCTTAGAAATTTAAAATCTAGGAATTCCAAGATTTGTATTATAGCCAAGTTGCATTTTGAAGACATATTCTGTTCTTTTTTATCTTTTATGGTCTCCTACATCAATATTTTTCCATAACTTTTACTTTATAGGCAGTAGGTGGCTGGTTACTCAAGATTACACCCTGAATGTGCTACATCTAAATTGTGTTTTCATTTCATTTTTGCTTAGGTCAATATATCACGTAGTCGGAAGATAGAAGAGGCTTGCACTTCCAAAAGTGCGATGTCAGATGGCTTGACAGGCCGATCTCCATCAACAAAACACAGAGCAATCATTAAGTTCTCTAGTAAGTTCTCGATTGCATAATAACACTTTACATTCGTCTTCAAGTTTGCTAAAAGACATTCCTCACAAGTGTGCTGTATTGTATTTTGATCCTTGCATTTCAAACTTTTATGTTAAGCAAGCAAATATTTTTCTTTAGCTGTATGTGACATTGGCTATGCATCGTTTAAGTATGACATGAGGAGGCTGACAGAAATTCTTGCCTTTCCAAAAGCTTGGTATCGGCGTAGCATTGCTCGTCGCATGTTTCTGGGAGACCAAAGTGGTGGAGTGACAGTATATTCTTCAGAAGGTTTCCCATATATATATATTATACGTGTTATTTAAAATTCATAATAAAGTATACTGTTACTTTATCCATACTGTTATACTAAGACTTTGAATGGAGATTGTTTTGATGGTTTCATTAGATTGTGGCAGATTCTCTTTTGTGAAATGGCGTTTTAGGAAACAGTTCTTTTACCTGTCAGTGTGCCTATTTCTATGAGAATTGATTAGTGTACAGAAGAGTTCTAATGAAATCCAAGTGTAACTCGCCCGCTGTTATGCTCCTGAATACAACATCTTAAATGTTAATCCAAAGTTGTAGAACTAAAAAATTTTGTCGAAATTCTGTATCATCAAATAGTTTGTCAAAAATCATTTGAAAACAATTTGTTTTATGACAAATTTGTCGCAGAAAGAGATGATGCTAAAAAATCGTGTATACATTTTCACTTGTTCTATCTATCTTAGCAGTTCTCAGCTGTATAGCAGATACAGTGAAACACAACCATCTATACCACTGCTAACCATTACCTTTTAGTTAATGAATTTTAAATTACCTGACAATTAATCCATTCAAGGAGTACTGTGGTTAGTCAGAATATATGAACTTTACAGTTAGAATATGCAACAATTAGTCTTATGACAAATTTTTTACAGAAAGAGATAATGCTAAAAAATTGTGAATATATCGGGACTTGTGCCTGAGGCCAATGGATTATGCCCACTTGCTCTAATCATCTAAGATATGAACCCACCACTGGACAGAGAAGGCCTGAATCCATCCTTCCACCATGCACAATCAAACAGCACCACCTATACTCTTGTACATTTGGGCATCACTTATACCTAACCACAAAGTGTATTAATTCTGGCTAGTTGCAATTAAAACATCTGTGTAAATGAGTTAATTGCCAGCTAATTGATTAATTGATTAACTAAAAATCATTCATTGTATAGGAAATTGGTAATTATGTAACTAAGGATCTGAGTTTACGTTTCGACTGTTTTGTGTAGATGAGACCAGCAGTGTTTCTTCCGGATCATCTGTAGAAAGCGATCTTACCTATTTCTACACAAAATGTGAACTGCCAGGAGAGATGAGTAGGCGGTCTCATCGGCGAGGCTCTTCTGATCAGTGGCCTCGTACTACCATGGGGATGGACATGAAGCCACTGCACCTTACTGATTCACAAATTTGCAAAAGCCTTCCAGGTTACAATTAATGGTGTTAAACAATTCACCTTTGTTCTTATGTCTACATTATGCTCTGTTAGATTCTCACTAAAAATGTCAGTGGCCTCGTACTACCATGGGATGGACATGAAGCCACTGCACCTTACTGATTCACAAATTTGCAAAAGCCTTCCAGGTTACAATTAATGGTGTTAAACAATTCACCTTTGTTCTTATGTCTACATTATGCTCTGTTAGATTCTCACTAAAAATGTCAACACCAGCAATAAAATAAAAATAACTTTTATTCCAATAATTTATACTAGATTCTTCAGCACCTTGGATTTCCCATTTTCTTTAATATGTTTGTTATATCTGTTTTTTTTTTAATTAGTACGTAGTTTCAGTTTATTCCGGTAAAATCTCATCTAAAGTAATAATAGCAAAAACTAGGAATTTATTCTTTGCTGTAGTTCATTTTTCCATCTATGAGGGAAGTAGTGCTGGTATGCTGTTGTTAATGTTTCAGATTCTATACCCCAAACAACTCGCTTATCACAACCAGTTATAAAATCAAAAAAGATTGGTGAAGAAGAACAAAAACAAGAAGAAAAGAGGCACGAAGTTGCTTCAGAAAAGGGTACCGTTTTAAAGCCTACTGAGGCTGCTACTGATGTGACAGCGCGTCGCCATTTGACTGTCGGAGCTCACCCCCCTAAATCCAGCAAAATATGGGAAACTCTGGTTCTATTTGCAGTGAATCTGGCGAGGCTTGAGATTCATATGAATATGGGGAACGTAATGGGGAATTGCACGTGAGTAAGGTTATTGTTGATAATCAAAGATTAAACTTGATTAAACCGAATAATCATACTATTGTTGGTAATCATAAATTACACGTATGACCTTTGATCAATCTCATCTAATCATGAATAACCAGTAATCAGGAGAAATCTCGTGTAATGGCGAGTATTCTTGAACTGCATTGCTTGTGATGAATAGTCAGGGATTTCAAGTGACTTTATGACCTATGATTGTGAATAACAGGTGTTGCTCATGCAATCTTAAGCTTTTTCATATTAGTGTCAAACTTCTTTACAATGCCTAATTTGGGACTGCAAAAAAAATTGGCGTTAAGTGACTTTAGTATTATAACAGGTACATTAATGCATATATGTCTATGCAAATAGAGACACTTTGTTTTGCCAGCAAATAGAGACACTTTGTTTTGCCAAAAGTCTGGGCAATAAGTATGGTTGGAATTATAAAGTGGGATGTTATAACGAGGTTTGACTGTACTTAGATCACATTTCAAAGGCAAATATGTTTAATTTTGTTGGGAAGCAAACTTGTTATTTCTTAAACTAATATACTGATGAACATTTTTTAAAATGTTTTGCATGTATTTCAGATGGCTGACCAAAGACTTGAAATCTCAAGGTCGTTTTTCTATTGGCAGTCGAGGGCATAAGAATTTATTTGCTTCCATGGGTTTAGGTACATCAACTGTTGATGGGAAAGGTGGTATTGTGGGTGGTACCATAGGATTATCTGAATTATATTGTTACGGTACATATTTTTTACAGTTTTTCATGCGTTCCTGTAAATTCTGCGTTGAAGTCTATTGTGCTTTGTTGAGACATGATTATATGCTTGTGATTCTAATCGATGGAAAAGTTAAAATAGTCCTGCACAACATCCGATTTTATTGCTTCAAGTTAAGTTGCCAATCTCTTTTCACGTGTTGCTACTCTAATTGTTTTTCAAATTGAGGTTTACTTGAGGTTTGCTAGAAACGTTTTGTTTTGTTTGTCATTGAACATTTAAATAAAAGGACTTTCAATTTTTTATTGTGTAACATACAGCACACGTAAAAGAAGATGTTGGCATGGAGCCATATCATAAACTAGGTGTGTCATTGCGGGCACTGGAATCGAAGTTGGACTACATGGGATCAAGTGTATTAATGGTTCGCATCAGTTCATTAAATGTGTTAGTAAATGATGAATGGTGTGTTAGTTCACCAATAGAAGATAAAGAACTTTCAGCAACAAAAAGGTATTTTATAGATAACATAGAAGATTTAAGGTTTCTTATTTTTTAGTGATCATACCAACCAATAGTTATATGCATTTTTTTCAAATGAGTGTGCCACGGTGTGGTAGTATTTTGTAATCAATAAAGAATAGTCATATTTATGGAAACTATGAAAAATGGTACGGGTAGTTAAATTATCTGTATGTGTAAGATTTATTTGCGATATGATGTATGTTGCCTGGGTTTTCAAACCGTTCTGTACATCTTTAAATTATATTTTCGTCTTTTTTACTCTGTTGATAACACACGTTTGATATAAATTATTTGTTTGTGATTTCAGTTAGCCTTGTTTGTGTAAAAATTTTGATAATGGGAAATTTAATTACAAAGTTAAAAATGTCATTTTAAAAACTTATCCTTTGGTCACTTGTTTGAACAGTGTAATTTTTATAAGCAGCAATTTTCCAGTTGTCTTGCATTCTTTTTAATAATGGTGAGCAGGCAAAGTGGATTTTTATGTGAAGTCTCACAATCTTTATCATTTAGGAATGCACACATATTTGTTATTGGTGACCTTCACTGGGACCAGCTCCATCTAATGATCTCTCGTTCAACGACAGCTGATTTGCTTCGTATGACAAACAAACTAGAGGAGTTTTTCAATCAACAGTTTGATAGTAGCAAAAGAGTTTTAACTGTCTGGCAGCCCAGGACATCGACAGCTAGGTCTATTAGAACACGACGAAAGTTGTCCACTATTGCTGATGGTTTGTTAATAAGTTTTTGTGCTTTTCAAAGAATTCATAAGGTTGTACAACATTATCACAACAATGAATATTATAGGAGTTGGTTGAAAAGGATTTAAATTTAAAAAAACGATTCCACTCAAATTTGGCAAGCGTGTTGTCATTAGCAGTTCACATTAAGTTACGTGTTGCCCTTATGTGCCAAATAAACTTCTCTTTTTATTGTTTGTTACTGTATGATTCTACACATTCCCTAGTATTTTACTTCATTTTTGATCATGCCTTGCTAAACCAATTTATTTTAAGCGACTCTCAGCACAGTAACAGGATTGTTAAAAAACGAGGTATTGATCAGTCCTCAAAACCATCATTTTCAAGAAGGGCTTATGTTTTATAATTATGATTAATTGAAGAGAAGATCTTGGTATATCATTTTTTTATTTCCTTTTATTAGGTCATATAAAAATTTCTACTTCTATACAGTTTTTTCAGTCCTTCTGTTAATTATATGAAAGTTTTTCATCTTCAAGTGATTTCATTGCTGCTGATCTCCTCCTAATATCATCGACCAGATGAGTTCACTTAACTATGTGTATCTCACTGCTCCTTTCTTATATCACTAGTTAACATATATCATTAATGTCACAGTTAATAATGTATAACTAGTGTGTACCTATGTAGTAGAATTATTTTCTCCATTTCTAAGAGCCTTGCCAAGGGATATTGCATTTAGGTCAACACGCATCACTTTTTTAAATGGGATGTATTTGTTTCATCTTTTGCTTAATTGCGGTTTCAACATTTGTGATTATTTCATTTTTTAGAATATGCAGAAGACTTTGTACGACATCATAGACATTGGCAGAAAGTGTTGGAGCTAGTATCAGGATTCCGTCTTGGTACATTCGCTAATGTACTCCCTGAGCATGGCACCATTCTTGGTGGCACAATCGATCTGACGGGAAACAATATTTCACTGGCATGCTTTCATGGTATCAATTTTAGATCAAAATCGTGGGCACTATTTAGTTTGAGAGAACCACACATTGCTTTTGCCTCTGAAGCTCAGGATGTTATGGCTGGTGGTGAGTGATAATATTTATCCCAATTAGTTGTTAATTTTTCTATAAACTTGTTTTTTGTGACAAGTTTGTTTTGGTCGTTCATAATCACGTTCAGTCAAAAGACCTTGGAGATATATTCATTTGTTTTTGCCTATTTAAAATCATTATTATTTTATCAGTATAGTTGTTACTGCACTGTTTTTGAACCCAGATATTTTGCATATTAAGTGATAACTAAGATGTACAACTTAGAAATACTTTTACTTTTTGAAGAGCATTAAAGAGTGGAATAGTCCTATATCATAATTGTCTCACTAGATTTGGTCATTCTCGATATTTTAGAGTCTTGCAGCACACACATAGTTCAGAACCTATCGTTGAGACTGGGCCACCACACAACAGAACATACACATAGCAAAGACATGGCAACTATTTGTCGTATAACCCGAAGTCATTACATTCCACCACAGTTTCGCGCTGTGGGTGATTGGTTCAATTACGCTTTTGCATCCAGTGAAATTGATGGTAAGTTGCAAACCTCAGTGACTTAGTGGGAGTTATAAACATTTTTATCCACCTATTCATCATCAGCTATATGTGTGGGCAATAGGGTCTAATTTTAAAGATTATCTAATCACAAAATCTGTGTGATAGAAATCTGCACCAGAAGATGCAGAATTTTAATTAGGGATTAAATGGCTACTTACAAGTTTAAGTCTGCAATTAGGCATCTTCATTATTTTCCTAGATGACCGAGTCAAGCAGTTTTTGCACATGCCACTTACATAGATAATTATTTCAGTTTGTTTGAGGTACATTGCTGAAAGTATATGATCGATATGCGAGTTTAAAGTAATTTTTTGTCTTTACATTTGCTTATACAACGTACAGTCCGAGTTGGCTGTACATATTAAATAGAGAAAAATTTAGCAGCATTGTTAATAGGTTATGTAGTTTATTTGTCAGCGCGTTCTCTTGTCAACCATTATGTGTCTTATGTAATTGTGTGTAAAGCGAAATAACAGTAGTAAATGATTCTATCAATTTCACGCGCAATGTTTACGCATTATGAATCTGAATGAAACCAGTCATTTAAATGTACCACAGTTTCAGGAAACGGACTGAATCCTATCTGCCAAAACACATTTTAATTTTATTATCGAAAATTGCTAACTTTTCAATTGTAACTTCTTTTGTGTTTTATATTCTTAATTGACATGCAGAAAATTTGTTAAGGGCTTTCATTGTTGACATTTTCAATTCACCTTAGCAGTCAACACACTGTGGCGGCTAATTATTTCTGCAACTTACATGTTACAGAAAATAATAAGCATATCCATTGCTAATCATTGCTTAATAACAAGCTTATACTCACTTTATTGCACTGACCTTTTACTGTTTCTTACTTACAGAAGTGTATTAATCTGTTTTTGCTTCAGATATGAGTAGGTTTCCCATAGTAGAGTATGAACGCCTTGAATCAGCTACCAGTGGACTTGACAAAAAATCACGTCATCAGAGCAAGGACTATGGTCACATCACTGAGATGATCTTTGCTCTACCAGTGTTCCAGCTTAACTTGAAGACAGAGCATTTACAAGAAGAACACCAACCTACACAATCAAGTAATTTATTTTGCTTTGTTATTGCTGTTATTTTAAACAGTTAGGATATCTTGTTTTTTTGGGAGCAATTTGTTGATACACAACGTCCGTATATCATTTTTTGTATTTTGGATGGAATGTAGGTTCAGACATAGGATCAAAAAAGCTACCTATCATAAATTTCAGTAGTCTGATTACATGACAGCCACTGTTGAGAAAACTTAGAATAG
Organism: Tubiluchus corallicola; assembly: GCA_030141605.1. Taxonomy (NCBI): domain Eukaryota; kingdom Metazoa; phylum Priapulida; class Priapulimorpha; order Priapulimorphida; family Tubiluchidae; genus Tubiluchus; species Tubiluchus corallicola. The sequence goes on along the minus strand of JAQGDQ010000046.1, from coordinate 236,672 downwards.
TCATTAAAATTATCTAAAATTTATGTTTACGAGTTGAAAAAACATCACATGTGTGACAGATCTTGCAAAAAAAATTACAACAGCTTTTCACATTTTTTCCAGATCCATCGAGAAAAATCACATTATTCTTTACCATAAATTTTTACTAACAAAATATCGTTATTCTTTTGTTTTGATTATTTTCTGGGGCTGGCTGAAGCATTGATAGAAATCTCACAAACTGTTGTAGTCAAAGTGTTTGTCGCTGACTCTTGCAAATGTAAAACAGTCGCGATTTCAAACACTTGTCGAAGCTGCGTTCATAGGTAGTTTTGACCTCGTAAAGGTAACATGGCATACATGATCTTAAACTCGTTCCTAATCTATTTTTAGATATAATGAATATTGAATGTTATAAAAGCCCTCTGTCAAACTAACGCACTGGTAATGTCTAGATACTGTGTCTTAGAGAAACCAGAACGTTACCCCCACTTAGACGGATTACTTGTAGACAAGTTTTCGTAGTAGATTATGCTGATTAATATTGCTTGTTTGTTGTACTGTTGTTAATGTTGTTTGTGTATGTAAATATTGTATAATATATGTTAGCATTGCAAGTAACTGTTTCTTTTTTTTATTCACACTTTTCCAGCTTTGGTTACTAAAGAAAGGGTAATTTAGGAACCTCGGACATTCAGTGCTTCTCCATCTTTAAAGTTTCAAATTTTTTCTAACTTTACAGTGTTGACAAAAGCGTACATAAATTGAAAATTTGCTATCATCTTTGTTTATCATCAGTGACTCAGCCAGTTATTAAGCCTTGAAAATTGTTTGCACTTTGTTGCTGCAATGAGATTTCCTCACATTAATTGAAGAAAAGCTTAGTTGATTGAAGTTTGCTGTAACCAGTATAAATTACATTGCAGTCTCATTGGTGAACTCAGTTTCTGAAGCAACCCTCTTACACGTTTTTGACTTTCAGATCCGAAGCCTCGTGTGGAGTACAGTTTTGTTACTGATTTTGAAGATCATATCCTTGTTGCTGTGGATGCCGAAGCCATTTTTTTCCTTCATGATCTTGTGGTGTCATACGTAAAAGAGAAGGATAAAGGTTAGTATGTCTTATTATTTTCTTTTTAGATTATTATTAGATTATACTAATACTTGTAATACCCAAAGAAAATTTGCTTTAACTTTATCGTACATTAACAACAGTTACAATTTTTGTCAAGTAAAATTACTGACACAAACACAAATTCCATTCAGTATTGCATTTAATTAATTAGCACCACCAATTAAATGTATTTAACATTCAAAGGCTGGGCTATTACATTTGTTTTCTAGATACATATTTTATACTGATCACAATAGTTTGTGTGGGTTAGATGTAGATTTTATAAGATTTAGAGCTTTTGTGTAAGTACCAGAAAATTGTCCCTAGAGGGTTTTGACAAAAATTTATCCATAACCTTAGATGAATTATGTGGCCGTAGCAATTCTGTTTGTGTATGAATTAGAGAAACTTTTTATTACCAGCTTAAGGGTAAAGTTTTTTATGTCATTAATATGCATGTGCTGAAAGTGCATTCAATGATACTCGTAGCAGTGATACCTTATTGATATGTAAGTGTTTTAACACGATTTAATGAAGTTGACATTTGACCAACATTTATTTAATATACCTTTGTATTATAATCAACTAGCCATTCTTTTAATTTTATAGATTTTTCACGGACTTCAGTAATGTCAATGGCAAATTCTCCAGATCCTGACAAACGCCGCCGTATTACAAATCCTACAGAGGAGTTGAAGAAAGATTGGAGGGAATTTGTCTGTCAGACGTGGCATCTTGAGCCTACTGTCAGGTAACGTTTTAGATTCTGATGATTATGGTGGTGGTTAGATTTCCACTACAATAAATCTTATGGGAATGAATTTTTTGGATTCTATATTTTGTTATGACTATTTGCAGACTTTTTGCCTATGTTTTTGGATATTAACAAATACATTCCACATTAAAATCCGACTTAACTTACATTGTCATTACTTTTATGCTCACAAATGATGCTGTTTCCTTGGTACCAAGCACCCTGTTCAAACCTTGTATTTGCATTGTTGGCCCAGCTTTTAAGAGTAAGAGTAGAATTTCATCATCTAAGTGTAAAGTCTGGAGCACATACATCCTTCATGAGTATCACTTTGATGTTTTTTTGTCTCTTGCAACTACTGTCGACTGTTTAGAGTTGCAGGTGCATTAGTGTTCTAAACGTCTATTCATTTGTTTGCAAAAGAAGATTTTGTTGATGCTGAGGTAGTTTGTTGGGTAAATTTTTAAAGAATAATGTCCTGGGCTGGCAAATCGATTGAACCTTATGGAGTGGATTATATTCTCCAAAAGCTTGGCTTCACTCATGCTAGGACAACTATTCCGAAATGGATACAAAGAGGCTTCATGGATCCAGTAGACAAGGTGCACATGTATATATATATAACTTTCAAGCATAGTTTAGATAATTTTGATGAGACTTTTAGCAGTATTTTAATAATCGAGCATATCTACATTGTAATTATTGTGTACTTGTTAATTAGCAATAGGAAACTAAAAGTAGAGTACTGGCAAATGTATTTCTGTATTTAATGTAGTCTTTTACGTTTCCTTGGTATTGTTTTGTTTTCAGTGTTGTTTTATACTGGGTGATATTCTCTTTAACATTTCATGCTTTGTTTCATATGTTTGAACTCTTCTGTAGTGTGCTTCAGTCTTATCCTTTTTTAGGTTTTGTCAGTCATACTTGAAAGGCTTATCCTATATGTCAGCCAAGATGAAGAAAAGGCAAAAGAAAAAAGCAAGCAGACGTCTGCAAATGAAACATTTAAAGATAGTTCATAGTTTAAGTGGCATAAAAATATATAACTACTAGTAGTTATGCCATTAGTTTAGCATTAGTTTATGCAATTATCTATGCTCATGATTTTTATCAGGTACATGTCATTTTGACTGTAATTAGTTATAGGTACCATTGTTGATCCATACATTAGTGTAAAACAGGGTACTGTTATTGTAATATAGTTATGATGACCGTAGTTGTAGAAGGTAGTATTTCTAGCAACTAACATTTATATTGAGGGCGAGAATGTACTATGAAATTGTTAGAATTCGATACAACTAGTTGACAGTGTTTCTGACATGATCTGAAACTGAGTTTTGCAGACAATAGTTACAGAATTAGACAATGAAAAGTGAAGACCCTTTGTTTGAAAGTTATAAATGTGATTTTATTAAATATGCATTGCTTGATTACCTAGGAACTGTACTTCACAATGAAATCGCAACTTGCTACCCCTATTTGATATGCTAGTCTAATACACATCTACCGCACAATACCTAAATACGTATGAAAAAATTGAAAACCTAAGGCCCTAGGAGGAGATGTATATTAACAGAAAAGTGGAATGACTCGCACACCCACGAAACCTTTGACCACAGATCAGAGGTCGCTCCACTGCTGCTCTTCACCAAGAAGGGCTACCCGTCCTGTAAGTTTTGTTACTCTAGCTTGCAAGGCTAATGTATTATTAAGCAATAAGTGATTAACAATCAAGAAGATTTTGCAATAAATCTTAATTATTTGGTTCATATTGGGTATGTTGTAGTCAATGTGTAAAATTCAGACTTTTTGTAAAATTCTTAGGAATTTCATATAATCACGTGAAATGAACCTTTTTGCCAGGATTTATACAAAATACGTAAATTGACTTTGGCAATGTGTAAAATGAACATAATTTGTGTAGAATGGAACTTTTGCTTGATATGTTATACATTGACTAGGCATTGTATGGAATGCATGCAATGACTTGTTCAGACTAGCAAGTTTTCTGTCACGAATTTTTTCTCTGAATTGTGAATTGCGAATTGCGAGTTTCTGTCAGCAAGTTACTGCAAGTTGCCGCGAGTTACTGTCTAAAGTGAACGTCTCGGTGAGTTACTATTGATATTTCTTGCAGTGAATAAAGAAGAACAGAATCAGCTTACACTTACTGTCGGAGAGTAATTCGCAGCAAGTTTTGCTGTCTAGTCTAAATATGCTTGCAAGTTACTTGGCGAGTTAACATTAACGAGAAAACTTGACAGTCTGAACACCCTGTTACCCAACATACTAAACTAATCTAACGGTGGGTGCATTGTCACCATCTCTGACATGCTTCTAAATCTGGTGGATCACCTTCAATAGCTAGGAAGCACGAGGGCGGATTTATCAGAGTTCTTAGGAACAATTTTTTTCATAAACATGCATGTGCGTAGGAACGTTCTTAGCAGTACATGCAAACGGATTTATCAGGCTGTTTTTGTAAAAATCTTAAATTTGTTCTCAATTTTGCACAAGGCCTAGAGTTTAAATATAATTTTGCATGCTGTGCAGGATTTAAATAGTTACGACTAGTATTGTCGTGGAAGAAGAGATTAGTAATAGAAATCTGAGGTGCAGAAAACAATTTTTTGTGTTCAGACAATTTACAAATTATAACTGGCACAGCAGGCCGTAAGGATTGCATCTCTGTCACTCTCTATGTCTGCCCGTCCGTTTACCTTTTTATCTATCTATCTGTCATCTGTCTAATCTATGTATCCGTCTGTCATCCAACCAGCCTACCAAATTCAAATTAACACATTCCCTATTTCCATTATGTAAAATGCCTAGGAAAATATATATTCAGAATCTAGTAATTAGACAAACTTTTGCATTGTGCATAAAACCAAGGAAAAGTGTAGAAGGAATTATTTTAGACAATTTACCTGGTTTGTTTTGGCACTCTATGAAGTACCCAATTTCACACATTGCCTGTAACAGATATATATACATGATGAAAACGTCTTGATAAATGCTTGTTTAATGTTCATAGTATTTGCCAAGCACAAGTATTGTTTAATTTAGTAGCAAGCATTGTTTCTTAAAAAATTAATCATGCAAACAATAAATCTGTAAAACAATTAAAAAATACATGAAGCGAATGGTTTGCATTTGTTACTGTCTGCTATTATCAGAATTTAGAATTTAAAATAAGCATATTTGTTTATTATTTAGAGTAAACTATGAGCATTTGTCGTACAATTTATACTGCATATGAAATCTTGATATTTGATTTTAATACCAACAAAATTAATAGGTTTTCAAACATTATTATAAGTGATCAAACAAAATTGCTAAAAGTTGAGCTCATAGTATATTCATTTATAATTAAATTAATTTAGTTATGTGATATTCCAAATAAATATTTGCCAAAACCATATATCTTCCAACAGCCTGTGAAGCATAATGAAATATTATGATTTAATAAATTTGATATGCCATTTTTACATAATATCCTTGCTAGCAATAGAGTATACCTAATTTCACAGTATATGTTGTGTATGTGCCATTTAATATACCAAAGACTAATGATATGTTATAACTTTTTTGACATGCTTTGCAACTAAGCTTAGGCCTATTAAACAGTTAGGTAGTTGTCTTATTATGACTGTTGTCTGTTAGTAATGTAGGATGTTAATGTTTCTTATTTGTGGAAGATATTGTAGTAATACTATAAACTTGCAGATTGTTTTTCTAGTGTAACTTGCTCAGACAACAAATGTACAGGTGGCCATACTACAACAGCAGTGACTTTGTTACATAAGTCACCACTGCTTATATTTGTGTTACATTTTGTAAATAGTGATATACAAAGGTTGCAGCTTTTTAGACATTGCGTGTTGTGAATTGTTGCCTACACAGTACTTCAGTATCAAGAGCTAAATGTGTTGCATAATGATATAACCAAGTAATGATAGTTAATTTTTTCCATTGTGAAGAAGCCCCCTTAATGTATAATAACCAATCTTGAAATATTAATATAATTATAATTATTTATTGATTTGTAATAATTATGTGATTGCTGTTGCTGTGGTGTATTGCCAGTATGACATTTCAATTTGAGGGATTCACATTCCTGGTGCTCAAAATTTTCTGATACTGTTCTGATATTTTAATGTAAAGAGTAACGCCCGTTTAGTGCTTCAAATGCTAGTCATCCAATTTTTGAGTTATAGGCTGCCATAAAAAATCTCTAAAAGTTCTGTAAAAGTTGAGACTACCTATAATGTGTTCATTGCAATTAATTCTTGCAGCTGTTAGACTTACTTACCATCATTACATATACTGCATTGGTACACTTAATTTATTTAGGTGGTCACTTGCTGCACATATGCTTTCTTCCAAAGCGGGTTATATTGACTGATTGTATTGTTAACATTTTTGCTTTGTCAAAAAGGCTTCATGTTTTTTCACAGTTTTTTTGCAGACTATTTTGTGTCATTATTGTAGAAAGAACTTTAATTGTATATTTTTGCTTTTTAATGTTACGTTGAAAATGTTGATTTAAATATTGTTTACTTTCAAAAGTGGATGTAATTTTGTTTTATGAATTGGATGCTAAATTACTGTGTAGCATTTGAATTAGTTGTGAAAATTACCTCTTGCCCTTGGTGCTTATTTATTAGGAAATCTTACCAAGTTAACTTAGAACAACAGAAAATTCATGAACAATGATCTACTAGTTTGGCTGGATTTGTAAAAAGTAAAAAAAAAACAAGATGTCCTATATAGTACTTTTGTTATAGACACTACAGCATCCAAACACATGCGTATTTGCTGTTATTAAAACTTTAGTGTTACTGTTTTAATCTTTCAGCTTGCAATATTCGATTTTATGGCAGTATTTTTTGTTGTTATTTCTAAATAAACTTTTCTTTCTAACAGTGACAATGTTAAGTGCTTTTTTCTTAGTACATTGTGAATCAAATTTTCATATACATTCAGGCAATTCTAGGGAAATCACCAATGTTTATATAGGTATGCTAGCAAAATCAAGGAATTGCCGTTAACTTGTTTTGGCACAGTATAATTGCTCGACTTCATTGATTCGACACATTCAATATTACAACTACGTACATTTAAAATCATACTCGATCCAATGTGCTGCTGTTTTGCATAACAGCACTTCGTCAGGTGCTAATTTAGTATAGCACATGCCTGTAAAGAGTCGTCAGGCGCTAATTTAGTATAGCACATGCCTGTAAAGAACTCTACTCCAACGGTGGTACTTCAGGATTATCAAAAAAGTTTTCACTATTAGTGCACACTTGCAGTTTATCTCTGTTCTTTTCCATACACAAAGTTGTCCTCTTTGTATCATTCACGAAGTTTGCAATGTCAGTCATTGCATGCAGTGGTTTAACTTCCAGTTTTTCTTGGCACGATTTCCTGGAAAAGTTGTCAGTTGCAACAACTGTTGAATGCTGTTTTTGATCTGTGTTACCTCGGTTTTTATTGGCCGAAAGTTCTGGCATTCTGTTGACCTGAAAAAAATTTGCTAAATTTAATTGGTTTAGATTAGGCAATTTTTAGGTAAACATGTACATACAAAGTAAATGTGTGACAGTGAATATGTGAATTATAAATTAGCAAACGTTTTTAATTGTGTAAAAAACTGTGGCAAGATTCTACTTCTGTGACAGGAGGTGCTTTAAATGACAGCTTTATTTTGTACTTACACATAAAGAAGTGTTTTTCAAAAAGTACCACTAGGATTCGAACTCTGATCACTTACATGCAAAATTTTGCACTATTCAACCTGAGATTAGTTGGTCAATGTTGGTGTCACGACGGCCCCAAATCGGACAAACTTGATAGATGTAGAAATTCAGGACTGTGAACATCAGGAATTCTTACTAAACTGTACTTGTATAAATGCATAACAAATGTAAACATAATATATGGATACACTAAAGTGGGAAATTTAATGTATTTTTGATGATACGAGAAAGTCTGAACTGGAAGAGGTAGAGGTAGAGAGCAAGCTTACCCAGATATGAGCAAGCATATATATATATATATATATATATACATAAGTTGTAGTAAGAAAGTCTTGTTGACAATAATTTCAGAGCAGTGGCAGCACCTCATTAGGCTTGTTAAAGCTGATAATTGATTCATTGTACAGAACAAATTTTTGATATTGCCAAATAAAATTGCAGTTGAATACATATGCTATGATTAGGATTATGACAATTATTAACATATCGCGGTCTTCGCAATAGTTGGGACACTTTTAGGTATCTTCAAAAAAATTACACCGCCATTTGCCCAGCTCTCAGGAACTATAAAAATCCCTTAAACATTCCCATGACATGCCCAATGAACGTTGTCCTTGATGGTGTTTCGAGAACATTTCACCTGTTAAATCGGACCTGTTCATCTTTAACTTGCGACCTTGTTGTACAGAGTCTACATCGAACTCGAAAAAACTTATGCCATTCGATTCGTCTCTTTGAAACCTTCAACACAATGTATTACATACCCATTTACTTGACTGATGTCCCCAAGACCCTTGATTTTGCCCTTAACCGAAAATTGTTCACATATGCAAATGGCAAATATTCAGCCAAGCACAAGACCTCGACCCTACCTAACCACATATCAAAAACTAGAAGGTCAAGCTTACGAGAAACAATAAATCCCGCCCATTCCGTGACCTTTGACCCAAATGTGACAGATCGCATATAAACATAAATCCTCAGGAGTCTACCTCCCACCTACCAGGGAGTCTTGTGACCCTATCCCTGTGTGTAGGTAAATATTAAAAAACAAAAAGATGCAAATAATAAAAAAAAAATAAAAACTGAAGGTGAATCAAGAAGATACTACAGTGAAGCAACGACCTTAATAATAACTACAGCAGGGTTTCTCATCTATTTACCTTGCATATATTTATACTATACATATATGTGTCATGCTGAAATATTTTGTGATCCCAATATAATTTTGAACAGAATTAAAGATTTAGTCTTAGGCTTAGCTTCTTCATACTTTCAGTATGTAACGTGTACATTTAAAATTCTATTAATCAGTTAAAGTTAAATGAAAAAATGCTACAGAACAATTATATTGCAATTATTTCTTACTAATTAACACTCAAACTGTTTATACTTTTGGCATTGTAATGAGCAAATGTCCTGTTGTTTGTGACCTTTTTGCTGTACTTGAATCTACCTTGATTTCCTCAGGTAGAACCATTTGAAATACCTGTAAGAAAAAGTCTTCAGCATTCAGTAGAAACAAAGGCTAAAAACCAAGGCATTTAGAAATACAGCTTTACGAAACTAGGCTTATTAGAAAATGTGTTGTGTTTAATGATTTAAACTACATTATTGTACTTTTCATTAGAAAAGTTGAACAAAAAGTCAGGCTAATTCTTTATATAGTCTTGCTGCTTAAAATGCATTATTTTCCATGCAGTAAAGCACTTCTTCTGGCATAATTCTCATTTTAGCCTACCTTTCCTTTAATAATGGCTTTAACATGAGTTGGATGAATATCTAAATCAACCAGCGATGTATCCATATGTCTGTATAGATGTAATTCCAAATATAAATTTGAGTTGTCATCTGTTAGACAAAAGTCAATTCTGAAATTAAGGAAAATGCTGATAAAAATTAAAATTGACATGAAAATGACAGAATTAATGGACAAAGTGGAAATCTCCCATCTTCTGGAAATATCTAGTTAAGTACACTTCAGCTAGTTAGGAGAAACACGGTGAAAAACTGTTTTGCTTGCCAAGAAACAATGGTTTAATGGATTACCCTGTCTACACTTTAAAAGTTGATTTATCATTTTGTAAAAGGAAGAGTTCTTAAATTAATTATAATGGATGTGCTAGGTTGCGCTGAAGCAGAACTAAATACCTGTGTGAGCTGCCTATTTTCAAAAAGTGGGACTTACTAGGTTCCTACCTGCACTCAAGTGAGAAGGGTAAATACTGCTTAATGCCTCAGATACGCAGGAGCAATGCAAACTGCCGAGATTATTTGGTCAGGTCTGGTAAAGGGTTGTTCTCTTGTGTACTACTTCATCATACACAGTGACTATTAGTTTTCAATTTTTAATCCATGAAATTTTATTGCATAAGTACATACTTTGCCTCATTGACATTTAAAAATTGTCCATCATCTTTTACAAGCTTTACAGTTTTTTTTGCTTCTTTTTCATATAACTGTGATCTATAATAAAAAGTTAAAATAATGTTAATGGTGTATAATTAATTATCACCATACATATTATTGCACTCTTAAACTGCACATTATTTATAAATATTTGCAAAATCAAGTTAAATGTTTTTGACGTATCATAACATGAAAACGTAACCCAATTTATTGTACGAAAAACAGTAGTTAAAAAATATTGTGTATTTATTATCTGTAAGCCAATCACAATGGTTCATTTGCAACACATGATTCAGTGATATTTTTCTATAATAGATTCTATTTTAAACTGTTTTTGACAGAGTCTCGCTTTCTTTTGTTTTTAACCATCTATTATTCTTTTTTGTTGTTTTGACATGAATAGGAATTCACCGTTTTGTTATTACAAATAGATTTTACCGTAGTATATGTCTGTAACTACGCACAGTTGTGCTTCGTCTTATAAAAACAAATTTGTTCTGTGCTTCCTGGCAAGAAAGACTGAAAGTTTTTATCGTCAATATTTGTCTTGTTAACGAAAAATAACCATTTATTAATAGTAAAGTGAATATAAAAACATGCTTGGTCTTGGGATCCTTTTTCTTCATTTGCTGTAAATATTCATGAGTTTCAATCCGTGATTGTGGAGTGTACAATTCAGGTGTATTCCAAAATTTATTGTCGTCGACAACGGGTTTAGACAAATCAGAATGTTTGTCAATTGTGTCAGCAGTGTTGATATCCGTGTACCAATGACCATCAAATCCAGGCTGCTTTTCTGCTTTTCTCCTCTCCTTTTCAGCTTCTTCTTCTTCTTTTCTTTCCTGATATAAAAACACATCAGTATTAGTGAAAACTATCTAATGCGCAATAAAATTAAAACACGTTACAAAATTTTAAGTACAATATTGTGGCTTTACGACTTATAGCAGATTGTCTTTTTAAAACATATTAAAAATTAACGAAAAACCAAAAATTTTGATGCAGTTTTTATGTTATTCATTTATGATGCTACTCGGTGTGATTTTGATAAAAGCTCATTTTGTTCATTATTACAATTTTGATATTTTGCTAAACAAGTGCCAGTTTGATTACTTATTAAATTAAACAATTTTTTACCTGTTTTTCAAAGTAATCTTGCTGCTGTTTCAGAATTTTTGCAGATACTTCTTCATATACCTATGTCAAAACAACAAAACAACAACAGAACTTCGGTTCTAAACAGTTATGTCTAGTCTAGGCCCAAATTTTGAAAGAGTGCTTCTATAAAGTTCTAAGGGCATTTTTTCTAAAAGTGGGCAACATAGCCAGTCATTAATTTGACTATGCTGAATCCGAACTAAGCTGTTGCCATAATGTAATAAAAGTAACAGAAATAGATTGCAAAAATCCTGGTATAGATGTCATCATATCGTTTCACATTATTAATTTTCTTGGAACTTGTTTTGATCTACATTGTGTGCACAAAAACTTCGCAGCCATTTTGTTTTGTTTTTTTTTGCATTTTTGACCATTTTCTGCTAATTTTTCAAGCCGGCAAAAGCTGTTTTCGGATTCAGCATGGCCACATTGATAAGACTGGCAATGTTGCCCACTTTTAGAAAAAAATGTCCTATAACTTTATAGAAGCATCTTTTCATGACTTTGTTCTAGTCTAGTGGCGGTCATTTTGGAAACGTCATCATTTTTCAAATTAAATTACAGAAAAGGGTTCCATGGTCCAACTACCCTGGAATAGATGTCATAATGGCTTCTTAATGTTAGATTTCTTTTAATTTACATTGGTTGTGCAAAAACTTGGCGGCCATTTTTGACTCCTTTCCGCTAATTTCACGAGCTGATAACAGCTTTTTTCGGATTCAACATAGTCAAATTAGTAAGTCTGGCTGTATTGCCCACTTTTAGAAAAAAATGCTTCTAGGGTTCCTCTTCTCTGAAAATGGGACTAGACTGTTCACTTTGCCAGACAGCTTTATGTTTTAGAAAGGCAATACATCTCACTAACACACAATTGCAACATTTTTTCATAAGTCAAAATTTACATTAGTTGCTCGAATATGCTAGCATCCTGCAACGGTAATGACAAATTTTAAATTAAAAAGCTTCAAACACATAAAATAACTTGACAGAAAGAGCTAATGGTTGCGCTTCTCATAAAAAGCTACTGTACCTTTCAAAGCGAACGCATAGAAATTTAGAATATTTTTTTCTTTGAATAGCAAGAATATATCTATATGTTTCCAATTCCATCAGATACACACATTTTTTATGAAAAGGTTACACAGCTTTTATTAGTTTTGTTAGGGACACAGAATACTCTACAAATATTTTAAATATTTAATTTTTGTAAAAAGAACAATTACCTGCATGGCTTCTATTCTCTCTGACTTAAGTATTTCTTTGCCATCTAGCCTCTGTAAAAAGAATTTATAAGATGTCTACACAAAAACTACAACATCTAAGAACTGAACATTCAACAGATATTAGTCATAACAATTGTGAGCATTCAGTATTTTTGTCAAGCACATTGATCACTTTAAAAGTAATTCTACCATAGCAGACATACGTGCAATTCAAACAGCCAAGTGTTTCTAGTCTGTAATGCTAAACTCTCCTGGGTTGGCTAGCATAGTTATACTTTTGTCACTTTGCAAAATAATTAGGCCCCTATAGTTCAAAAGTAAAATTTTTGTGGCTTATGGATGTAGTACAAATTTTAAAATCTGATATAAACTGTTACAAGTTGCTTTTAAATTTTATTTCTTCGTGATTACATGTTAGCAAGTATTTGGTAAACCTAATTATGCACTCGGTGCACTCGCAGTCTTCTTCGTGACCAAGTAACACGTTACAAATGTATACATATTGTAGAGTATCTCCAGAAATGTGATACTGTAACTGTAAAGAATTACAAACTTTTTGAAGTAATTTGTAACTATAACAAGTTTCTTTTTGCTGTAGCATATATGGAAACAACTATTACTTTTTCGGTTACATTTGCTTAGAATTTAGTAAAACAAACCAAACCAAAAGTTTTTTAATTAATTGCATATCATACTTCACCCAGGCACACAAGATCTGCGTTACTGCATAATGCAACAGCCAAAATTGATGTCTGCATAAACAGGCCCGCAACAGCAAAAAACAATGTTTCCCTTCTACACCAGATTTACACACACTATTATAAGTAGAAAGCAAAACACACATTTTTGCTATATACTGTAACTGCAACAGCTTGCAGGTAGTTACTCGACTTCATTTTCTCTTATAGGAACAAAAGTGCCAGTGAGGCATGAATATTCTACACTTACATGGTTAAGAGGAAAGATACACAACATAATAATCATTAACAAATCAACATCAAAATACTATACTTGAAACATTTAATATTAACAGTATGATCTATGAAACAAGCACGCAAATTTAGAGCCGTGAATGCTTAAAAATGATATAAGACTAAAGAGAATTCGAGAGTGTGAAAAGTAATTATGCATTTTAAAAAATGCAACTGCGATTGTAACAGCTACATTAGTGAAGAAATTATCCCAATACTGACCAAGGACTCCTCCAATGAAAGGGAACTTTGCAACTGCAGGGCCTGTGTGTCTATAGTTATGCTACTAGTTTCCAAGCAACATCATATTATAAATGTCCAATATTGAACATATATTCCATGCTAGTTCATATGAACTACAGGTAATTTACGTACGTTCAATTGCGGCAAAGTAGCTACTACATACTGCCGATAACCATCAAAGTCAGTGCAAGGATTTCCTGTTAAATACCTGGAATAGTTACATACTACATTAGCCTGCATCCGAGCTGCAAAAGTTTAAATGATAAAAAATTATAAATTTGCATCCCTATTGCATGTACTATATGCAGCCTTTAATTTGAAACATTTTCTCCAGTTGTTCTTATAAGATTGCTCTTTTAAATTTCTGCCAGTTTTACTATTTTGCCTTACTATTCTGTTTTTCTGCTATCTGATACTTATTATATTGGTTTCAGTCAATCATTCTGAGAAAGCGGTATCAAATATGTGATTAATATAATCACTTCACATATGTAATACATATGCATATGTTGTTTAAAAATGCTGCATCAGTAACTACACTTTCTGCCTCACTAATTTTGCCTCATACACTAAATTTGTGCAATCTAGTTTCTACTTGACCAATAACATTTCCACAGAAGGCAAAAACTAGTAGGAACACAAAATTTCTCTTCAAACACCTTAAACAAAACACAAAGATCAACCCGATTCCACTAAAACACAAACAAGTGTCATCATATCATATACTAGCAACTTAGTAAAGTTTACATAAATTTAATATTTTTATAGGTGCATCTTTTTTCATTAAATACATTTTAATGTTCATAGGTGGACCAGATGATTTTTGATGTTTAATTGCATTCAAATGAGGCAGCAGATTATAGATCTAAAATGTGCGATTACACTTTTAAAAGCTTGACAATGTAAGCCTGTGTTCAGAAATGTTTACACATATATGATAATTTCAATTCCTTGCACATACAATTCCTCCAGAAACTTGTTTGCTTTCAGTGACTTTACACTGGTAAGGTCAGCAATAAAATTCACAGTCAAATCCAGTTTGGTCAGAGATTCACAACCTAAAAATAAAGAAGCAAGAATGTACGATACTATTACAGGATTTCTCCAGACTGCCTCTTTGTCGAAATATGACAGTTTTCCCAGTAATTAAGATTTTGCTATAGCAAAATTTTACTGTTTTTATTGAGTTATTATTATTTATTTATTCATTCTCCGCCACTTTAACGCTTAATAACGCCTACGTCTTGCAAGCTAGGGTCACCAAAGTTGCAGGGTTGGTAGTCCTGGGCGAGGGATGTACAACAGTGTGGTGACCACTGACCATTGGTCAAGGGGAAGGGCAGTGGGCATTGGTCAATTTTTCCTTTAGGTCACATCTCCTCCTAAGGCTTTTGGTTTTTTCCATTTTTTTTCACAAGTATTTGCGTACAATGGGGTAGATGTGCACCTGGGGTTTTAAAAACCTGGCAAGTTTCAACTGCCCGATGGAGGAGTCAAAATGCAAAATTTGGAGAACCCTGATTGGTGACCTTTTACATGCTGACAGCTAGGGATACGGGTCAAAGGACACGGAGCGGGAGGGTCTTCATTTATTTTTCTTTATGATCCATCTGCTCCTACAGTTTTTAAGCCACGGCCACAATATTTGGTATATTGCTAGGTGGTGACGTGGCCTTGCACATCGCAAAATATGGGAAGCGCGCATATGGCAAAAGTCTCCGCTAGGGGGCAAAAACCGAAAAATGGGGGTCGGAAACAGAAGTGCACTGAGTCTTGATCAATGGTACCTTGTAGCATATCTAATGAAAGGTATCGATGAGGAGGATCGAATGGCATAGGTTACAGTGAGAATAGTTAACCCGCGACCCCACTAGGGGGCAAAAACCGAAAAATGGGGGCCGGGAACTGAGGTGCACCAAGTGTCGAGCAATGGTACCTTGTAGCACGTCAAATGAAAGGTCTCGATGAGGCGGATCGAATGGCATATGTTACAATGAGAATAGTTAATCTGCGACCCCGCTAGGGGGCAAAACCTGAAAAATGCGGATCGGAAACAGAAGAGCTTCAAGTGTTGAGCAACGGTACCTTGTAGCACATCAAATGAAAGGTCTCGATGAGACGGATCGAATGGCATAGGTTACAATAAGAATCATTTAACAGCAAAATAGGGGTCGAGGAGACAAATGCCTTTGTGTTGACTGGAACTAGCTTGTAGTCTATCAAATCAAAGGTCTCAATGAGACAAATTGAATGGTAATAATTGCATAGCGATCGGTTAATCTCAGGCCCCAATAGGGGGCAAAAACTTAAAAATAGGGGTCGTGAACAGAAATGCATCGATTGTCTAGGAATAGTACCATGTAGCATATCAAATGAAAGGTCTCGATGAGTATGGTATGATTTACAATAAGAAATGTTAACCTGTGACCCCATTAGGGTCGAGGAGACAAATGTCTTTCAGGGTTGAGCAAAAGTAGCTTGTAGTATATCAAATGAAAGGTCTCAGTGAGCTTTAATGGCATAAGTTATGGCAAGACTGGTTGACCTCTGACCCCAGCAAGGGCAAAATAGGGGTCGAGAAGACAAACTTCTTTAAGTGTTAACCAAAACTAGCTTGTAGTACATATATCAAATGAAAGATGTCAGTGAGACAAACTAAATGAAATAAGTTATGTTGACATTGGTTGACCTTTGACCCGTGGGTGACAGACTGAACAGTTAAATGCAGAGATTTCATTGTGAAATGCACTTTCTATGTTCTCGAGCAAGGTGAATTCAATAAAAGAAAATAAGCACTTTCAAAAAAGGCTGTCATCTCTTAATTTTTAAGGCTGAATTTTACAACTACTGTTTGCAAAATCTTCAGTTTCTGACCACGTCAGAAACATTGTCAACTAGTTATTATTAATTTATTCTCCGCCACTTTAACGCTTACTAACTCATAAGGCTTGCAAGCCTTGCAGGGTTGGTAGACCTGGATGGGGGACATACAACCGTGTGGTGACCACTGACCACTTGTCAAGGGGGAAGGGCAGTAGACATCAGTCACCTTTCCATTTAAGTCGCACTCCTCCTAGGGCTTTCGTTTTTTTCCAATTTTTTTCACAAGTATTTGGGTACTGTGGGGCACCTGGGGTTTTAAAAAGCTGACAAGCTTTAAACACCCCAGTGAGGGGCCAAAATTCAAAACTTGGGATCGCGCAATTTGTGAAATTTTACATGCTGAAGGTTAAGGACACAAAACTCACAGGGTAAACTCTCTGGCCAAAGTTATCTACGTATAAGTGTGACCCGAGTTGCTGGGTCAAAGGTCATGGAGCAGGCGGGTCTTCATTTATTTTTCTTTAGGATCCGTCTGCTCCCATAGTTCTGAGCTAGGGCAACAATATTTGGTATATGGTTAGGTAGGGCCAAGTTGTTGGATATGGCAGAATATGGGTGATTTGGAGGGGGAAATTTTTCTGCTAGGAGGCAAAACCCAAAAAATGGGAGTTGGGAACAGAAATGCACAAGGGTATTAGAATAGTGACGTGTAGCATATCAAATCAAAGGTCCCAATGAGACGAGTCGAGTGGCATAGGTTGCAATGAGAATGGCTAAACCGCAAGCCTGCTAAGGGGCAAAAACCGAAAAATGGGGATCGAGAACAGAAATGTATCGAGTGTCTACAAATAGTACATATAGCACGTCAAATGAAAGATCTTGATGAGGCGAATCGAATGGTATGGGTTACAATGTGAATCGTTAACCTGTGGCCCAGTTAAGGGACAAAATGGGGATCGAGGAGACAAATGCCTTCCAGGATCTACCAAAAGTAGGCTGTTGTATATCAAATGAAAGGTCTCCATGAGACAAACTGAATGATATAAGTTATGTCAAGATTGTTGACCATTGATGGGTGATGAGCTGAACAGTCAAATGCTGAGGTTTCATTGTGAAATGCACTTTCCATGTATTCAAGCACTTCAATAAAAGAAAATAAGCACTTTCAAAAAAAAGGCTGTCGTCTGTTTATTTTCAAGGCTCAGTCTTACAATTATTGTTTGCAAAATCTTCAGTTTCCGACAACGTCAGAAATATTGTCAACTAGTTACAATTTTTTATTTGTTTGAACAATTTTTATAATTCTTTGAACAGACAAAAATAGATAATACATATCTTCACTTGCCTCGCAATATCAATTAACACTCAAGCACGCTTACTTCATTTTATTATGCCTGACTATTACTTATGAATAGTTGATTGTAATTTTTTTCTTTTTATTTCAAATCAGTTACATTAAATAGCTGTTACCAAACACATAGTAAATCATGAAAACGAACAGCAATATCAAATTACTGCAAAAAACTATAGTGCCTTTTACTGCTAACGAAGTCCTTTTACTTCTTGGTAACTAAAATATTATAAATTTACCTTCTAGATTTTCAATTTGTGTCAGATTATTTAGAGTTAGATTAATGTACTCAAGTTTTTTCAACCGCCCAACATGTTCTGAAATATAATTACTATTTAATTACTGATCTGTCGAATGCAAATAAATGACTAAGAATGAATACTAGGTCAAATATATATAGACATGCAATGTTAATGAATTATTACAAAAAGTGCAAAAAATAACAGCACTTGCAAAGATAATTTCAAAATTAAAAAAACTCATTATAAATGTTTTCAAACTTAATTCATAACATGTTGATGTCTTAGTTAGTTAAAATAATCAACTGCCCATGCTGCTAAACAAATTCCTTAGCATAATAATTTTATTACTTAACATTTATGAGATCAATAAATCAGATAAAATAACTAGTGCAAGGTACATATTATTATAATAATTTCTTACCTATTTTGGAAATAAGATTGTTTTGCAAGTACAAAATCTTTAAGTCACGACACCAGCTATCCAAAAACTCAATTCTAAAAATGAAAAGGTACTAAATAGGTTGAAAAAACAGTACTTGCTGGTAGGTACCTACTACCAATGCATTATCAAGTTCTGAAATCTAAAAAATATATGCATGCACACATATATCAGGTATCAATAAAATGTTTGGATGTGGTATAAATGTAACAAATGAAATGTTAGTATATCAAACAGTTGAAAAAAGCCATTTGTTTCTACACTTCTATGTAAGTTCTTCTAATATAAATATAGCTGCAAATCAGTAGTCAAGCATGTTATGAAATGCATTCATAAGCAACAGGCCATTGTCGATGGCACTCTTCCAACATTCAAGACCAGGATTCAACCACACTCCAATGTATCAAACAAGATTCAGATGAGTATACAGCTTCTTTCAACAAGGTAAATAGATGACGGTCACCTATCCACTACAGACCAGGCTCTGCAATGCTTAACTTCAACTGCTAAGCACATATCACGGACACACATAGAGAGCCATGGTTCTATTCGCTTTATGTTTTACAGCAAATAAGTATTTAAACATTTTCTCACTCAATTAATTGCTCTTCCAAAATTGCATTAAATTCAAAAAAGATGAAGATGCTATTCATAATTTCCTCAATTCATTTGCAATTATGTTTATTTTAGTTACCTGTCAATATCTTGCTGGTGCAAAGACAGTTCCTCTAGCGAGAATATTTCACAATTGTTGTGTTCAGCACGTCTACGAACCATATCCTCTGTTACTAAAATATAAGTTAACAAAACTGATACAGCCTTATGTATAGAGGCATGTACATGTGAATATTTATGGACTTATTAGAAAATATATCTAAATCATTGTACCAGTATTTTAAAAGATAGACTTAACAGCAAAAAATATAAATAGGTGAAGTATTTTTATAGTAGATATACCAAACACCAAATCTATGTATGGCAGCATATACAATTACTGAACATATAAATGATGTTATGGTATGGCCTGTCTTAAGCCAGAGTTTTATGGAGATGCACCTCTTTTGCAACGACTGAAAGTTCAGCAATTGGCAAAAAATTCATGAGACTGTGTTTTGTTGCCTAGGTCACAAATCAGTCTGAGTACAAAGTTCTAAATAATTTTGCGCAAGTGTCACTACTTTTTTTAAATTTTTAGGTTTTTTTCAAGCAAAAAACAGACAATTGGCAGAATGGCACATTTAGTACAGCATGGTTGCGACACATTTGCAGCTGTCTGGTGACCTCTGTGGTACTTATGCGACAATACGAATGTTGCACGACATTCCAGTAAATATAGTACTGGGATCATTTCATGACTTATTTCATAGAACTGTTGCGGAAGGAAGTGAAGGACAACCATAGTTCTCTAAAATTTTAAAAATAGTCATAAAGTCATCGCAGCATTTGCGAAAGTATTTCAAAATTTTCTCCAAATTTGCATAGGCTTTGAAATTGTTGACAAATGTCAGGAATAATTAGTGGCATATTTGATGCATGTTCAGACTAATATACGGTGGCTTTTTTGCAACTTTGGCAACAAACTTTAAACATTTTAAAATTTTGCACATTTGCCGGATTGAGGCCTTTTGGCAAAAATGGCAAACACCCGTACATATTTTTTTTTGGTACATTAGGTAGTAGTCATCCAGCATAATGTGGAAAAGTTATACACGTGAGAACATTTTGTCTATAGACGGAACAGAAATAACATACTGCAGAGGTCAGAGCACACGACAGGTGTTCTAAAACGGGTCGAGTGACAGCTTTAAAAAGAGGAATATTTCTGCTGCATTTCTCCATACAACACAGCGCTTAATTATACATTTGCAAAAACACAATTTTTGCAATTTTTGCATTAGAGAAAGCCAAAAATTCTGTTATCATCAGTGTAGCAAAGTGTGTTGAAGTGGTTAGATATTTGAAATGGAAGAGAAGGGATCTTCCAGAAGCAAATCTGAAGCTGAGTGACTTTAGTAGGAATATCATCAGATGCTCTACTGATTCAAACCAGCTTGTGCTGGTCAAGTTACCTGATTTAGGACTGCAATATGTTCTGGCTGTTCATAAATCAGATGGTAGGAAATAGCTTATATTAGCTAATTTTATTCAAATTACAAGGCGTGCAGATTTAACAATATCGAATAATTATGTGCCATTATTAAACAAATTCATCCTGGGTGTACCATCGGTGTTTAATTTAAGGTAACTAATTACATCATAGTATTTGTCGTAATTGTGTGTTATAGCTTTTTGTTGCAGTTGATGGCGAAAATTGTTTCTTCACAGTCAGTATAACCAGAATTGCTGTCAGATTAAGGTGATAAAGATGACAGATGTTCGAAGTCCGCACGATTGAGGCCTGGTTATACTATGTGAAGAATGGTATGGCTGCTTGAAAGGATTCGTTAGTTCATGCACGCTCATTCGCTTTTGTTTGATAGTATTAAATTTAATATATTATATTTTGTTTAAATATAGGTGTGAAGTGTAGAATGTAGGGCACATGGATCACTACAATGTTAACTTAGGAGCAAGTAATTATTTGTCCAAGAGGTAGTGAAATGAATCACCTGTCTGTGAAGCGAGACAAAATAAAAAATGATGTACCTTAAACAAATGTTGAAATCGCCTAAAAAGTGGTTTATTTCATTTCAGCAACGTTAATATCGAAGCCAAATTTAATATTGTCCGTTCTACCAAGTCAGAATAAAATACTTTGGCTAGTAGGTTACTCGGCGCCCAACAACAAGTTCTAATTACTGATACTGTTGGTGGAGCAGCAGAATTTGGATAAAAAACATCACCTACTTCTAACCATTTCCAGCTTGTTTTCCCAGTTTCAGCAAGTTCTTAGGCACAAAAACGAACGCTTAGTGGTTTCTTCAAATTCTTCACAATGTTTATACTTTAAAAAATCCAAAAAATAATTATGATTGTTAAATTTAATTCGAACAAAATAATTTCGTTGTATGTTTAAAATCATCATAACGTCTATTGTACTTGTAGACATTGGGCAGGCAGACTTCGAAAATAAAAGAAAACTACCTTCAAAACAGGTAAACACAGCAGTTATCCAGTAAAAACAACTAGATACTACTATGTCAGTGGCTTGTCAGCACCACTTCCAAGCCAAAAGAATGTTTAAAATAATATTAATTATTTTAAAATAATCACTTCCACGGGAGACTTTATTTACAGTCAGTTTCTATGGTTACATAAACATGTTCTCTTGTTACCTATTTCTCGAAATTTCCACTAGGGTATATAACGGCTCTGTCATCAATTTTTGCTCAGTCATCATGAAAATTTTGTAGGCGAAGCACGTTTACCAAAATTTGTGTGTTTATGATCTAGATCTATGATAAAATAAAAAAAAAGAGAAAGACTTATACGATAAAATAACGCTAATTAAAATCATGGAATTTCCCACTTTAGGAGAACACTGCTCTGAGACTACCTGTAAACAATTAGGTATGTACGTGTATTTAATTAAGTTTGTAAATTTGGGCTCCTCGGTGTTTAACTTAATCGAACAACCCAAAACTAAATGAAGCTCTGGCGCGTAAACATTATTTTTATTATTTTTGGTTTTGTTTGGTGTGATTCATTTTTACGAACGTAAATGTAAGTTACTTGAACCTCTTACTGATTTGTTTTTTAACAGGTTGTTTTATAAGTCATGTCATTAGAATTACTATTTACATAGATTTATATTTGTAAATGGTAGCACTTTTAGTTTTAGTATTATCATAGCACATTGCAGACTTGTAATATTAATGCTTACGGTAGGTTCCTAGTTTTAGGCCATGCAATTTGAGTTATAATTATAAATAGCTGAATTAATCAATAGTTATTGCCATAGGTGCGATACTGAATAATTACAGTGAATGTGTTTTAACAAAACTGAAATCTCGAAATATTAATTAAGCACCAATTTTAATTTATGTTTCAGATTTTTTACCCATGAAATGTGATGCATGTTCAAGAATCTTTTGGTAAGCAGTAGTGTCTAAAGTTTCAATTAGTGTCAATTTTCATTATTTTTTTTTTGTGCGGGTAATCATTAAAACGTAGCTATATTGACTACAGTTTGCGATGTCTGCTGTTGAGTTCATAGCCCTGTGGTTATGTACAGTTTGTGACCGCCTAGGTGGGCGCTTCTCTATGCTCGCTATCATTCAACTGTTTACCTTGTAGAGGGTGGATACCTTGTATATACCAGAACTTGGCTGAGACACATCTGTTTGTTCAGTGACTCATCTTTGAAAACCTTGATAATGAGATCAGTTTAACAAATTAAAGGTTCTGTTCATGTCACAAACTGAGTAGACCCTGTTGCAGATTGCTGCATTCATATAAAAAAGCTAATTATTAATGTTTGCACTCAGCTGAATAACTGCTAAGTAAATATAGCTGTATTGTGTGCAGTGATGAAATCACAATTATTAGAAATAATTACTTTCTTGACAGTCAGGATCTTTTTTTATGTTATATGAAATTTATTGTGTTTTATTGTAACATCACCCAGGAAGCTCACTCTCAAGAATTCTCTGTTTTGTTTTTGCTTCTAATATATTATTAAGTGTGTAGTTCAACTTTTTGAGATTTTCTATTTTTATAGCACATACGTAACAGGAGGGTTGAATGAATAATACACTATATAGTGGTCTATTGCACCATTTTAATAGGTTTGTTTTAAAGTTTGCTGCATTACAATCAGGTGTATTTGTGTTGTTTTTTAGTAGAGACCATTTTCCATACGAGAAACATCATTGTGAAGCAGCATATAAGAAAGATGTGCAAGTACCAGTCTGTCCCTTATGTAATGCACCAGTTCCTGTTAAGCGAGGTGAAACACCAGACATAAAAGTAGGTGAACACATTGATAGAGAATGTCAGTCAGATCCCGCTAAAGCTAAAAGAAAGGTTAGTCTCATCAAATTTAAAGTATTCATAATGCAAATATGTGCATTAAAAAACTGTTTTGACATAAAGTTCATAATTAAAATTTGTAATTGTTGAAAACTTTGCACTGAAGTAGCTTAATTCGTATAGAATCAGGAGCTATAGTGAATTGAGAAATATGTATATAAATACCAGTGTATTTTTTAAATTTATTTTTTTAACTTGTGCATAAAAGGTAATAAATATCAAAAGGGGCAACTTTGTTCCGGTGGTTATCTATAGGTTGATGCTTGTGCTTCATATTTCTTTATTCATTGTTTGGTGTAGAGGTTGTTCAGAGTGGAGATCCATTACGTTGATTCTTGCATATATATTCAGTGTTTTATGCAGGTTTACACTAACAAGTGCTCAGTCACAGGCTGCAAGCAGAAGGAACTTGTACCAGTTACATGTGACAAATGCAGGAAGAACTTCTGTCTTCGGCATAGGCACGAAACTGACCATGATTGCCAAGGATTTCAGGGCACCGGACGGGGCGTGTCAAGTGCTGGGTAAGTTACTTTGTAACTTAAGTTTACAACATTGTGAAGTTCTCTTTACTTTATAGTATCCATGATTGCCTAGGATTTCAGGGCACCAGGCAGGGCGTGTCAGGTGGTGAGTAAGTTGTCTTGCAACTTAAGTTTACCACATTGTGAAGTTCTCTTACTTTATAATTTAAGTATTATGTTTTTTCAAACTTGGCTTCTCAAGAATTACTAATAATTGTTCTCTTTACAGTTTTTCCTAAATTTATTTGGTTGTGTGTTACAGGGCTGCAGCTATTTTTCGTAATCAAAATAAAGTAACCAGCAAAGGTTTAATTAGTTCAAGCTCCAAGGCTTCACAGTTATCAAGACCTCATCCAAACAGACCATCAGCTGCCATACATAGGTACTTCTGTAAATTTGTATATTGGTGCTTGCTTTTATAAATTATACCTAAAATTCTAGGTCATTTGCTTAATTTTCATGTGAAAGAAAATTATACTAAACTTTGAAGTTATTTAAGCTATTGCCAATATCCAGCTATAATCACAAAAATATTTTGTAGCTGATTTTTTTCAACTTGATCGTAGGAATACCAAAATAGCATTGATTTGGCTATAGAATGACTCTACATGTGGTGCTACTGTACGGCTTGTGTAAGTATATTTAACATGTAGGAAAAATAGTGTTGTGAATAAAAAATCAAAATGTTAATTTTCTAAAATTATTTTCCTAGCGCACATTCAACTCAGAACACTTCGGCTCAGGCAGTTCAAGGTAATATGTCTGAAGACGAGGCAATGGCTAGGGCTCTCCAACTCTCCTTAGCTGCCACTCCACAGTCTTCTCAACCAGCTCAACAGCAAAGGTGTGTTTTCATGATTTTGAGTTAATTGATCACTAGTGAATAAAATAGATATGCTTTTCACCTTAATTAATTGTTAACTGAAATTTACACTCAACTTCACTTCCATAACTGTTAAACCAAACATGTAATTTCTGTTGAATTATATATTAATAGGCACCTATGGTATCTTAGACTTTATATTGCTATTTTATTGTTTAGTATCGTTTTGGAGAAAACTGCTAGTAAGAGAAATAATTTTTCTTTGCGCAGACAAGGCACAAACGTACAAGAGGAAGAAGATTTAGCTTTGGCTCGGGCATTAGCGGCTAGTGAACAGGAATATTCGCAGGTTTGTTTATGTTATTTAATAGTGCTTCAACACTATGAACAAATTGTGCAGGAGATCTTAATAATTTTGACATTTAAAAATTTATCTCAATTAAATGTTGTGTCTTCTGCAAAAATGTTGTGTACCATGTTTTCTTTATTTTTCTTAGCTGTATGAGTTCTACTATATTTACTTTTTGTCTGTTTTACAGCAGCAAAGATCCAAGAAGTCAGCGTGCGTCGTAAATTAATTGGTGTATTTATTAAGTAATTTAATTATAATTCTGTTTTTCATTCTTTTCTTATTCCCTTGTTGTGATGTTATTTTTAATTTATTAATTATCCGCCAAATAAGTAATTTTAATTTTGTCTTTTTGCAATTAAATGCATATAAGGACTATTAATTTCATGTTCCTGTCAGCAAGGTGTGGAAGACCTTCAATGCTTATTAGACATTCTTATTATGGTGAATTATCTAAAATCATTAACTCATTGTGTTTTCTACCTTTGTTAATCATGTTTTTGTAAATATTTAATCACCACTTAAAATTTTAAATTGTTTCTTTTCTAAAACATAATTAATGTTTTTCAACATATTTTTTCATTAACACAATTTTGTCTTGTTCTTTAGCATGCTAGGAATTTAATTGCTTAAAAGACTTGAATTATGTGCATTGCTTAAAACGTGTATTTTTAAACTGCTAAGGCAGATAATGTTTTGGATCATGTCACTGTTTTATTAAAATGTTAATCGGCTTTATATAAAATTTTGTAAAAATTTGCATCTTTATGATGTATTATGCTTTGATGTTTTTGATTTCCTTGTTTAACATAGTCGTCAACCTTGCTGTTATTAGTGTACAAATAGGCATCTTTGTAGTACATTTGAATGTATTGATCATGTACAGGTGAGACCTTGATTACTTGCATTGTACAAAGAATTAATACCGCATTTTATGATACATGCATCTCGGCTGATGCCTTGCATTACTGTGATTTTATTATTATGGACAGTCAATCTTATTATATTTTCAAAATCTAATAAAAATTTTAATGTGAAAATCACCCACTTAACTATAATTTAACTTGTAATCAAATTAGCTGCATAAATCAAATACGGTAACAAAAAACCTCCAAAACATCATGTTTATTGCAGGAATACGCGTGCAATACAGATGTCAACAAAGTATGGCTGATTTTTAATATTTGTCAAAACTCCTGGAGTCATAATCAAAATCATTATAATCAAAGGGGGTTTTCTTTGAAACAGCAACCACTCTGCATCCAAGAACTGATGCAGGAACAAACAATCTTCCACACAACATTCAAAATTTTTTAACAAAGCCTATGTGTTCTTAATTTACATAATAGCACCATCACCATAATAATAATTAATGCACTGAGTGTAGTATACACAACACTAACCATTTCCGCAATATACAAAATAGTTATCACAACTAGGCCACACTGTGGCATTTTGCAGCAATATAGAATTTTTATATACAAGATTTGCTGCCAATGAGTTACGGTTTTATACTGCAATAGCCAAATAATAGTTTCAATTTAACAGCACTTTCAATAGAAAAAATAAAAATAACTGCAAAGCTCATGTAGAGAGATTCAGAGAGCAGCCAGGACAACACTGCAATTCTACTTTACTTAATTAGCTGCCGTTATTATGTAATACATACATATAAGTGTTTGATAGTTGCAATGAAGAAACACAAAGTAACACTTCTGATGAGTGAACAGATGTAGCCACATCAAAGATGAAAAAATTTGATATAATTGCTAAAACAATATTTTTCATTGAATTTTCTCAAAATATTATCCAAATAGATTGTTGAATTTATTACATTTTCAGGTTTTTAGCATTTTATCATTTCTGGACTCACAATAACTAATAAATCAAATTATTACCTTACACATCACGAAGTTCGCAAGGACTCAGATTAAAGAATGTAAATCAGAAAGTCCATACTTATGCATCAAGATTAATAAGCACCAAGTCTCACGAAATTTGTAAGGTATCTGTATTGGTAGATTAATGCAACGACTTAGATATATTAATAACTTTTTTGTCAGCAGTCAATGCACCAAACTAAGTTGCCATTTTTTTCAAAGGACACGAAGTTCACAAAGAAATTTTCACTTGCCATGAATGATACTATGTACAACCAACATTATAATTATTATTACAACATAACAAATATTATATATTTTTAATTAACTTTATACATTACATGCGTAATAAAACAATATTATTGGTACATTTTGTCAATGAAGATATCTACTATTAGACGACTCAATTTTTTATGACATGGCTGGCGCCACCTTCAATGCAGTTATCACAAAAACTGTAAAATAAGTACATTTTTTACAACAAGAATAATAACTTTCAATATCTTTATTAAAGTCTTGGTTTGATATCTTTGGTAAGCAGGCATATACTCTGCTAATAAATAAACTGCAGATTACTTTACTTTTACCCATGAAAATTAACAAAGCAAATTTTTGTTTATTGTTGATAAAGTGCAATTTAGAAGTTAAGCGAAGTCCTGATTTTTTCAAACGTAATACATGGTTCATTTCTATATAAATACACTGTGTTGTAGCTGTAGAGACAGAGGCTTTCCAACATTAACAATAAGGATTTTTTTGGAAACTATTTGATTTCATTTTTGGTTCATTTTTGAATTAAATCAGTAGATTATTTGCCTATTCTGTTTAGAAAAAAGAGCAAGACAAAAATTAGCTACATACTTTTCCGTACTTTGGAGAAATGACAACATACAATTTCAGCTTTTTAAAGAAAATAAATGTTCTATTTTCGTGAGCAGGATAGAGTTTTTTCACTCATAACGAAAGTACCCCAAAATCAGCAGATGGATAAAGGCTTAAATTTAAGAAATACAATGAAACCTCTTTATACGGCCTACTTTGGAACAGCAAAAAAAGGTAGCGAGTTACGTGAGTTTGGCATTATAACAAGGTACATTAATATCTACATGTCTATGCAAATATAAACATTCTGTTTTGCCAAAATGTGGGCATTTGAGCAAGGCTGGCATTATAATGAAGTATAACTGTATGTGAAAACGAACAATAAACGATGATCAACGTAGGTTAACAACTTAAAAGATGATCAATTTTATGTAAAAAAATATTTCTAATTCACGCGTGTACTTTTGTAAATTTGCAAAATTGCCCACGAAAATTTATTTTTCTCATACGTGATACTAGTAGTTGACAGTGAAATGCTAGCAGTTGTATAACTGTGGGTGTTCACCATGATTATATTTCCTAAGATCATTTCTTCATTCTCAGCTTAGTTTCTTAGTTTTTACTCCCTAAGCAACATTCACAAACAGTCCTTTTGCTATTTCATAAAGATTTCTATACTGTAATTTTCACAGTGACTTAACTAGTTTTTGAATATTTAAAAAATTGTAATTTCCTACAAGATGGAATCACTAGCTCATCCGTTCCTCTGGATCCAAAAACAGCGAGGAAATGGCAAAAAGCAAGAAAACAACTCCGCCAATCAAAGTCACTACAACAAGAAAAACAATGTCATTTACAATCAAATTAAATGCAACAGTTAGTCTTTCATCAAATTTAACATTCATGTTAACCAGTCAAAAGCAAAAATATTAGAAAGTTCATGTAAATGTGAGTCAACATCAGCTAATAATTTGCTGTTGATTGGTGTAACACAACCTTACCTGTTCTAACTGATATCCGGGATGCTATTAGCTTTCCTCCGACTACAGCTAAACCAGTGCAGAGTCCATGACCAAATATGCCACCTAATGTTACAGCTACGACATTCTGCAATAACATACACACTGCCTACATGAGTATGGCACTAAATGCCACGCAAGAATTGGAAAACGTTGTCCATGCCAAGTTTTATTTTTTCAAAAATTAGCTTTTGAGTAAGCAAGTATTTTTGTATAATTCTACAAAATCATTAAATGGCATTTGTAGATTGAAAAAATGACAGGTTTTTCACAGCGACATTGAAATGTCATCAATTCTGAATTAACAACTTAGTTTTACTGTTTTTCATACTAGATGATATGCAAAAACCATTAAACTAGAAATTATTTAAGCACAAGGTTTTACCTACATTGTCAATTGAACCATGCTAGAGATTGCAGTTTTATTTTTTAAATAACTAATTACATATGACATTAGATTAGATTTATTAGATAATTACTAAAACAAAATGTCTTTCAAATTTGTTTTTGTGTGTCACATCGACTGATTAAGCAGGATGTCAGTAGTTTTCAGTTTTGTCCCTAAAGAGCCTTAAAAGCTGCCAAATCTTACAATGATGTACCATGGGAATGAAGTACTGACTGACAGGGCAATTGATTAATTTATAAATTTTAGAGCATATTCTCAGTGGGATTCTCAAAGTTTATAAAACATGTCTAATGTGAGTTAATAAACAAAGTTATTTCAAATTCTAAATATTTCTTTCCTGTTTACAATGAAAGCTGTAATAAACAAAAACTCAGTGTGAATGTACTCACTCCTCGAGCTGCTAAAACAATAGTTGCTAATTGAGATCGATCACCCCATTCAGCCAAAAATGTTAAGCTCAAAGCTTCAAAAAATATATACGATATACATGGAAATATACGACGTCGAACTTTACGTCCTAAACCCCCTCCTTCTATATCTTGCGGTTGTGTCTTTGCAGTTTGCTAAAAAACAGTAATACGTACATAAAGTAATAATTTTAACACAGTAACAAACAGCATAACTAACATCTTTTACACTAAACTATTTATAGTTATCTACAAAAAGGCATTGTAAGGTTCACATAGCTAAACTGGCCATTAACGTATTATAGTATACCGGAAGGGCTTCCTACCCATTACCCACTATGCTCATAATACGATCTTGGAAGGTGCATTACACTAATATTCAGGTCATCACAGTGGAACTGCTGACCCTTAAAGCTGCCTAAAGATGCCTTTACCTTCACTTTGATTTTACTCTATAAAAATGGTTATCTAAATTTGGTTAAGCTTGTGCACAGCTGTTTACTTATCTGACATAAAGGGACTATCAGTCCACTGAAATTGTGGATAAAGCTTTGATCTTGCTTTTGAATGTTAGAATGGTCTACAATGTGCCAAATCCTAAGCCAAACTAAATAGTGAGGTGATCAGCCACAAGTAGCCCGAGGGTGAAGACGTATCTTGAGCTGAGCGTAAACTAGGAGGACTTATGAAAGTCATTTTTTAGCCCATGTTTGTTAAGTGCTGTAGCAGTCAACATCACCACTGAGGGTTATTTCAAAGACTGAAGTTACTAATACGTGAAGCCGTGAGATACGTCTGAACTCCTCTTCCATTTCCTTATCCCCCCCCCCCCAAGGGAAGGGTTTACGTATTCCTAAGTATAAATTTCGTTTTTTACTATGTTGTAGAAGTTATTGCTGTCTTTTGAACCGTTATTCAGTTTGTTATAATGTGATATTTGATTTCCTAAACCAGCTAAAAAGTTAATAAATAAAAATAGTAAAACGAATCATAATCTTTTCTTCCATTTCATACTAAATTTTGCTGTTGAAATGCAGAAAATCGATACTTGTTCTGGTTAACATGAGAAACCATAAGTTCCTAAGCAGAGCCCGGTAAAAAATAAGATCATGGCTTAGGACCGCTAGCTTTTCAAGTGAGCATTTTATCGCTTTGGTTGTAGCCCGGAAAACTGCTAAACAACCACCCACATATGTTGTATAACCCTTTATTGTGAATAAAAGATGATGTGGCAAGTTATACTGATTTGTGGCTGAGTAGCCAGGTATAGAATTATACCTCCACCATAAAAATCTACTAACTCCAAACAGGAATAAAGATGCTATTGTTACCTGATCTTCTTCCCGCTTTTTTAAATCGGCTGTCACTTCCTCCATCTCTTCCTGCGCTTCATCTTCTGACATGTACCATCCTATCACAAATGAAAGGACACACTTATGAACTGCCATTCAGTGTATAAAATCTTAACATGTGAGTGAGTAGAGATATGGTTAATTTCAGAATCAGTGGTGTAGCAAGGGAGCTGAGTCTACTCCATGTGGCACTTTGATCAAATGCACTGAATAGTTTATTCTGTCAGAACAGTAGAAAGGAGTTACATAACTGACATAGTGTGTGTACAGTAGACAAACATCTAATTGTCTAGTTTGTGCATTGTTTTAGAAATCGTTCAAGTTTGCAGATACCAGTGTGATTTTCTTAACATTAATTTAACAAATGTTGTTCGACATGTTCGTGTACATAACAGCTGACAATTTAATTATTCACAAAAGCACTGCGCATACATTAAAAGTTCACAACAAAAGTTTGCACAAGGTGATATTTAGTACTTTAATATATTTGTAGTATTTACAATACTTTTTAGTTTTTCTTTTCATTGTTTTCAAAATTTCTGTGCATTACATTTCTTATCATGTTCTTGCCTGAATCAACATTTAAAGAAGTTATGAGTAGGCCTTTCATGTTTTTAAGTAGCCAGAGAGGAAACTTATTTCTTTACAAACATTTTTTTTCAGTAATCACCAATTTAATTTTACCACAGTCAAAAACATTAACACCAAAAATCAAATGAATGTGCTATTGCTTTATGTTGTGTAAATTTCGGTGTTTACTATACCTTCTTTCAACATCTTAATGCCAAAAACAGCAAACAGAATTGCCGAAGCATAGAACGTGTAAGTACGTGGAACAATCGTTGTAGCATATCCCAATAACGCTGCAAGCAAAAAGTGGTTAATAACAAAATTTTATAGGTAAATTACATGGTCACCATGTATTGTTCTTTCAGTTAAAGCATTGCTTAATACTACTAATGTACTCACATAGAGTTTTAACATTTGTTGTGCTAAAAACCATTCGAGTGAACATATTAATTTTTTATGTTTCTTATTACAGTAGGTGGTGCTAAGAGACTCACTTTGGGATGGAAGTGTTTTGACCGAATTAACTGACTGATTCAATTAGCCGATGGGTGTAGCCTGATACAACTATAGAAGTATTGTTACTTATTATGTATTCTAAAGGCCTTAAATGAATTTTAGAAATGAATTAATGTTAAAATTCCTATGTGCAATTATTTAAGAATACTAATTATATAAGTGAATTAATAAAAAAAGAAAATAAAAAAAATGTACAAATCTGATTCCTAACCCTGAAAATTACAAAAGTTCATGCAAGGTCGGCTGCTTCATTTTTTCATGAAGAAGTTGATTTATGAAAATCTCATAATGATAAAAACTTTGAAAATCAGTTGCTCTATACTGCACATATTCAGACAAAACACCTAGTCACCTAGTGCTTGAGCTGCAATTGGTGACGATCTTGTTTCCCCGGTGAAAAGCAGTAAGAACTTCAAAAGCAAACCACTGGGCAAGTGATTAAAACGTTTAGCTTCCAGAAACAATGAGGTTAACTATAGCGAAAAAGCAGGTGACAGATTCAAAGCAAAACCGCTATGCTAACATGTTAGCACATATGATAAATGTACTGTACCTACTTACAAACAAAACTGTACCAAACATGACTATTTCTACATGTATTATAATGTACAAAATTGGAGTAAAGATGACACAAAAGCTCTTTGAGCACACACAAGCACCTTATTTTAAGTATGTGAAGGAAAAATATCGAGTCAGTTACTGAGAGTTTTTATATACATTTGAATGAAAGCAGCCTGCACCAGACGTTTTTGAGTCAATTAGGCAACTGATTCTATTAACCGTGAGTTTAATAAACGGTGCCTACTGTATTTATTCTTCTCTTCTTCTTTTCTCTTCTGTGCTTTCTCTTCTGGCTTCACACAGAGGAGTTAACCCGGCCTCTGGTATCTAGAGCCCTCTTCTCTAGATGCACTTGGGCAACTCTTGTCTGGCGCGTCCTAGTCGCGGGGGTGGATGCTGCGGGAGCAGTAACTAAGTTCAGGCAAGGACCCAGTGGTGCGGGGTATAGCGCGCCCCCCTTGGTCAGGGATACGACTGAAGTCCTCAACGGTTTGACAGGCGGACGAGGAATCTTCCACTCCCAACGGCTGTAAAAGCGGATGAAGGCACCCAAGCACAAGGGCAGCAGCTTGTGTGGATGATGGTTCATGGCGTGCAAGGCTGGCAACTCGTCTTCTGGCATGGCATGGCTCATCGAGAAGCTTTCAGTTCATTTTGCCGATTCGGCCTGTTTTCTGGTTGTCTTCACTGCGGTGCAACAGATTATGAGTGCGGCCGTCGTGTCTCTTCATGCCGCCGATCTACACTCTATCTGCCAAGTGGAGGTGGACTTTGCGCGGCCATCTCTTCTCGCGCGCAAGCGTCTCAGTGCTAATTCTTTCTCCATGATGACAATGGACATCTGACTCGCACTGATTTAGCCATATCGGCTTCGACGTTGTACCTCTGTACTGTATTTATTCAGATGAAACGCTAGGTGTTGAAAGGCAATTTTTTGCCTGTAATAGTAATTTTTCAGTGCATGTAATACAGCCAATTAGCTATTACAGCACAATTTCAAATACATTAATGTGCTATAATGCAAGCTATAATGTGTTATTATGTTTGAAGTACTCAACCAGTTTAATTTGGTTAATACTGCTACATATTGAATACTGTCAGTTGTCTTATTGCAGTGGTGAGCAATTAACAGGCAGCTTGCAAATAGTAATGAATACAAGATGTACAATAATGATTTCATCAGTACATGTAAAATAATGAGATTGTAGTCTTCACTGTTGAACGTAATAACAAATTTTTTTACCTGACAGAACTGTCATAATAATAAGAGCACTCATGGCTCCAGTAAAAACTACAGTTCGTGGATATTTCATAGCCATTATAGCAGCAATGAACCATGTCTTATCTCCTAGCTCTGTCACTATGATGACAGATACGGTCTCGATAAAACCATGAACAAATCCTCCAGCGGGTGCAATAACAACTCCCTGTTTTGAACTGGTAGACTAAAAAAGAAATTTAACAAAAGTCCACTCTTGGAAAGGTTAGCAATTTATGAGAACATGAAAACAAAATTATGCATTAACTCTGTAACAACACAGGCCTAAAACAACTACAAGTTTTACATAGCGTATCACAGTACACTTTTACACAAAGTATCATGTACAGCACAGCACCAGGATCAGCTAAGAAAAGAAACTTCAAAAGCATTTTTGTTCTTTAAAAAAAAGTTCAGCTATTTGAACAGATTCATTTGTTATTTACCTCAGCTCCGGTTTCTTTTGGCGGATATTCCAAAGATGCCTTTTTAGGTTCAATGTTCAGGTCTTTATCAGTTGCTACGGTAACAGGAACTACCAGTAATATCAGAAAGAAAATCACAGCGACTGCCATTAGTAAGATAAAATGTGACTTACAGCTCTCCATCCCATTTGTTGAAGAAAGACCTGGCTAGCCACTGTAAAGCACATACTACTATATAATTGATAATGAGATCACATAATTTCATATGATGCTTAAGAGGACATTTAATAGCAAAACTATTGTGCTACTTGTGATTAACCTCCTAATGTGTTTATTCATCTTTTTGAGTTTTCCTACACTACATTACATCCATCCTGTAGATTTTTAATCCTTGTCTGAATTTTCATCCATTATCTATGGTTCAATTCCTTTTTCCACACTAAGAGTAAGAGTGAACTTCTTAAAAATAACTTTGCAAATAAACTTAAAAATATCTTTAATTGTTTACACTAACGTAGCTGGCCTAGCGCTTTACTTTACTTCTGCTTACTAGGCCAATAAAAATACATCTGTTTCCGTCTAATCGCAAGATAATTTTTTTGTCATAGCACACCCAATCAGGAATTTTTTGTGCATTCTTATACTTACCTGGCGCAGTCATATAAAAGTGATATTTTTTCAATTTAAAACATAAAACGCAAAAATAATCATAACATCGCTGTTTCGGCGAGGGCAAAGCCATGTTTCTCTACAGCTAATTTTTGCCATTTGAGTGATCAGAGTAACAGCAGCTGCATATGCTATGATTAGTTTTCTGTATTAATGTCTTTTGCGAAAAGAACAGGCGATGCTTGCATCTGTGAAACAACCGGGTAAAAAAATGATACTACGAAAACATTTGCTGAAATACTTAACAGTACAGCATCGAGGTTAAATTCGACTAATGAAATATGCGATAGAAATTGCAAAAGCATTTCAGCTATTGAAAAATCATGTTTATTATATTGGATTCAAAATTTTTTGTTCAAATAAATAATTGTTATACAGCACTTTATTCTATTTAAAAGAAATCTATTATTTCACAGAAACTGAGACAATAACAGTTACTGTATGAAGCCAGCAATAAAACAACCTATTTGCGTACTGTCATCAGTGGTTACAACATGTTTGACTACTTGCACCTTCATTCAAAGAAGCCTAGAACAGGTCTTTAGAATCATCGCAGTCATGAGTAACATAGATGATTGGGTAAATGCAACATGCTAGCACAGTAAGCAAGCTGCAATTATACTATATAGCCAAAAAGTTTAAGAAAGTGCTTACAAAAATTTTAATTTTGCTACTTAAATTTTTGCCAGTTGAATAATGCAATCACTGTATTCCGTGCATCAGTGCTTTTAAACACCTAGCCATAATACATGGTGGTGGAATGATATATTTCATTATAAATTTTTATAAGTTTTCAAGGCACTGGTTTTGTAGCACCAACCTCTCTCGAGTGCCATGGCATTAATTAGTAAATATGGTGGACAGCTTGTATATATTGATTGCTGTGGTTATTCTAATAGGTTTATTATTATTATTATAACTCTAACTTATTCAGAAAACACATAATGCAAATCTGCAATCCAAACAAGCCCTCTATTTACAAGGCACAGTGACGAAATTTACCTAAATGCTAGAGATTAAGCTTATTTACACATCACAATATATATTAACATTGAAATACAAAAAAGGTTACAATAACGTTTACAGTTTCAAGCATTAATTACATTTGACTAGATTTTGCTTTTTGCAAATAGGCACATAACAAAGTAGACTTAGTCTAATTGCAAAGTTCCAATTATAATTGGCATTTTTAAGTGTTACTTTCCTAAGTTGTTATAGACGCGATAATAACATCTGACAATGAATACTGTTACTATGTATAATTTGGAATCCTGTTTAATTGCTGATCATTTCATTCTAATTAATTCACAAACAATACTAATATATATTTCAAAGGCACGTTTATCACTTCTTCATATATTAGACGTTTCGAGATTTGAGACCACAAGTACAAAATTCATTGTCAATCAGCCCCATTCGGTATTTAAACATGGTACCTCTGTTAAGCTGTTAAGTGAAATAATACAAAAAATGAATCTGTTTTCAAATTATAGCTGTTTTAATTTATTGCATGATTTTCAGTAAGCAAATTACAAAGTTTAGTACATTCATATCTCGGTTTGCCGGGCCTCGCTTTTACAGATATTGGAAGAATCGGACGTTAAAAATCTGGATAGTGAAAAAGTCCCACATACTAAGGACACAGTCCATTGTTTCGAATGCTGACAGCTAGCTGGGGGGCGTCACTTCGTTTACATCACTACACCAGTGTAACCACGTGTATATCTCTATATTACATGTGAGATTACATATTATAGTAAGAAAACCTGTCAGTGGAGCCACCTAGGTGTTGATGATAATCTAATATATATATTATGTTGAATTTGTTGCAATTAGAGTGGAAAAACTATTTATCACAAAAGTTATATTTATTACTACTGCTACTACTACTACATATAAAAATAGAGTCAATTATGCGGAGTTATTTGAGTCAACTGCCGACAGTTTTTATATACTTTTGCATAAAAGCGGCCCGTACTAGAAACAATTAGGTAATTGATTCTACATTACCGTGAGTCTAATACACGGCGCCTACTGTACTAACTCAGTATCGGTAAATACGGACAATCGGCAAATTCGGACCTACATCTACCCACTTTTATCTGGCAAACCGAGATATGAGTGTATATGTAATAAAATACGAATTTAATGATGTTTTAGAAATGAATTTAAATATTCTGCATTTCACTTTTAAAATTCGCACAGCTACAAAAATTTTTCTCTTTTATTATTGACATTTTTTAATTCAAAAGGTAAGACAGGAACAAAAGTTTTGTGACCGGCCCTATAGATTAACTTAATTTTATTATTAAGGAATGATTCAAAATTGTTTATTTGAAAAAAATGAGAAATAACGCTTGAGCTAAACCTGCTATTTGGTAGACCCAAAATTGATATTCAAGTAATCCAAGGTACAGAGATGCCGGTGTAAATTTTATACAAACTATTTATTACAAATTTGGGCGACCAGCTATGCGGTTTAGTCTTGTGTGTATCCACAGTTTAGTTGTCACTAAAATTATGCGCAGGGACGGTGAAAAAACAATAAATTGATCTGCTTAGATTAGCTTTTTGAGCAAAATACTTACTGGAGAACAATAACATTGCGAAAGCAGAGCATTACCTTAAGGCTTAAAAATCAAAACTTTCACGAAAAAGTGCAGTAACAAATTAAGTGTTAAAAAGCCGTGTTGCCAACTTTCCGATTGACGGAAACGGGAAAGAAAAGTGGAAACAAAAAAACGTGCATCGGGAACATAACTGATCGCAATTAGTTTAAATAATAAAACAACTTGAAATGAAATAAAATTAACATTTCACGCAGTCTCCACGACTGCTGCATTAATTTATAAAACTTAGAAATGACACCAAAAAACAGTACTGTATATTATTATTATTATTATTATTGTTGTTGTTGTTGTTGTTGTTGTTGTTGTTGTTGTTGTTGTTGTTGTTGTTGTTGTTGTTGTTGTTGTTGTTGTTGTTGTTGTTGTTGTTATTATTATTATTATTATTATTATTATTATTATTATTATTATTATTATAGTGCGTTCTTGTATGATTGACTGGTCGCAAAATTGGTCATTAGGATTTCGTTTTGTTTAAAGAAAGCCAACAATCCGAATTTTTGCTTGATTTAAGTTTATGATTGGCAAGGTTTACTAGATTTTGTAAACATTTGTTGACATATGCTAATCATTCTGGTTCGGAAAGATAACAATAGCCCCAAAAAGAAAAACTAGGTTTCATCAACATTTATTTCTTGGGAGGATTTAAGCTCTAAAATGCAATTAATTCAGTTAACCACTGTGTACTAAAATAATTCAGTCGAAAATGTAAAAAATTGCATAAAAGATTAAAATGCAGATTTTTTACAACAACTATTCATGTAAGTAATATATATAAATTATAATAATCATTCATATTCATAATACAGTCATAAATTGAGTACAGTTATTAAAAGAAAAAAAAGTATATTATTTATTGTAGCTACAACAACAAAACACCAGTGTTGTTCCAATAGATTGGTTGCAGATTTTTGTGAAAAACGCAGGATTGGTATTAGCTCGGTATCGGTTTCAAGGAAAATAAAATAATTTGTAACGGTCAGTATCAGTTTCAAACAAAACAAAAAATTGGCATTGGTTCAGAACAACACTGGTGTCGTGTATACACATTTCAGAGCAAACTGTGAATGTTTCACATTGCATAATTACTTGATAATTTAATAATATAATATGTTATTCGAGCTTCCAGCAGTAGCTGCAAGAAGGATTAAATGTAAAGATAAGTAAGCATCTCAAATTTGAAAAACACTTCGCTATCCAAGTTTCAGGTTTACCTTGTTTTTTTGCAAGATTTTAAGGCGATTCTTGCTGGTGTTTCATTTGGTAATCTTAGAAGATGTCCTAGCTATCTTAATCTTCGGATGATTACTGATCAGTTAATCAGTATCGATTTCTAGGAAATCAATACTGATGTTCAAAAACACGGGATCAGTATTGGTTCGATATGAGTTTCAAGGAAAATAAAAATATCAGTGATGTTTCAGTATTGGTTTTTGAGGATAATAAAAAAATCGGTGCCGGTTTGGTATTGATTCGGTTCGGCTCGGTTCACATCGATTTTTTTCGGGCTCAGACAACACTATTATAGCCATAGACTATTAAATACAAGAAGACTAAGACACCACAAGTGATTCAGCATTATAACTACTGCCTGCACTGATACAGATGATTGTGAGATTCAGCCCTGGTTATGAGCACTTATACACAGACGAAGTCCGTACATTGCGCTAATACTAAGTTTTATCGATGTCAAATCCTATACCGACATTAGTAATAATAATAATAATAATAATAATAATAATAATAATAATAATTGAAATAGTTATTAATTAAAAATAGGGACTATTGCTTGGGGCTTCGTTTTGCCTTATTTTCATTGATGATACTGATAAAGAGGTAATTTGCAGTCTAAATACTCTTTAACAATGTCACCAACTTCATAGAAAAATATTTAACGATTATGGGAGTGAGCAATGATTGGGAAGTGCTGTTTACTGTTGGCAAATGTGATACATTGCAGATTTGAAAATTTTTAATGAAATTGTGGTATGAATATAAGTTGATAATTCATATAAAATAAATTTGAAGAATAGCCCTCACAATATAATAAAATCTGAGATCAGCAGTGTGTGAATCAGCTAAAAAAAGTAATTATACAAGTTTTTTATACATGATTATGAGTACATCTTAGAAATATATAAAGACCTCTTGTTAATGTTACTATAATTACTTAATTGATTAGTAGGAGTGAGCATCAAACTTTCTAGTTCGAAGGTTCGAATCGAATTTGAAGGAGTTATTTTAGTTCGAATTCTATTCGAACCTAAAATTATAGATTCGAATAATTCAGCACTTCAATCACATATATTCTTTATCATTAAAACTATTAAAATATCATGCAATTAGCATAATTTAGCTTTGATTTCTGTGCACAATTTTAAACAAATTATTAGAGGTTTTATTGGTAGAACAAAATCAAGTAATATGCATGATCTTTGTAAGACTAATTTTTACCGGGGGTTCGAAAACTTGTTCGCAAATCTTTCGAATTTATTCGATTATTCAAATTCGAAACAGTGAAGTTAGGTTCGATTCAAATTCACTTTCTGGTAGAGATTGCTCACCCCGATCGATTAGTCTATATTTTCTGTATTGTTTACAATTATGGAATCCACATTATAAGAAGATGTGTACCAAAGAGTTGATTCTATTGTTGCCAGATCGTTGAATTTTCTTTCAGAAACAATAAAGAAATAAAT
Source organism: Tubiluchus corallicola (assembly GCA_030141605.1). NCBI lineage: Eukaryota > Metazoa > Priapulida > Priapulimorpha > Priapulimorphida > Tubiluchidae > Tubiluchus > Tubiluchus corallicola. The sequence goes on along the minus strand of JAQGDQ010000046.1, from coordinate 196,323 downwards.
AAATTTAATTGAATTTGATTGTGTGATACATGGGCTTTTATCCTATCCTTGATTTTGCAGATACTGTAATTTGGTATTTGGCATTCTGGGAAAGCAAAGATGTCTGCGCCCTTTGGTACGTAATATATTTCACGTGTTTATCATGGTTATGTTGACAAGTCACTGGCATATAGCAATGTCGAGTTTTTTACTAGATTAATGCTGTGTTTACCTGTGTAATGTGGTTTGCACTGTTTGGCATTATTAACATTTTTGTTGTCTAGGGGAATGAATTGTGTGCACCACAGTACATTAACCTCACTAAAATAATAGTGTAGGTATAAAGTTTGGTTCCATTTCTGCGTGTGTGTACCAAATTGGATTAAATTGAACATGTGGAAAGAAAATGCAAACAAAGAAATTAAGTTTAACCAGTTTTTTCTAATCATAAATCAGATACAATAAAGTGATAGTAAACATTCCATAAAGTAGGAGTCAACTTTATTATTCGGAGCAAACTTAAAACTGAGTATTGAAATTGACACATTTTTAATTTAAGGTTGTATCATTCTATTTCAGAATGAAGTGGGCTGTTCAATTTGTCAGATAAATATTTGTACATCTCTGCCTTAATTCAGTCACAAGTTCATGTGACTGAGGCAATTTGAGTTATTTCATCCTTCAATTTGGAAGTTTGAGTTTTAATTTCTCACCTTTACTGCAGGTTTTTGTTTTTCTCTGCTTTTCTCTCAGCAGGGCAGTGAATGCATTGATCTCGGCTAAAACACTTGCTTTATACACAAACGCGGTGCTCAGCGCATGCGCTTTGCCAGGTGATACCATACTGCATGTCAAATGAGGGTTTCAAGCAACTGCTACTTATTTTCATTGGCATCTTTTTAATAAGCTACTAAATTGCTTATTTTACAGTTTACTTTGTCATCTACTTTCTTCTAATTATTTTGCAGCTAACAAATAATAACAAATGTTTAAGCTCAACTAAAAATAATCTTCGGTAAATTAATTTGTATATCGAGCATCCCAACGACTCTCAATTGGCATGATTTTCTTGTTGCGCGCCTTCATCGGTTATACGTATAGTTAGTTTTCGCAAACAAGCACGTCTGCTCCCAGCGAAGGCATCATTTGTTGTAGCAAAGGTTAAGTGGGTTTTAACCAAGGCAAAAACACCACACCTGTCTTGAGGGTGGATTTCTTTTATTTTAGAATTCTGCCTGCCCGATGTCTACAATTTACATAATGGGCATATGATGATGATAATTCATTAATTTAGAATCTTTTCTGTAATACTAATTTAACTGTAAAGCCACAGGCAAATAAGCTGCAGAGTTTCTTCTGATTTCTAAAATGAAGGTCAATTCAAGTGATAGTGCATTGTGTGTATATTGCATAGGTTATAAAATTTTATAATAGCTGTAAACTGTGATTACTGAGTCTTGCATCATTTTTCAGAATCAGAATCTGTCCAGTTTTCTACTATTAAGCATGTGATTTTAATACTGTCTGGAAAGGGTGGCGTAGGAAAGAGCACCATTGCTGTACAGCTAGCACTGGGATTGCAAGACAAACTCAAAAAGGTATATTGTAAATCCTGGTTTACCATTCTGCTACGGTATGTGATCTTAGGGAACTGGGTCTTCATTTTGTTTCTTTTTGAGGGAACTAGTAGCAGCTGTTTAGATCCAGCGAGTTCGAATTAGTACAAAAATTTGCTTTGCTTTTTATAATACATGTATGAGCACAGAAAATCAAAGTACGTATATTGTTACCAGATAAAACAAAAAGTGTTACTTATAGAACTGAATTAAATCCAAATTGAAGTTTCCACTCAGTCTATAGTAGTAAGAGTATTTCTGAACATACATGTATATCTTTTTCTGGCATGAGACACATTTCACATTACTTGGGAGTTGAAACTGGGCATTGCTTATGTGTTGACCGCGACCTATAACTTTGTGAGTGCAGTCTAAGTGTTCAAACTGAAAAACATTGATGTATAACTAATTGTGCAGTAACTGAGAATTTACGTATTAAATACATAAGTCAGACAATTATTAATGTTGATGCTTTACGGAATTTAGATCCAAAAATTATTTGTCAATTAACACAAAATGCATTATGAAAATATGAATACTCGACTTGAAGCCTCTGATTTATATAGTATGTCTATACTTAACTTTTATAAGTATTTTGTTTTGACATTGTGTTAAGTTAGATTGTGTGCCTATTATGCATTTGAGTCAATTATTATTCTTTTGTTATGCTATTGTTGGACCTACTAGCCTGTGGTCAATAAAATTAACTAACCAAGTAAGTATGTGCCTAGGTGAAGCAGTGGCTAATATAATTGCTTGTTTGGCATAGTTTCATTTTGCGTGGCAGACATTTTGAAAACGGGTCACTTTTCGTTAGGTCAAATTACTCTGGAGTAGATGTTGTAATCACCTCTTAAGGTTAATTTTCTAGGAATTTCTTTTGAATCGTATAGTTTGTGGAAAACTTCGTAGCCATTTTGTTTTTGCATTTTTGTTCCTTTTCTGCCAATTTCAGGTTTGTAGCAGTTTTTCTTTTCGATTCAACATAATCAATTTAATAAAACTGGCCATGTTGCCAACCTTTAGAAATGTTTCACTTTTCTGATAACTCACCTAGTCTCTAACAGTGGGCAGTTTTTTTCTCACATGACCATAACTTTATGTAATGCAAGTTAAATTTTTGTGAGTCGAGTTTCAAAGCCTTGTTTACGAAGTGATATTTCTGAACACACCATTCCAAGTAATATTAATCTGATATGGCAATCATCCATTGTTTGTTGTGCATGAAATTATTTGCAAGTCTAATGTAACTGATTACAGGTTGAGGAACTAAATTACGTAATTGTAAACAGAACAACATGGTGGATACACGGGACAAAACAATACTGTCTCCAGGCCAAGTGTGTGCAATTTGAGTGCATGTTTATCTTGCTGTTATGTTTTGTATTTGCACTTCTGTTTTGTTTCTTGTTTCAGGTTGGAATTCTCGATGTTGACCTTTGTGGCCCAAGCATTCCCAAAATGCTAAATTTACAAGGGCATGATATTCATCAGTGTGCTGAAGGGCAAGTATAAACCGTCAAACTAGCCAGTTGTGCATATACCATTTAGCAATATATACAACTCATTTCGCAATCAGATCAACATGCAAGCATATGTGTTTATGAAATGCTGTACTGTACCTTGATGTAAAGAAGTATGTTAATGTAAGAAAGCATGCATTGTATTGTATTGACAGTGTTTCTACAATTTGTGCAGTTTGCTGTACAGCGTACTTCCATCTACAGTATGCGTCACAGGCATTTACCTGGCATCCTGAATGCTTATGTGTTATGCAGATGCAGAATAGATTGTTTTCAATGTTTATATTGTTTTCAATGCTCCCATTTACTAGACCTGGGTTATGTGTTATTTTTTCTGCAGCTATTTCCTATTGATTTTTTACACACTGCTATTCCACAGGTAGGTGCATAACGCATAACACATTCCGGATACCAAGGTAAACACCACTTGAGACTTTATATGACCATCTGCCAGTTTCATAAGTGGTATATTTAAGAAAAGTATGCCATTGTTAAGTATGTTATACTCATTGATATGGTGATTCAACAAAGGTTTATTTGTAAGTTAAAAAGTAACAAGTACCACTGCCTAAAACCACTACATACGGTAACAAATTTTCCTTAGAACTGACAAAATTCTAGGGAAACAGTTTGAATGTTTAGGCTGTTTAGTAAAATGTTTTAAAGGTGTGGAAGTTAGATCTGTTTTATTTTTAGTTGGGTGCCAGTGTTTGTGGATAAAGAGCAACGGCTAGCTGTCATGTCAATCGGATTTCTTCTAAACCATCAGGATGATGCTGTGGTATGGCGAGGACCCAAGAAAAATGGTACGTAACTAATCTTTTCACAGCCCTGTCCCAAGACTTGAACTCGCAATTTTCTGTGTGTCAAAAATACTAACAATATTAAAATCCATTAATTAGAAATTTAGCTGTTTACAACAAAGGAAAACAAGTAAGGCATACGTGATGACAGAAACAGTAGTTAGGAAATAGATGGATGTGTTTTTAGTTTCTTCAGTAAGCTGTCTGCATAACTGTCCAGTTAAACGTGCCAGTAATATCTTATGTGTCTTTGTTTTGAAATGCTATCCTTGTTCAGGAATTAAGTTTTACATGTTAAATCTGCTGAATATTTTATTGGTAACAATGTTGTTGACTTGATGTTTTCTTTTCTTGATTTTCCTAACTGATTTTCTTTCAGCTATGATAAAACAGTTCATTGATGATGTACACTGGTTTGACAGAGATTACCTCATTATTGACACTCCACCCGGTACTTCCGATGAACATATCACTGTGATGGAGAACCTACGTCGGTTTACAAATGTAGATGGCGCTGTTTTGGTGACAACTCCACAGGTTTCACTTTTTTAGTTGCACGATCAACTAGAAGCAATACAATTTTGTCATATAACTGATGGCAGTCATGATTAATAGGAAGTTGAATGTTGAGTTGTTTTCTTTCACCTTTAGCTAATGGCTTTTTCTGTAAACGTATGATTATAAAAATGTTAACATTTTTTTATTTCTCTCCAGGCTATAGCTGTTGGTGACGTACGCCGTGAGGTGACATTTTGTAGAAAGACCAAAATACCAATAATTGGAATTATAGAAAATATGAGCAGCTTTGTTTGTCCCCATTGCTCGGTATGTATTTTCTAATTTATTTATTAGTTTAATTTTACAATTGGCTTTGAGTATTGTACTATTTTGTGTATGGATAAACCATTTTTTTGTGTAGTCGAGTTCCATCTTGAAAAATCTCCAAACTTAAACTAGTGTGTTTTAATTTCAAATGCAAACTTAAAATTTAAATTTATTTTCTTTGAAGTCCCTAAGGAATGTCCATAAAGCATTTCTATAATCTCAAATAAGAAAGTGAAAAAATGTAAACTTTCACAATTTATTGAAATGATTCATACCTGGAGTAATTTAGTTGATTTCTGGTTTAATTTGTTGAATTGCTTTTACAAATTAAATGACAGCAAATGTGTCTGAATACAGAACAAGATTTCCCTTTCTCAAAAATTAATTTTAATAACTCAAAGACTTTCTTAAAAACTTGACAATTTGAATTTGATGAAAGCTAGTCCTGCAGTGGGAAAATTTGAACTTGAAAGAAGCTTACTTTGGCTATTAAGAACTTCATTTTTAACTGGAACCCAAATAAATGCTAAATTAATCCTCTTGACTCACGTATGTTTTTTTACTTTTCTTTTCAATGTAATTTGCATATCTTATCGTTAGTTATCGTTTTACCCTGACTACGTTCTATTGATCACACCTCACAATTTGTTTTTGCAGGAGTGCACTAATTTATTTTCAAAAGGGGGAGGAGAATCGTTAGCACATCAAGTTGGCGTTCCATTTTTAGGTAAAATATTGATTTTAATATCATATAATACTTTTTCTGCAAACTTGTATTATGTATCTAAAACTGTATATCATTGAGCTTTTAAATGTGCCTAATAAAAATCAGTGTATGTCGTTGACCAAATTTAAGTACTTGTCATTTCCAATGTGATGTTTTCACTGCCAAACTTTTTGTCACCTATTTTTAAATTTACTAATTTAACACTTTCTGAATTACTTTTGTCCGCGAGCATCTTTCCGGTTGCTAAACATAATTTTCTCATTATTTAAGTCAGTTTGTAAAACAATTCTCCATTGCTGTTATTGTCATGCTTTTTGACTGTGATTTCATTGTTAAAATAGTCTGTCATTGCCAGAGAATAAGTTTAGCATTATTTAAATTTGAAGTTACAATTGAGTGATCTCAAAATTTTGTTCTCTGGAGTTCATCTTTGTTTCCTGTACTTCTGGACGTCTGAATGTGTCTTAAAACCTCTGTTGTTTTTCCTTTATCAGCTGTTAAAACAATGTCAGTGTGGTAGTCCAATGCTTTAGCAACCTAATTAAAGGGATGCCAGATTATAATGTTTTTTCCTTGTCAGTAGATTGACTAGTTGGTTTTGGAATAGTCACAACTTATCAATTTATAAGTTTGCTGGATTACAGAACATTGTTATTATACTTTCTGCAATGCCCTGTCCTGCTAGCAATTTTCTTTGTTGGCTTCACATTCGATCTCTGTGATCTATTAAACTAGAATGCTACTATTGTGAAAAACTGTAGAATAACACCATGTGCTTATTAATAATTTTGTTTTTTTGCAGGTTGTGTCCCTATAGATCCAGACCTGACAACTGCACTAGAAAGGGGAGAAAACCTTGCACACTTCTTTCCAAATTCCAAAGCGTTACAGGCAGTTAATGACATTGTTAAAAGTATTCTTAATTTTTCTGACATTACCAGCTGATGGCTTTATTGTCAGAGAAATCTCTGAAGATCAACATTATTTAGTAATGCTGGAGAAATCGAGGACTCGCATTGCGTTTCTTGTCATGGTGGCTGTCCATTGCTGTTTTGTGAAGTGATATAGTCGTTACTGAGTCATATAACAATGACAGTGATAGTACTAGTTTTTTCTTTTTTGAGTTATTTTGTTGTTCTTTAGAGTTATAAAATTTCTTTTTAGAGCTCAGTGAGATAGTACACATTCGTGTGACTTTACCGGAAAGGTCAGGCACAACATGGCTATGTTTGACGATGTGGAATTTGTAACTCCTATCAAAAAAACATTAGGGTAGAAGCCACCAGCAATACCTTTCTGTGATTTAGATTTTGCACTTGCTTTGTGACTTACTGTTTATAGCAACTAAATTGCCCTGTAGTCAGTAATTTATAATCTGTTATCACTGTTAGAAAAATATTGATATTCCTGAAATGTGTTGAAATGATAAAAAAATGTGTTTGAATTTGCACAGCCGATAATCATCCAGTAGTCATTACAAACATTTTGCATTCACCTGTTAAAAAAATTTTAACATTCTTTTAATAAAGAATAAAATTTGTGAGCACATACATTAATGTTTTACATTTTCGTTGCTGGCTTATTTTCCTGTTATTGAATGCACAGAGAATTTTAGAACCATTAATGGGTGAGAGTCACTTTAGCATAAATAAAATGTGAAAGGGATTAAAAAAGATTATAAGGCAATGCCAGTGAAAGATCTCTTGATAATGAATGATTTCTGTTAAATTTTGTTTATTATATTTTATAAAAAAAATTTCTTTTCTTTGGACATTATGTGGTGCACTATGTGATGACTATAACAGTCTGTGACTATATATATTAAGCTCTGACTGTCATGCAAATGATATACTAGGTGTATGCTGGTGATTATTAAGCTTCTTGGCAATAATTAAATATCTGTTAGATAATGTACACAAGTTTTCAATGAATGCATAAAAATATATTTAATTAAGAACTAATACCGAGTTGGAATGAACTAACTGAGTAAAATGTGTAAGGGAAAACAGGGCTGGCTCTACCGCAAGGCAAACTAGGCAGTTGCCTATGGTGCCAAATTCTGACACGATTCTTTAATTTTTAAGTTTAGTATAACTAGTAGCATAGTTTATGTGTAATCTGTAAGTGTACTATACTAATTAAGTGAAACAAACAAATTGCATTATTTTCCTATCAAAATGTATAGTTCATTGTTGCCATCAAGAGTCTTCCCACAGCCAAACACTTTAGCTTCATCTGGTTTCCCAAGATTGTCACTTCACGCATACATTTATGACGCATTATGCTGTTTTTGCCATAAGAATTGAAATCAATATCAGGGTGCAATATAGGAAACAAATGATAAAAAAGCTAGCAAGTCATAAAGCGTACAGTAAGATCATAAATCAAATTTCAGATTTAAGCAGTCCAAGTTGTGGAAAGGTAATTAACTGTACTTGATTAGTACGTTATTAGAAATGTATAGTGTAACACACAAGTACCATCACACATTACAATATTATACAAGAAAATTTCAATAGAGCATGGTGAGGACCATGAGGGAAGGAGTTGACTGTTGAAGAGGGTACGCTAAAATATTTTTGCTTAGGGTGTCAAACTACCAAGGTCACAGCTGTGGTAAATAAAACTTGAAGTGTACTTTACAGCTAATTTTTGAGACACTTTTTTGAAAACTGAAAACTTGGGAGGCCGTCTAGCTGACGACAGCTACGTATAACATTGAATTACCGTTGAAAGCGAGAATTTGAGTATCATGGGAATTCGTTATTTAGGTGAAAGATTTCTGAATCTAATAGATTTTGTAAGCGTGGTTTGAAATTAGAAAACTTTGAACTTATTGTCATTAATAATAATTACTGTCTATTAATTTTGTAAAATTAATAATTTTAATGATAAGAGAGATTACTTAGGGACGTGTTTCACATGACGATTATGTGAGGTTGATTACTGTTCGAATCAGCCGAATATTGTATATATAATTCTGACGTTTGATCAGTATGTGTGTATTATAGATTAAATTTTTATTTTGCTTGCTCTAATAAGGTTTTGACTACTAAAAACATTTTAAATATTAAACTGAACGACAGATGGCAGCACGCGACGAAAATGAATTCAAGTAGGTCTTTGTTTATGTACAGCAGGAAACTCGCTTAGTGTTCTGTTCAAAGCAGTCAGCCAGTCACCAGCCGAGTGGACGTGGATTGTGTGGTAGAGCAAAAGTTGGATTTCTAATTGCATTTTTAATTAATTCCACTTATATGGGATACGAGTAATTTAGGTGAGTCAATATAATGTAATAGTTATTGATGGCGTATTATCAATCATTTGTGAATAGTAAACTGAACACGGGGTGTCATTTCTTTGTAGTTTAAGCTGTGTCTTGTGTAAGTTTGTAATTAAAATTAGAATGTTATACCAAAACCATGCCACTAAACTCGAGCTATTTGAAATTGGTAGCTCGCTGTAAAGATCGATTGGACAGTTATTGTTGAGTGTGCCAAATGTCAAAATGCTTACTGTCGTAATGTAATGCATAATACATTTACACGAACCTAAGGCTGACATAGTACTATTATTGTCTGCACCTCATTACTCCCTTGTGCTGCCTGTGATCATTTACTATTTTAACATATTAAAAGAATGGCTGACTTGATGACATTTTGGCTGGCTCGCTATCCTCTCTCCTTTTCATTTAGTACTAGGAATTAGGCCCTATTTACATTTACTGTATTCTATTCATCTATTGCACCCTAGCAGACTGGAAGTGGTTACTTACTGAACATCTGTAAATTTGAGGAAAAAATAAATTTCTGTTCAATTATAAGTAATGTAAGGGCTTCTGTCACTACATTTTCATTCAATTTTTATCTACTACCTTGTTAAATTTTATATTATTGTTATAGTGTCTTTTAATTGGGCTTTACTTTAAATGTCTAGTATTCATTGGAATATTAAAATTTTTGTTCTTATTTTTTACGAGTATTTTTGGTTTGTTCTTATGTTTTTAATTAAACTACTAGCAGACAAATGTTTGCGTGATTGCTGGCCGTCATGCCAGCGACAGTTTATATTGCCTGCAGTAAATAACATTGACTCTGGCATTGTGCATCGTTTAGTAACCTTTGTTACTGACTTACTGTGACATACAAACATAGCTTATAACTCTATGAATAAAAGCTGTCCGCAGCTAGTTAGCTTAGTAATATGGGAATTATAAATGTGCACCACACTGTGTTTTAAAAAATGTTATCTATGTGTTTTAAAATGTAAATGTCATGATGATTTACAAAGTTTTGAGATATCTAATTGGTATCCAACTATCTATATTATATTATCAAATTTGTTAGACTGGTGGGCTTTTCTTTTAGCAATTTGCAACTCTTAGACGTACTCTAAATGACATCTATTTTATAAGATAATTATAAATAAGCATTATTATAGAATGTCAAAAACGTGTTTATTTATTGTACAGCCCTATATATATTGGCATAAGGTTGCAAGTCACTTATTTTTGGAATAATTTATTGCACCTTTTTTCAGTTGGTAATTATAAACTTGTTTGCAATTTTTATTACATATGCGATCAAATAGACCTCTATTGTCTGCATCCTAAGAGCTTACCACCTACAGATAGTTCAGGCTTTAAATCGATTTCATAAAATTAAATTAGTATAATTACTGATTATTACTCTAACTATCATAAGTAAACTAACACTTGTTCTATTGCTTCTTTCGTTGGGTAAGCTGCTAAAACAGAACTAATACCTGCCAGGTGTCTGATGAGAAATGTGATTTAGGGATCATGACATTGCACGTTTAATGCAAAGGCTCTCAGTTCGAATCTGACTCCGGAATTTTCACATTTTCAAACTTCCAACCGACCTGGACAAAAATTTAATGTTTGTAGCTCTTTTGTGCACATTTAATGAGTGTTTATGAATTTTTAGGTATTAAGCAGAATTTACAAGTTACCTAGTTGGCCTCGCCTACTTCAAGAAAAACAGTATCTTTAGCTTAATTTAGAATTAACTGAGATAGTCATGGTTAACTGAATAATGCATCAATGCACCCCATGTAGAGATCCATTAACTAACATGAGGCCATACTTTCACTAAATTGGTACGCGTATTGTGTGAAAGCTTGTTTTAAATGTAATACTGCCCATTCTTGATGGTGAGGCAGTCATCGATTAGCCACTCTTACTCTTAATTTAGTTGTGCTAAAGACTAGGTTAGTTAATGATCAACCACTCAGCCTTGAGGAAAGTGCAACTGACTTTCCATTTAATTGAGATTGCACTGTATTGTATAATCTGATGACTTATCATTAATTAGGATACACTTTGTCTACAGTCAGTTTAAATGTTATAAGAACATAGGGAGCAGATGTTTTAGATCAATTGCCAAAAGCAATGCGCATTTTCGCTATAATGATAGTAATAGTTTATTTCACTTCTGTGTTTTGATGTTCTTCTGGTGAAATTTGTTAACAAAGCAATAACTTCCCCTATACTAGTTCTTGAAAAATCGTTCTTAGTAAATTCTTAAATGCCTTTGTATAAATTATTGTCCACAACCCCAACATTGCTCTCAGTTGTTGAGAAATCTCCATTTTCTTGTCTTTTTGCATGCTTCATCATTTATGTTAATTAAGCAATATAACTTAGCAGTTCTGTTTTACATATGATTTACAGCAAAATGATAGCAATTAGTTACTATATAGAAAACTTTTGGTAGAATTTTAAATACATTCTGCACAGTTTCCTATGTTATGTACAAGTGTGTAAAGAGCTTGCTTTATAATTTGCATTCCTTATGCCTCAAACTATAAGTGATGTGTAGTTGCTTTTTACCTTTAAAAATGTTTACTATACACTCCCTTCAGCGTTTCTGAAATTATTTGCATTTAAAAGCTCATTGTTTAACTCTCCAGAGCTTTACTCCTATCTTCTACTATACTGTCTTTAAATGAACCAGTTTAAAACTTTTTGAAAATCATTGACATTAACTAGCAGTAAAATAATGCATGATTTATGAAATTGTCTGTGATTATTGCTGTTTGCCGTGGTGGTATGTCTAATTATGACGAATTGTTTTCATATAAATGTTTGAAAAGGCGATTTTTTCATGACAAAAGCAAATTGAGGTAAAGGTCTTGTACCCTGTAATTAATTTTTTTGTTATTTGCGCCATTGCTGTTCTTTATGTCTGCTTATATAGATGGTCACAACAATAAGGAGAGAGCAGCAGGATTTTGTCACAGTAGTATACAGATAATTTGCGAGATTTTGTAGCTTTATCTTCCGGCTATATTTTTTATTTTTTTTAATTTTGCACATTTAGCACTTGATGGATCTGGTATGAATGTGTTTAATGCCCATCAGTGTTTATGTTCCCAAATGCATCTTTCTGTCAGATAAGCATTTAATTAGAACCATTCAATAGATAGGTACATTGTAAAAAAAATTCGTTTTAATTCACTGACATTATGTATGATAACTAGCATGATAATATCGGGTGTCGCTTAATGTAATGCTTTCATTTTTACTGATAAATTGACTTTAATTACACTGGCTACATATTCTTGTTCATTTAGTGGCGATTAATTATATCAAGAGGGCTGGTCACTCTTAGTGGTAAATTAATTATAATCATAAGACATTAATTAGAAATAACAATTATTGTACACCAGGAAACCAAACAGTGCTATTTAAAACCACGCTGTGAAGGAATGAAATATCGTTTATTTATGGTTACTATAGCAACGGATGGTACATGTCGATAACGCGTCAGGTATCTCAACGACTGATTGTTTTTGCAGTTTTCCGAAAAACGGTTTTTTCTAAGTTCGCTAAAATAATAGGTGTGCTATTATATAATACCATTTTGTAAATTTACTAGGTTATTTTCCTTCAGCAGGAAAAATTACGCAATGTACGCAGCCGTGCGCAGCAGGAAAGATTTATTTTGGTTATCTTGACTGAGTCCAACTGACCACGCTAATAAATACGTGACTTAGTTTAGATTTTCATTTAGTACTTTATTCATTCAATACACTATGGTTACGTCATTGGTCTGAATTGAATAATCATAATTCACATAATTGGAAGCCCTAATTAATTTCGTTTGGAGACAGAAATGGATAATTCTGTTATTTCTTGGACATACATGTAGGCTTTGTCTTAAATTTGCACTGTGGCACCCCCAGGCAGCGCATTGCAGAGATACTGATCCTCATCCTGGGTACTGATGCTGTCTAATCAATACAGAAGAGGATGATGAACTGCAGTAATAAAATATTTATTCTCTTTCAACACGGGCGTTTGTTTAGAAACGGATTGATTTGTTTGCGGTGGCTGAATTGGGTTCATGCTGGATTGTGTTTGCGTGAGAGTGGTTGCTCCAAAAGACAAAAACACTTTTATCATCAAGAGCTAGTAGAAAGTCCCAAACTCCTGGGGAACATTATTTTTTTGGTTAGCAACGGTGTCCTCCACCTATGTCCTCTCAAATATTACAATTAAATCTTGATTTAATTCTCACGTTGAACATCCCATTTCTTCAAAAATCCACATCTCTGAGTGGACTTCTGGCTCTTGGGACTTTTTACTCAATGTGGCCTTTTGACGCTTCTATATATAATGTAGTCTGCGGTATTCTTGAGCGCAGTAGATTTTGCTACCTGCAGCTATACCAAGTGTCAATGGACTGTATTTCTGTTGTCTTTCTGTCGTTCAAAATTTACTAAAACACACCATTCTTTAACACAATTTTTGTAACGTATTTACACTAGTTAAAGAAACTTGGATTTCAGCTTAACATTTGAAGGTTTAGAATGTTAGATTAAGTATTTGATTAGACTTCCTTAATTTTGCAAAAATCAGAATTTACTCGAGCACATCTTCTCCGTAATGTAATGCTTTCCATTCACTTACGATCGCGTAACGGTGATCTAATGATAAGTGTGTCCTGTCAGTTAACGCAAATATCAACAATATTTCATTTTTTGGTATAGAAATTGTAGATGTCATTCTTAATTCGCTAGGAAATTTCTCGTACTAATATTAGAGTACCTATCCAATTTGAGCAGTAGGAAGAATCAATACGATAAGTATCGTCATTTGCTTGTACAGTTTTTAATCCGGTACTATTTACCGCTTAGCCTACATCGTGTATTTTGAATCAGTTTATTCTACACATCATGGTTATCACTCATCATCCTGTGTTTTTCCTTCAAGTGATCATTTTCCCGGCTTTCCTAAGGGATGTCGTCTTTTTAAGTATCGGGAAAGTTAACACACAATGACTCAGAAACCTGTTTCGTCATGTGAGTGATAAGATTTTATGATTGTCTTATTTCTGTTTGCTTTTAGCTATGAGCGGATGCTGCTGTTTGACCATCAGAGTTCAATTTTCTTTTGCAAAAATGTTGCTTTTATATTGTACAATTTGCAGCGGATTGCCAATTATTGTAAAAGCTATATTATTACTACTGTACTGCCGCTTTTCTTTTTGGGTAATAAGTGAAGATAGTTAATGGTGTTATGAGCTGTCGGTTGTTTTTACCTTAGATCCACCCCTACTGATCTGAATGTTTGGTACCGCATGTGAGCAGAAGATTCACAAACGGATCTTCTCTCCGTGTCCTTTGTTACGGAGTAAGAAGTCGAATTATATGTCTTAGTTGTATGCTTGGTTTTATTTGTGGTGAAGAGTTGGAAAGTCTTAAAATTGAGTGTCAGTGTTCTCATTAAATTCTGTTTTTGCTGTCCATTTATTGTGGCATTATTGTTTCGTCGGTAGCCAACTATTCTGTCCTAAGGTACATAATCAAGTTCGTAACATATTGTTTGGATTTCTTACTTTGGGTTGATCACTAGATTGATTGGCGGTACTTTGCTTGTTTTAGTGCTTCATTGTGTCTTTTTTATAGTTACCTTGTTAATTTACTTTTACTTGAGAGTCTTAGGAAATTAAAACATGTTATTAAAACGTTGAACGTTAATGCAGTTTAATACAGGTGTTTTTATGGTGTGATTGTCTGATTGTGAATGTCTAATTAGTTTTGTAATTTCTTTGCAAAATAATTATAATTCTGTCGTTGTCAAATTTATTACACATAATTAAGTGAAGAAGCTTCTATGAGGTTTGTGGATTCTCGTCAGAAATGTTTCACACTAACTCAAAACATGTAATTCACTTTACAGTATTTAGTGCTATTTTAAAATAGTGATGAAATCGTTTCTGCAAAGAGCAAAAATCTGAAATGAAACATAAAGTTTAAGTACTGGAGAGTACAGTGAAAACAAGACTGAGTGAATTCAAATCCAAATTCGTGAGCATGGCCGCATTTGTTACTTGACTATACCTGATCCAGTGTGGTTTACTGATGTAAAAGACTAAGTTATTATCCACAATACCAGAATACTTGAATATAACTTGAACAAATTAGAATTTTAATTCGAGGCCCTAGAATTAGAAAATACAATAAAATAAGTGGCCGATGTCTGCTGTCCGTGATCCTTTGACCAAGGTCACCATATTATTTTCAAAACCCCTACCCCAGGTATCTACCCTACAAATTACATTACTCTAGCGTTTGCAAATAAATCAAACATGAATAAAAAAAGTGGAAAACTGGATGCCTTACTTAACGGATTGAAAAATCGGCGATTCTCCTAGGGCCTAGAACAACGACGCTAGCGCTTGCAGATCAAACGTGAAATATTTCAACGTACTGGGTTGACCGGCGTTAATAGAATCCGGAAGTTTCCGGAGCAGAAATTCGTAATAGTACATTCTTATATAAAACATTGCTAGTTGGTCACATTGTTCACTACTTCGTTTAATTGTATGGCTGTTAACAGAGCAACAAAACGAACTGTGGGGAAAATGAAACAAGCTAGTTATCGGACAAAACAATATTTTTGATAACTAAAATACAGATAAACAAATTGACATATCTATGACGTCGAGATAAAGTGATTCAGTTTATCAATGGCGTGTCAGACACCATTTGACTGTCTGTATGTTGTTATGTGTAATACGCTAAACGTTTTATAATTGCAGGTAAATTTTGAATAAATGCTATGACTTCGCCTGACCTTGGCCACCTTTTAACCAACTGGCCGGTCAACATGCATACAAACGTAATATCAGCAATGTAAATGCTGTCAAGTTTAATTAACTATTATGAACCACCAAGACAATATTATATTGTTTGAAAAACTTAACTGTAATCATTGATTAACTAGACGTGAAGTAACACCAGGTGTTTCCTGGTAAGCAACTGCTGGTCCGCGTTGCAGTTCATTCATAGGCGGGTTTTTCTGCACCGGAAGTTGTGGCAAAAGTCGCAACACCAGGAAGTTTAAGCGTATCCTGTATGCGTAAGTTTTTGTACGTCAAATAGGTCGATGAATGAATAAGACTTGACTTCAGGAGTGTTTACTAGCTCTTTCTTGTGCGTGTAGCCTTTAAAATCATCCATTGCCAAATTGGTAACATGGAGATGAAGTACTGTACTCTCACTTTTCTGGACTATAGCATTATCTTATTCTCAATTTGAAATGAATTCGAAAATTATATGCTTTTTGGTTTATGTTGTGTTGTGTTATGCTGTGTTATATTGTTTTGTGTTGTGATGTGTTATGTTGTGTTGTGTTGCGATGTGTTATGGTATGTTATTTTTGCACTGTCGTGTGTATTCCGTTATATTTGTTGATTTACAGTAGGTTCTGTAGGTATTCGTAAAACAGGCAGCGTAGTGAGATCTAGTGGTTGAGAGGAGATGCAATGTTCGTCTAACTTTTACCACCCTATCCCCCGTTAACACTTCTGAAAATACTTTTCGAACACTTGCAATATACTTTATACAATCTTTTAAAGTTAGTTCGGTGAAGCGGGTTAAACTCTCTCTTTGGCTGTTTAACGCCTGTCTATAAGTTTTTGTGTTGAGGAATACCCTTGGTTGCATCTAATGGGCATTGCTAAATAGCGGCGTATCGTACATGTTTTCTTGATGCACTTTTAAATTGACCACTGTTGTTTTATTTTGTTGTTTCTTCGTATTTGCCACATGTTTACATTTTCGGAGTATTTTCAACTGTAAAAGTCAAACAATAGCTTTTATCATAAAACTGCAGCATTTTTTCCATTCGGATAACCTTCTAGACCTTGAAAATGCCAAACCTCAATTTAGGCTGAATATGAAAGCGTGCATTTTTGGTTGATAAGACATACTACGTCACAACCCCCACCCCACCCCCACTCCCCACAAAACAACCGTTGAACAACGAGAAAAGGCGGTTGCGGTGCCGTTGTTGTGTTGCATAATTGTGCTACATAGGTTGACACATTCATAGCAACCTTATTTAATTGTACTGCTTTGAGTTGCAATATTCTGTGTGATTATGAGTAGCACGACTCACAGACTCAACATGAATTTCAATCTCAACCTGTACTGGAGACAACTCTGTTTTTCTTGCGCTGGCAATAAGCCGGTTTTCCGCCTTACTGGAAGATGTGTGACAATAACCTCACAACGTTCACTTTTCTCGTTACACTTTGATCGAGTTTATAAAAACTTGAGATCATTTATTGTAGCCTGTAGATTTGAAAGAATCCTTGTACAATCGGTACTGGTAGTGAGTTATGTGCACGTGAGCATGTAGCGGGGCAGGACGTATTTGGAACTATGTACGTCATAATAACCTGACTACGTTCACTTTCTGTTTATAGAATTTATAATGCTGATTGCTTTGATAGCAGCTCCTCGAACAGGTGACTGTTTGAGGAATTGACTCATTTTGCGATTAATTACTAATGAAAGGCGATTTTTGCAGTCGTAGATGGGGCACACTGCCACAGTAGAACTAAGTATTTTATGTGTAATTAGAACGCTTTTTTGTAAAATGTATATTTCTCAAGCACCGTGTCAAATCTCTCGCCGCACAAATACGCTGGCCAACGCAAACTAAATCAATTTTGACAGATTTAAAAAAAAGCAGAACCATTCAACCTATGTTCATAATTGGAGTGTACTGAGGAAAACTATTTGGCCTTGAGAAACTAGGCTGCTCCCAACAGTAGAAGCTTCTGATTTTGCAAAACCTAACCAAATTAACACCATTGACGACATGTGGGGCTTCAACACGAGCCCAGATTTTACAGCGTATTTATAAACAGTTTACGCTTCAGTCCACCAGTTTTGCCTACGTGTTTATGCAACTTCAATTAAAATTTAGCCTTTCCTATAAAACTGCAGCCAGCAGGCTTGGTGTCAGCGAAGATGTCAGCAGCTAGTGTGTCACACTGTGGACGCCGTTGACGTCATTGCAGGCTTGGTCACCGTAAGATGCCAGCAGTTAGTGTGTCACACTGTGGACGCCGTTGACGTAATCATCAGTCATTCGTTATGTAATTATATTTATAGTGTGTCCACTGACCACAGACAACTAGGCAGCAAGGCTATTCAGTTTATCCTACTATATAATTTGCGACACTTTGACCCTTGGCAACCAAATCTGTAATGCTTGAAAATTCCACTTAATGGTGAATTTCTTATAAAAGAAGTTTAGTTTTGATTACTAAGATAAAACTTCTTAAGAGGTTTTCTGGGGTTTATCTTATGACGTTTAATTATATAATTGAGCTCAAAAGTAGATATTGGTATTAAAGCAAGTTTTGCTTAAATATTCTATTTCAGCATTTAGAGACAGATACACAGTAGCATTATGTTCTTCTATTAATGGTCAACAACCTAACAGAAAAATGCAAACTGCCACAATATTATTTAACTGTGCAAATAATGATACTGTTTTGTCCTGCAGCTGAGCCTATTTTTCCAAGAGCTGTACAGATTTTGAGCCTCTGACCAATGAAGGCGTTGACCTCAGCACACATTGCATGAATTGCATAGTGATGACAGTAATGCTGGTTGGGCAGATGACTGTTCAGCAACATTTTACTTCACCATTAACAGACAGTATTTTGAACACGCAAAAAATATGTGCTGCCACTAATTTTTATACAATATTGCACACTTGACATTAATGATTTAACAGTAGTCAAGAAAATCAGGTGCAAAGGATTTCGAAGGTACACGTAAAGACAAGGCTCGTTTCCCGTAGCGTTTTTAAGCAACATTTTTGAAAGTTTTTGGAGAATTTTCATAGGTTTCGACTTTAAAATCGAAACCTGAGTTAACGAAATTACCTAATATGATAATAAAATGGTTAATAAACAAATAAAAATCTCTGTATAGTCACTATTATAAATTAAGTTAATTAATTGTTGAAATTTGTATTTATAAGGGTTTCGAGCTTATTCAGAAGGGTATTAATGTTGTCTGTGTTGTATTATATTTGATTTGATGTTTGAAAACACCTCCTGGTACTTGAACAAAGCACGATGGTTTAGTAAAATTAATTAATTGTTGTTTTCTGCAGGTAATTATAAGGTTAGTAAATTGTAGCAGAGATCGCAGGTCGCACTACTGCCCCATCCCCCTTCTATCATCTCTATGCCTAATCCATTAGTATACTTGATTAACTTTGACCCCGTCCGATATAAAGTTTTCCTATTATTAATGAATCGATTGATGTTTATTTGTGATGAACCTCGTCGTACAGATCTCTGCCTCGTCAGCCTCGTAAATAATTAAAGTCAATGAAATTGTTCTGTCTGCTCTTACCTGGTTGGCCAGATTGTAGGGTTCGCATAGCGTTCATTGACTAGTGTTTTCTAAACTAAATACATGCATTTTGTTTTCTCTGATTATACGCAGTTTGTAAATAATTGTGCCTCTGTTTAGAGATGATCAGTAGAAAACAAACAGCGTCTGTGTAGGCTTAAAATTCTCGGCTAAGTGACCAATGAAGTAATGACCTTTTCAAGTGAAGCGATTTGGCTTGGGTTAAGTATACATAATGAATCGTAATGTCGGTATTTGTGTGTATTTTCTTTTTCCTAAAAACTGAAGTTGTTGTTAAATATCGTTGTAATAATCATCGCTCTTTAATGCGGAAGATTTCAAGTTAAGGCGGATCTATTACCTCGTCACGATAGGTGGCGCGTCCATGCAGTACGTTACGAATTAGTCTTATTTGGTGTAGCAGTGACCTCAATAACATGCAGCATTTGCTTTTTGTGTGTTATAGATTGATTTCTTATCATTAATTATTTAAATATGGCACTTTACTTTTTGCAGGAAATTGGTAATATGAGGTGACATACCAAAGCAGCTCGATAGTTGGCAGCTAAAGGTTATTCAGGTAAAATATTTCCTTGGGAATGTATCAGTTTACATAAACGTGGCTTGTACAAAGGAACCCGTGTACTGGGATTCTTCCTATAATTGTCACAAGTACATGTAACAGGAAAGGTTGATGTTTTCTAGATTTGCTAATACATGTACATTAGATGTGTTTAGCAATACATTAAAAGTTACTAAAATTCAACACATTTTGAGAACCAAAGTCCAACGACGTTGTCACTTCAATTATTAGAGGAAGCTTGAAGTTAGACATGCCAACTGCTATTTAAGCCGTTTTCAAAAATTAGTTTTAAAAAATTCGAAAATTTTAGTTCTCTGCGTTTTTTGTTCAGTGTAGGTAACACTAAGAATACATGCATTTGTTGACTACAGTGACTGCCATTGAGAATTATGCTATTTAAAATTAGTCACATTTTCAGTCGTGGAGTCCATGCAACCAGGAAGAGATTCCTACTTGTCCTCCCTGTATAAATGACTGCAGTGTTCAGTATTTATCATAGCAATCTCAGATAAGAGCATGCCTTCCCTGTGGCAAGCTGACTAGCTCTTTGTTTACACACTGTATCTGGTTCATTGCTGTAAGAGTGAAAGTCCAAAATACCTTTCCTTTGTTATTGTAACGATTTAGCTCCCAAGGTTTCCATTTTATATCCTATAGTCATTCACAATCTCACATGCAGAAGCAGAAATCATTCAAATGGTACACCCAAAGGCAAAAGCAATTCGCCAATATGAACGTCATGCTACTAGTCTGAACAGAATTCTCTCTCTCTCTCTCTCTCTCTCTCTCTCTCTCTCTCTCTCTCTCTCTCTCACTCACTCACTCACTCACTCACTCACTCACTCACTCACTCTCTCTCTCTCACTCACTCACTCACTCACTCACCCACTCACTCTCACTGAAAGAAGTAAAAAGGGACAGATTCATGGAAAAATTTAGAAGTTTAGATTTAGTATTTTTAACAATCGGAAATGAACATTGGTGCATTAACTGTTAATTCCTATAGAAATGCGTTCCCTAGCTTCTAGGCTGATGTGAGGTATATGCTGTGTTCATCACGCGGCTTCTCTGCCCTTCACAGCATTTGTTTTTACAAATGTTTTCGCACCAAGTATTTAAAATTTCTGCTCATACTTTTTCTCACAACGTTTTCAGGAACAAGCAGCTGCATTACGAACGCCTTTATATCAGTGGTACTATGTCAGGGCCGTTCCTATTTTGGAAAGGTTACACAAACTCGCCATTTCAAGATTGTTGGTACTGAGATCTTATATAAAAGCTGCCATGTCTATCTAGACTGCTGTACGAAAATTTCTGTATTAATGATCAGTCGTCACTCGTTTTTGGCTTGTTTCTTTACATGTTTTTGTGGTTTTTCTAATAAAGCTGATGTCTAGATAATGCAATCTCGATAGTGTATCACAGATTGCCAAATAAGCACCAAATCTAAACGTTGCTCGTTAGCTATACCACCGTTTAATTATGAACCTGGAAACTATGGTCCCCCCCTCCCCCACATTTCTTAAGTATCAAAATTGTCATTGCTTTTGCCCGACGTTGCGAATGCAGCTTAAGTGTGTATTCTTTGCTATCTAGTCTATGTTGTTTTAACCCAGGGGCATTTTGCAGTGAAAGTTAGAGCCCTGTGAAGGATAGATAAAGTAAACATTGCTTTGCAGCCTTTTCCGTGTTTATTTTAAAATTATATTTTATGGGCTGTGAAATTTAGTACAGGTGGTTCACATTCTCTTGTTTTGGACAAGAACTGTTTGCACTGACTGAATTAGTCAGTTTTTTATATTAGCTCTAGTTTATTTTCTAAATAAAGCTTTTGGACGTCGTTATATTTAATTTGTTTTGTGTAAATCTATGGTTTATAATGTTGTTTAAACGTACATTCTATTATGTTTTTTCAGGTGGCTGGAAGTGGACTGTAGTGGAGTCAGCATACTCAGCACTGGCTAGTGCTAGAAAAGTTGCTTTGTACATTACTCCCAAACAGAGAAAAGCCAAACATTCTCTTTCAATATGACGTCCACTGTGATAAAAAAATGTGCAAGTAGTACATTGACACTTTGCTTCTTGTTCTCGCTGGTAGGTGGCACCCTTGAACCAGAGTCACCAGAAACAGGCTCAGTGTCTCCATCTAATGGCACATTAACATATAAATCCATGCCTACGTATAATCCCAAGGGGATGGAATTTTTGTACCAAGCAACGAATCTCTTCTTGGACATCTTGGTGCTGAATCGCAGCTTTCCAGGTAGGACATAATGACGAATGTTAACATATCACTTTCTTTTTCTGATCTTCACACACAATAAGTAATGATTCTAAAACACCACATATTGGAAAAACTTATAGGATTATTAAGTAAGAAAATGAGAAGAGCCTAATGAGAAAATAAGCAACAAAACTAATTCCTTCAGAATAACTGTTTACTGGAACAGTAGAAGTTAGACTGATTTAAAGATGTAAAGACCTTTTAAATTAGTTTTTATCGTCTAGTTTTTGGAAAATAGTCATCGCAAGGCACTATCCACCATGCTATCACAATGCGAAATGAAATTTTTTGCTAACGGGCAATTGTCTCTTATAGCAAATTATATTTCCAGCAGTTCTGCTAAATTTGAATTCTATGGCCAGTTGGTTATGAGTAATAGCCATAGTAAACCGTTCCCTTAAACAGATCTTTTGTTCACTTATGATCATAGTGTTATTGATAGTATTCCCTATTGTAAGTTTTAATAAGAACCTATTGCAACGTAATAAAAGCAGCTCTTATGTTGACATTCGAAATTGACATTCTTCTTTGAACATTTTGGAATTTGATAAAGTGATGTGTGTAATGTGGTATGTTAATCGCTGTAGAATTTTTTAATTATTTTTCTTGTTGAAATTTGTGGATTTTTTTCTAGACCTTGCTCTTGGACTGATGTATGTAATTGTATGTCTGTGAAGCTCTGCTCAGTTACCACTACTGCTAAGTAACTTAACTGGTAATGCATCCATTTTAGCAGGTTTCAGAGGGTCAACCATCGATCAGGGGTGATTTAAACATGATATGGCCCATGGTAAACTGATTACGCCAAGTTTTGTTATCGACATTGACATCAAAACTGGGCCAGCTGTTTACCGATTTGTAAGAGACTATAGAGAGGGTTTGATGAAAGCTCATCCCTGACTGAAAGTGATTTATTACAAAATTGAAACTAGTTTGTATAATAAATACGAATTTAAAGTATGCGTAGGCTCTTTCCTTTTACGTAAATTAAATTGATGTGTTTTTCTTTAAAAATTTAAAATATGACCTCATTAGAACATTTGATCCGTTGAGAAACTTGTTTTCTGGCAAAATTTTACTATAAAAAAGTTAGGTTTTTGTCAGTGTTGTCGTTTGACTCATTTTTTGTACAATTATTACCTTAGCTTTTTCATAAAAGTTTTCGTTATTTACCTATGTACTAGTACACCTAATGTAGAGGTCTTTTGTTGACATTTTTTTCGTTTGTTTCTAAAGTAAATTTGTTCTTGGAATCATAGTAGGCTACCTTGATGACTTGAAGCATTGTAACGCAAAAAGTTATCTGGTTTTATATTCATGAAAAAATTTTGCGCCATTTTCGTTCATGTATTCAATTGTTACAAAATAAAAATACCTGCGTTAAAAGTTAAAAAGCATGCTACATTAAAGAAAATACAGTTCATTTCTTTTTCAACACATAATTACTGATGTGCACAGTTCACGAGATCCAACATTATCGACTTTGGTCAGGTCAAAGAGGCTGTGATCAGGGCATCGCATTGGTTCAAAATGCCGCTGCTGTGCCATTGGCATTAATGGGATGCTAATTTTTGTGACATTTTTACATGACGCTTTTCAAATCAATCATATTTTAATGCATTAACCATGTGAATAACATAATAACATTTATTAGAAGGCGTTGATTAAACCTTTTAGCGCCATATAACCTGACATTTCACTAAATTACAGGAGTTAACGCGCTAATGGTATTCAAATTGCCATGTTTGCATCTTAGGGAAATCTTTCTCTCTCTTTTTGCCACCTATCTTTTTCTTCTTTCTCACTAACTCTGTCTCTCATCTTCCTTAACTTCCTCATCTTTCTTTTTGTCTTTCCCCATCTCTCCGTCTCTCGGCCTCTGCCTGTCTGTCTCTCTTTTCTCACTGACTTGTTCTGCGCGTTTGCTAAGTTAGACGTCCCTTAACGCTTCAGATTAAAAACATATTTTAAATCTCAACTGTAACTTACTTTACACGTGCCTTTGTCGTTTGAATACTATGATCATGTTTTAACACTTGCTTAACTTTACTTTATACTTATAACCGAGATCCCCAACTTGCTATTATTCTAACCTAAATTTTCAACAGTCATTTGCTATATATCGTTTTAATGACAGGAATGTTCTTTTAGCTATTATGTGCAAAATTTTCAAAAACGAATAGCATATGCATAGGGACCTGAAGAGTAATACAAGGCGACTTTTCTTTTTCATTAAAATAACTCTCACACCTACATTCACGGCAAGTATTTGAACTTCAAATGGTCTCGGTCTAATAATAGTGTAATGAAAAATGATTTTACAGCTGGGGCGGTCCGGGTTTGCATCATACCTTACTGCTGCCATTGAATATGTGACCCAAGGTAATGTGAAACAAATTTACACTTGGTGTACTGAAAACGAAGAAGTTAACAGAGAATATTTTACTTTCTGACGAAACATATTGGCACATGTACTGAGATATAACACTTGTGAAAAATCTTTTATTGTAACCTTGCTCATTTATTTGTTGACCATGGTCACAAGATAGTAGATGGGAAGATGAATTGTGTGATGATGATGACAAAATAATAAGTTCACATGCAAAAATTCTAAAACCTCAGCACTGCTAGCTCAGGACTCCACAGCAAGTCACAGTCACTTAACACTAAATTTAATTTTTTCATAAGGTTTGTTTCAACAAGGGTTTGATTCATATTGTAAACAGACACAGGGCTTCCTGTCTAGGTGGTCTGAAAATTATAGCGAAGGAACTAAGAAGCTGAGAGCATGCAGGAGCTAACGTTGTAGAGTTTTGCATCGAGATTCATGATAACGTGCAATTGGCAGTCTGCGTGTCTTCGTCACAGTGATGACCACAAGAAGACGCATAAAGTACATTAAGCGTGATTTTACAGAAATTAAGGCACAGCGCGTGTTGTCACGCCGCTCAAGCTGATTGAAATTCAAACAGTTTTATTCTCTGGTTTTACGAGGATTCGTGCTTACAACATTGTAGGTCAAAATGCTCTTAAAACAGCACAGCACGCCCAGACAATGTACCACAATCCCTTTTAGTGTGTCGCAATATTACATTCGCTTTTGCAAAGACTTGAGTTTATTAGGCGATTTCGGTGATTAACGTGAAATATGGGTGAACACTTTATAAAAGTTTGTTAAGGCTGAAAGTGAGGTTAACATAAAACCTAGTATGTGAACACCAAATTTTAAATTAGAACAAGTTCTCTGTGTTGCGTAAATTTAATTTATGGTAACAGATTACTTGTAATTGAATTACTTATTCATTACGCCAAAGAAAGGGAATTCTTCATTAATGAAAATTTGAATTCTTGTACATCGCGGTTCATTATTCTTACATAATTACATGTATGTCTAATAATGTGCATAATAGGTGTTTATTGGTGCACACACATTATGTAACGATGATTATTACTTGTGCCAGAAATTATTACCAGCGAAAAAGTAAAAGTTTCAAAACATTGGGAAAATGCAGGTTTATTTTCACTCTTTTCCTCGCTTAGCGGAAGAAGTTCTCAATTTCAAGTTTATGTTGATAATAGTAATTAGGAAGTGATTTTTGATACTTAGATAACGGTGATTTTACGCCCGACTGCAGCAGCGGTTCACCGTACAATGTATGTGTGAACGTTGTTGTAACATGAGATAGTTATTCTATTCTGATTGACCTGTTTGTTTTTCGAGTTATGCTACTTTGAATCATTTTCAGAAGTTTTACACATCACCAGTGATCCAAACCCACCATTATAAAGTCTATACGTACCTAAAATTTTTTATCATTTTCTTTCATATAAATGCCTCGGACTTATTAAATTGGAAATGATTAAACTAACTAAATTCTCACGTTTGCCTTGTTACCACGGAGTTTGCCACGTTGCCTCTTACTTGCAGACCTTTTTTTAGTTTCCATGGTAACAAATTGTCTGTATCAAGTTCTACTATGCGTTCAAGCGCCTGAAAAGTAAATTATTTGTTTTTTAGCCAGATATTTCCAAAAAACAAGAATTTTCCACATGTACTTCAGTGTGTTGATGAGAATTTGAAGCTCAAAACATTTGCGAATAAATAATGTTAACTAACTAATTTAATATTCATTATTAGATAATAACATTTGTGGCGATTTAATGCAAGTGTTGCATGAAAGCAGTTAGTCGTGATGAGACTGAAATAGAAAATATAACATCTAAACTTATAGGCGCTGTTGACCATTTCAGTTTAAAATATTTAAAAGCTTTTCTGTTGTTGAGAGGTTAGCTTTAATTAAAACCTGCATATGTATGTAATAAAGCTGGTGCTCGAGAGAGCTCCTCCATATTGATATGCTCATGACTGACACGTATTTTGACAAATTACAGGGGTAAAAGCACTCGGCGTAAATTAACTAAATACAGCTAGCATCTTGCTCAAGGTCTGAAGGCTTGCCCCGGGCACAAAAGTGAAAGTACCGTAATACTGGTGGGCGTAACACGTAGTTTTCTTGGAAAATGTCGTATTTTTAATTATAGAGTCATTTTTGAAAATTATGTGCTCGATATCCTATTCCAGTGAAATCCGAATGGCGTAATTTCAATTCATATTTTATTATACACTTCCATACCACACGCTACTGTAAAAACGAGGTACAAACTTTTTGACGTGAAAGAGGTAGAAATCTCAAAACTAAGATCCGGGCAAGTTATTTACTTATATTCTTCAACTACACTTAAAACTAATCTCCTGATAAACAAATAAACAAACTCATAAATTACATTTGATATTTGTCTTGTCCATTCTCGCCAGAATTAGTAGCTATAACCATAATAAATTTTATTTTATTAGTGGGAATTAAGTTAGAAATCTTGTAATATCTTTTTTCATTTTTGTCAGTCTTAAAAATGGCAGTCTTGGCACTATGGGCATAGCTAATCTTTAGCTGTTCGACTTAAAAAACGTGTACAAGTTTTTAAAATAGTTAAAACAACATTTTTCAAAATAATAACTGAATATTTTTTCACATGTCGTTCAGTAATAGAATTCCTGATAATCCTTTGTGTACTATGTACTTGGTGCAATTTTGCAACTGGCTTTTGTCTTAGTTACTAACATCCTTATTTTCACACTGTTGCAATCATCTTGATAATTTTGTTTAATTCAGATGTATAAGTTTTGACTCCCCATTCAATAAAAATGATTTATTGCATCCCATTGACTTTAATATTAGCCCTATAATTATCTTGTGCAGAAATGTCACTGAGATTTTGCTCTCTGCGTTTCCTCGTTGTCAAATTTTGCCGAAACTGTGAATAGGATTAAGATGTTCGTGAACATCCGTCAAGAAAATGACCTAATAATATGTAACAATAAATAATGTAATCATTTCATCTACTGGCCTTCATCACTATGTTAACCTTGATCAGAAGCTTGACTTAAATGACTGGGGTTTACGTTACATGCAACTGTAATTAAAATCATGCTGCGTCAGTTACAGTGTGTTAAGTTAGTCGTATAATGTCGGAAATCTTTTTTACCTTGATTGTTTATGTTGCTCTTGATATTTGTCTGATTATCAATAAAGAAATGCCAGATTTTGGAAAAGTAATTATATACTAACCTGTTGTTATAAATAAAAGTACAAAAGCTAAATTATTAGCTATATTATTGGTAAAGTTTTTATGTACACAGATGTAGTTTTATTGTACACTGTACATAAATTTACAAGGATACTATAGTGAGCATTTCACTGTTATGTTTCTACATCTTGCTCGGTATTGTTATTCATTATTATTAAACCTAAAGAATATTAATTTACAGATAAATTTATTGGTCTGTTTCCTTTTTGCTTTAGAATTAGCGACCTTATTTAAAATAATAAGTGCATGACAGAATTATGATTGCTGATGGTGGCAGTAATTTAATTACAATCGTCTTTAATAAAACGAGAAGAGTATTTTGTGCTTAGTATTATCATGTGGGTAGCATTAGTAGTAAGAAAAATATGGCACAAATATCAACATCAGCTTGTGTAATCTACATGGAGTTATCTATTTTAACAAAAAATTATCTTCAAAACCTGTTCTCAACAAAACGTGAACGAGGTCAATATGCTTTTGCTGTCAGAAATCACGAAAAAGGGCTAATTATCCTCCAGCAATTACAATATGAAGAGGCTTAGTATTACAGAGTATTAAACTGCTTGCGATTTTTGATGCTGTTTTATTATTTGATAATTAAAATCTAAATTGTCATAGCTTTTTGTTTACAAGTATGGTGGTGGACCAAATAGGACCTTTGTCTTAATGTGACAAGCTTTGTTGCGCTGCAGTTTACTATCTGATACTAATGGCAGATAAAAAAGTAATATAGGCAACAATGATAATTTTTCCTGTCTCTAGTTTCCGGATAACAAAACCACATTTCAGTCATGTATACATCTCGACAGTTTTTGTTTACATTTGTCCTTCCTGTCACATTTAACTTCTTCTGTTGTCTAGTTGTCTGCCTACAATATATAGAACCTACTATTTTTTGGAAAAGTTGTATTTGAATTTGAACCCTTAACCTTCCATTGATACCTGTCAACTTAGCAATTTAGGCAAGTTAATTCAGAATCTCGTAAACTAATGCAAACGCTCATAAGTCAATTTTTATGCATTAATATTAGTTTTATGAAATATTTATTAATTATAACCAAGTGCACCTTTGATATAAGTTATGCAAAAAACGGGTCTTGTTAATTATTCTTTGTTTTGTTTTTTGTTGCAGATGTAACGTCTAATGGGACACAGTTTTCGCTATATAATTTATATGATCCCGATAGTCCTTATCACAGCTCGGTAAATACTATTTTAGATTTATTAGAATTGTTAAAATTAAATGTTTTGCCAATAATAATATACATTATTTTTAAAATTACGCATTGTATGATAGTTTTATGCCAGTAATGCAACATTCATACATTGGTCGTTTTTCGATAAAGCTCATTGATTTATTACCTAATTTTGATAAGCTGGAGGAAGCCCTTTTAATATAATTTACATATGTACATAATGTAATTTAAGGTAATGTGGTTAATACACTTTGATGTAATGGAATTTATTTAATACTTGCTGATGGAGTACCTTGTTACTTTGTTACAATATATTGCTGTCCACAGCACAATAACAGTTCACAATGTTCTTGTAAGAATTGAGTAATAGCACTGAAAATTACCTAAAGCTAAACTTGATGCGTTTCTTGTAACCTTTTCCATGGCTTATAAAGCTGTCAAGAAAGCCGCTTTCTTGAGTGTAGCCGCCTCTGCTTCTTGACGTCAGCATCATTAATTAGGAGAAACCTGGCTAAAAGCCTGCAAGCATTTAGAGCTGTTGTTTACGTCACAGACTTGTGTATTTTTCTTGGGTTCTAAAATAGTCATGCCCTTGTGGTCTGCCTTACCTCATTAGCTGTACACTTTCACTTTAGGCTAAACACACTGAGCACTTAGGCTTACTACTGTTGTCTACACAAGAGCTAATAGTAGAAAAAATATATTTTTAAGTTCAGCTTAGGCGTCATTAACACTCTTTTAATGCCATTGGCACACATATACTATTTGTTCAAGGAATTTCGTTGATGGGTTTTTCCACTCCCAGAGACAATAGAGCAGACGATCCAACTTGATGCAATCTTACAGTCCTCTTACTTGGCTAAGAAGTTACTAATTACGGAGTAAACCCACATTTATGTTGGGACAGGCGGAAATGTGAAAAGATAAGAACTGGTCCACTATTTTAAAAGGAGATCTTTGTGATACATGCTCAGGGATGTGTATAGTTTGATAACCGTATGTTCAAGATATGATCATCAATAAGAATCTTAGTCTGCCAGTTACCAATACCTGAAAAAGTTAAGTCAGTAAGTCAGATTTAACTGAGTCAGATTAGAATTAGCATTAAATTTAGATTATAATTACACAGAGGAACGTGTACGTACATGTCACTTAAGTCGCAGTAAGTGTAAATAATACGTGTCAAGGTTTTTGGTAATCTACTGGAAATGTTTAAACCTTTTGTTCTTGGAGCAACTCAGACACCCACGGCAAATAATAACAATGCATGTTTTCCTGGAACACTATCATGATGGAGTTGCCTTGCAAAAATGTTGCCTAAGTTTCTTCTAGAATGCTTAATGTCATAAGCACTAGGAAGCAATGTCGAAAGAAGTACACTTAGGGAAAACTAGAAGGCTGTGATGATTGACCACTGTTGGACTTCACAACAGACAGAAGTAAAAATAATAATTTCAAGTTTACAGGCTTTCACTATATCACTTTTATGAAGATATCGTCCGACATATATAATTTAATGGAATTACTCTTCATACTTTTACTGTTGTTTTCAGCTATTACAATGGGAAGTTGGTTTCCTGGTCTGTGCAATAGTGGGCGTTGTGTACATTGTAGCCATGTTTTTCACTGCCATTATTTTTGGCTGTTGTCGTTTGTTTGGCGGTTGCGGTGCCCAGCAAAGCAAAATGGATGGAAAATATGCCAAGTGTAAACGCATCAGTTATGGTACCATGTTCTTTCTGGTCACTATGCTTATGCTGTAAGTAGCACCAGAGACTTAATGAAATACTTTGCATTCTGTTGATCTAGCAGTAAAATTCATGCCTGATAAGTTGAATATGCTAGTGTTAACTTGCTTAAAGAGGATTTGGAGCTCTGTTAATTCCTTTTTCACAGATAATTACTTGTTGTTCAAGGCTTGAGTTGAGAAATTTTAGTCGAGTTTAACTTTTCTTTCTGGAAAAAACTACCGAGCTATGTGTTGATTTTCTTAGGAATTTTGAATGTAATAGATGAATCGTACATTGATTAAATTTGAACATCATTAGTTATGCATTGATCTGCTTTTAGGTTTGGCGTCATTTGTACATTTGTTACAAATGAGTATGTTGAGAGCGCCATACTGGACATACCTACAAAGCTGCATACCAGTCTACAGGATGTTGACACCTATCTCACTCACACAAATACGGAAGCTAGAGTGGTGCTCACTAAAGATTATCATGAGCTAGTCAAATCTCGAGTTGATCGCGACTTACAAAGTAAATAAAGAATCCTTCGATACGAAAGTATTATAATGTGTTATGTTAACACACGTGGTTAGTTCAGAGATATCAGCACACTTAACACTGGTCATCTTAATTTAACTGAGAAAACAATAATAATGATAAACCTTTTTTTGTTTATGTTTGGCAATTGTAGGTGCTTAACATCACAGCTTGCTATGTCAGTAGATTCCTACCCCTTGTGAAATTTAATTATCTCGTTCATTTTCAGATGCTGGCGAATTGCTACTTGAAGATTTAATGAAATTAACGGGACTTACTCGAGCAATGGCTGATCTTAATGCACTGAGTCAACGTTAGTACTTCTTCCTGTTTGTACTGATAGGGCTAGTTAACAAAAATTTATTACTGACACATTATAGACAAACAGTTTTGATAAAAAATCTGAATATGTCGAAATACAATAATTTCATAATATACATTAAATAAGTGTCATAATATTTATATTATTCATAATTTAATAATGTCTCTAATATAGAAATTAACTGTTAGTGATGGATAAACAAAAATTCCTGTATGTAGTAAATGCAAAACTGTTAACTGCTAAAAAAAATTTTTACTAGGGTTGGATAAAACCATATGACATGTAGTGCAATCGTACAAGAACAATTTTAAACTTGCTGCCTTGTATTTTAAAGAATTAATCACTTTCTTTTAGAAGCCAAAACTATTCAAGATGACCTTGACCAACTGGGAGTATTAACTGGCGAATTGAATCGACTGGCAACGAATGTGACGCAGCAGTTGGTGGCTTTTCAGAACCAAGCCCGTGACTTGATAGCGACTGGCCAGATACCTGCTAATTGCGTGCCGTGCACCCAGCTGGTCACACAAGCTCTTTCTTTTAAAATTGGACCAGAATTTTCCCGAGTAAGCAGTGCAATCTATCGGTTATTAGAGAAGTAGCAAAAAGGATGCAAAATCAGTAATTAATGAAAGAAACCTTAAGTATTTGAATGAAGCATTACATTCTATGGTAAATGCGATAAACGTGCATATGTTGGCCTATTCTATGCTATTGTTTGTTAATTTTGAGCCAGTAATATTTCTCAGCTTTCTTCTGTGATTACTCTTAAGCATGAGATGGAAAATCTCTCACTACAGTAATAGTTTATATGGTTTAGCTCAGTAACACTAAATTTACTTCATTAAAACAGAAATTTGCTGTTGATCTTGAGTAGACCTTACATAAATAATTCAGCAAACAAATTTAATATGTTAAAAGTTTTTAAGTAAAATTGTTGACTGTTAAACTGTTGCATGTTTTCACTCACATTAATGTTGCAAGCTTTGTTCAATTCTAATAAAAATGTTTCAAAATTGCCAAGACTCATTCCTGCTATGATATTTTTAAGATCTGTTTTGAGGTATTTTAAACAAGTTTGTTGATTGAAAGTTTCTTTTTTCAATTTTTAGTTACCAGATGTGCGAGTTGCCCTGGCTAATGTTAGCCGCCTGGTGGAGGAAAATGTTAACAGAATGCAGTCAGAGGGATTAAAAAAGCATTCTGAAATTACTAATTCTATACGAAATCGTGCAAATAGCACCGTAGAAGGTTTGTATTCCAGCCAGTGCAATCTCTGGGTGGCGGATAACCTAAGTTAGGGAGTGTTTGCGATTCTGCTGATGCATTCTGAGTTAAATGAACTTTATTTTGTTTGAATTGAATTAAATTTTGTTTAAAAGAAAAAAAATTAAATGCTTGAACATAGTTTGCAGATGTTTTTAAGTAACCTTTCTAAACCTAAGGTGAAGTAGCTATTTTCTATACTGATTACATATTAGCTGAATTACCACTAAGCTGAGAAAATGTTATGTCTGACAAATGGAGTCTAGTTTTGACTGGCACATGGACTATTCTGCAGCCTGTATGCAAATATGAGATTACTGCTTTTCAAGTTGAATAAAAAAGCAAAGCAAATGATAGTGTTGATTTTAGTTTACAAGAAGCTATATAAAAAGTTTTGTCTGATATAAAAAATGTTTCTAAACTCAAGTTATTTTAACAAGTTGAGTAATTTGACATATAAACAGCTTGTGACAAGTTCTTTTGTTTGAAAAGTTAACGCTTGTTTTAATCAATATTTTAGCAAAAAAAAACAAGTTACTGCACATTGCACATTATGAATGACATTTTATGTTTCTTAACAAATCTTCATTTTTAATGTAACTCATTTAAAATTGCTATAATCATTTTGCCTGCTAGTGTTTGCATTTCAAAAACTAGTCAATAAATTTGCAATTTTTTTTTGACTTTCAGATGCAAGATTAAAAGTTGATGATGTTGGTCGTGAAGTTGCTGATATTGCTAATGTAATATCTGACTCCATTCACCAGGTTAGGTGTAGTCATTAAAATCTTGTGTTGATAATTTATTTGCATTTGCTAATATGCATGTGTATCATTATCACTCATGGTTTCCTTTAATTTTTTTCTGAAAACTTCAGTCATGTAACTAGCTTCTATTTTGTATGCTAATAAGAATATACATGTTTTAATATTTTTCTCTGAAATTATAATTTGGTGCATTCAAACTTTTATTGCAGATAAAAGCCCAGCTCATTGACTTGAAATCTCATGTATCTCGTACTAACGATTATGTTGTTTACCGGCGTTATGCGTAAGTTACGTTATATTTCATTAACCAGACATTTTTTTGCAGATTGTGTTAATCCAATTTAATCTTACTGCACAGATTATTATATCTTTTCCTTTTTTCATAGGATGTACATTCACTGATACACTTTGATAATTTGTTCTTCCTTGAGAGTTTGATTTTCCAATGTTTGCCTCCTCTTCTCTCCTTCCTAATCTGCTCATTTTACTGGTGTAGCTATTTCCTGGTAAGCTTTTACAATCAACATTGATAATTCCTTATTTAAATTGTTAGAGAAATCAGTTGCGTGCTGTCAAAAAAATTTTCAGGTTTTCATAATCACAAACTTAGTGCTATATTGTACAGAAAAAAATATGTTCAATTAAGACAACTTTATTTTAGAGTATTTAAATCAGCAGTTTTTAATAGGTTTGCCTGTTTTTATAGTTACTATGCTGGCATTGTTATCAGTAGCATCATTTTGTTGGTTGTTCTCCTCAACTCATTAGGACTAATGTATGGAGCATGCGCACCCAGGCCAACAGACAGATACGACGACTCTTGCACCCGTGGTTCTGGAGCTAGTCTTCTGATGGCGTAAGCTTACACATTGTAGCTCTAAGTGACAAGAACTAACTGAACTAACTAAGTAAACTAACTCACTGTGTAAAAGTGATTTGAAATGATATGAGATGCTAAATAATATGTTGTGAAATGACAATGATTAAATAATTTTAATAATACCAACCTTTGAGCCAGTTTTAAAATAGTGCCATAAACGGTCTCAGACAGATTATGAGTTTTGATCTAGTTCCGTATTTTCTACTTTCAGTTTGATATAGTTAATGAGAGCTCGGTATATTTAAATTTGTGCTTCTGATCGTTTAAAGTGCCAGTACCATTTTTACATCTAGTTGCAATTAAATAAACATGTCTATACATTTTTCTACTGCAGCGGAGTATTCTTTTCATTTCTTTTCTGTTGGATAATGATGGCTGTGTGCATTGCACTATTCTTGACTGGTGGTCATCTCCACTTATTACTGTGTGATCCATTGGTTAGTCCAGATGGCCTTACCTCACAACAATCTAACACTAATGAGGTATGTTGTTCATACTGACTATTATGCACAGTTTACATATGGTGTGTAATTTTAGGACCTATAACTACTTTCTAATTTTTGTTATAATATTATAAGTTTTATAGCTTATATAGAGTTTTAGAGATTAATTGTAAATTATTTATCATTCCATTATAATTTAGTAAATTCTGTCTGGAAAACAAATCTTCGATGTTGCTTGTTTTCCATAAATTTTGTATATGCTATACTAGTGCTTGCATGATCTTTTATGCAAAATCTTGTATTTATTTTGTTAGTTTATTTTTTTATTGTTATTAGCAAAGTAGTTTATTTTGCTTTGTCATATTACTTTTGAGTGTAATTTGATTTCTGTGTTGTAATAATAGACTAACTTCCAGTTCACACAAAATTAAAAACCATTTACACAGGGCCTATGAAAATAAGAAGCAATTGGTCTGAAGTGGGGATAACTGTTTTAATAGCTTACATTTTATAAAGTAATCATTTGCCATTAATGTAGTTACATCTTCCTTTACCGCCTTTTCGTTTATATTATTCTCGAACAAGCAGACAGAAAATGTTAGTGTGAGTAAGGCAAACAAAAGAAATTCAAAGAAAGAACATCTCGATATTATGGATTACCATTTATTACATTTAGTATCAATGACGAAGTACCACTTAAAATGAGAAATGCCTCATATAATGAATATCTGTGTATGTGGGTATCGTTGATTACTCAAATAAATTCATTTACCTCTCTTTTTTTATTTAGCTCTTTGTTTATAAGATAGTGCTTTTAGCTTTTGCATGCTGTTTTCTCTAGCTGTTAAATTATATATATTTGTACTTTCATTGATATAAAAGTACTTTTCTCAACTAATTTCTCAAATGTTATACTATTAATGTGATTCACTGCAAATAAATTATCTTTGTTGTATGGTTTACTTAAAGATTTTATGTGAATGCTTGCAGTGCCTATAATATCCTTGCTTATTACGCCTATTTCTATCGCATTTGTAACTAATGCTGAGTCGTTTAATTCATAATGAAAATGTATTCAGGTAATCAGTATGTTACTTTTGATATGTTAATAGTTAGTTTGCTATGCATGCGTGTACCACGAGTGTATCACTTATGTATTTTCCAGCTCGGAAGCACGTGCACAATATTCGGTTGCGAATACCTTCGTGACCTTGTGCCTTCGCGACCATTAGAACATTCACACCAGTTCAAGGTAGTTGACATATCATTGCATTATTGTACCTTCGTTAATCATTCCTTTATCGCGTAATTTACTTTAATAAACAACTTGGGGGTACATAATAATATGCCCATAGTATTAAAGGTATTTAAGTGCTAACAGTCTCTCATTTAAGTGAATTTTGCATCTTTTTAGATCAGAACGCCTGAATTTTGTGTTGTGGGCTTTTGTTTGTTAGCTAGTTTTTCTCATTGTACAACATGAACAACTGAAGCTTCTTCATTTACATGCTATCATGTTTTAACCCATTTAAACTTGCTAAAGCATTCTTTTTTATTAGCGCTTCACCTTTACCAGAGCTTTTTACTTTGCTTTTGTTTTAGGCACACTTATTTAAATTTATCTTTTTTTTTAAGATTCTCGATTATTACTTCACCACCTATGGAAAAGAAGCCATATATGGTAAAAAAGACGTTCCAGTCACTGTTGAGGGAATAATAATGTAAGTTGCTTTTTCTTATACCTTTTGAAAAGTGATTTAATGCACAAAAAATTGCACTTATTTTTATGCGTTATGTACTTATATTTAAAACAAATACAGACTGGTTTGTGTTAATTTTTCAGGAGATGTAACAATAATGAAAGTTTTTACAATGTATTCAAAGTTGAGTACATTCATAATTTATCAGCTGTGATAAAAGATTTCAAACGGGTAAGATATGCCTCTTATTCATTTGCTGTGTTTACTTCATTTAGTTATCTTTGCCACTGCAGTTTAGTTTTTAAATGGGTGGTTAACATTTGTTTTGGTTATAGGAGAATGAAGTAAGTAAAGTTTTGGAAAACCTAGATTCTTTGCGTTTTGATACTACTTCTGTACGAATTCTTTCTGCGGCCAATAAAGCAGAGTTGCGACGACTGGCAGGACTAAGCCAAGACCTTTTTGATTTCCAGCGTTATAGAAATGAGGTATGTGTCACTGAATGGTTTATTGTCATAATGCTAGATTAGTTACCTTTCCTATTTGTAATTTCATTTGTATCTATTAATTTGTACATGTTAATTTGTAGTTTCCAGGATGCCATTAATTAATTAATTTTTTTCTATCTGCTCTGTTTTTTTTGTAATGTTGATGTACTTTCAATAAATATTTTCAGCTAAATAAAGTTGTGATAGCATCCAACAGAACAACGGTTCAAGATTTTTTGGATGGCCTTCGAGTTGTTGCACAAGATGTAGGCCAAACGGAGCCAGAATTTAATCGTGTAGGTTGACTTTCTTTTCGTAGGAAACTGGAAACTTGGAAACTGGCAGATAAATTAAAACTGATGGTTTATTCATAGTAAAAAATAAGAGCTATTGGGACTTGTAACAGTTATCAGTTTGTGCTGCTTTTAAATCTAGAGTAATTTAACTCTAAGGGCCATGGTCACTGTTACTCCCGTACCAGGCTTTGTATACCTATTGGTATTATATTGTGTTTTTCTTATTTCAGTCACTTTTTCAACTAGCTGATTATATCGAAAACCTGCAGCGTGGAGTTGTAGCGAATATTCACAGTCTTGCTGTAAGTAAATATTCACTATCTTGTCATAATATGTGTTTGTATATTATGTGCACCAAATAGTATTTTTTATGTTGAACATTCGATGTCTCTGTTTCTTTGTTGTGAAACATCTAGAAATATACAGTACATCATCATTGCAAATCTGTTGGGGACTCAAAAAAGTACTTTATAAGCAAGTTACTTTATAAGCAAATTTGGCTAATCTATGTGACTACTGGGTGGACAGGCTTGTTAATCACTGTAGTGTTATATATATGTGCAGTCTGTTTAGAAGATGTTTAAGACTTCAGAAGATGCTGTGAGCTACTTTGAAGCAGAAAAGCCAAAAAATAAATTAAAATTAATTATTCAAATTCAATGAAATGTACTTTTTGTGACTACACTAATGGGCATTTCACATTAAATTGCATGGACACATTCAGTTTTAAACGTACAGCTGCAGTTTCAGTAATGTCACTGAGATTCAAAACAAGCCAGTCACTTTTGTTTAGACAAAATTTCTGTTTATCTCTTGTATAAGTTTTGCAGCAATGTAACTGCAGTATTGTTAATTTATCACAGTCTTGAAGCAGAAAATGGCTATAAACATTTTAAGAAAGTATTACTAACAGTAGTTTTTGTGAACTTTCTTTCTTTGCATAACATTGAAGCAAGGTTCTTTTGTCTTTATTCATTGACATGATTGCACTGCCAATATACGTATCACTTAGGCTGCTGATTACAAATTATAGGACTGGCTGGTTGCCAGCTGCTGAGAGACTAATAACTTAAAACTGACTGAAAACCAACGCAACATGTTCTCTCCACACTATACGTGTCTGGACCCTGTGGTGGACTATGTTTAACAAAAATAAATTTGCAAATGGAACGTGTGGTCAAAGGTTCCGTATGCTATAAAAACTTATAAATACATAGTAATACAGACAATGAAAAAGTCCACAACCCTCAGTAACCAGGAATGCTATATTCAAAGCTAAATGTATGCTGAAAGTTTACAGCTTTTTTATAAGTATGCATTATCAGTGTGGACACAGTAAATCATGTGTTGCTGCAATGGTGTTATACTGTAGCATTATAACATGGACTTTTAATTACAAGAATAAATGCAGTTGATAAACGTCCCACAATAAAGAAAACAGAAAAGGCACAACATTTCAATGTACCACTGTGGGTGACTTTCAGAACAAAAACAATGAACCACAAACAATCACTAAATTCTATTTTTGGATTTATATTTTAATCCATTTTAACTAATGCTTGAAAATGCTGGATTGGTTGAGATACTCTTAGTCTTGATCGCAGTATTTAGCTGTATAATCTAGTGGTAATGACACTGATTTTGTACTTTCTCAGAAGTCTATTAAAAGTAATTTTCAGTCCAGACTTTTTTGTAATTACTCCATTTCAGTTAGGTTTGACTTTGAAGTAAACAATTATCAGTTTATTTCATCGTGATTTAGTCGTATAACTCTTAGTTTTTATTCAATTTAGAATTGTTAATATGAGATAGTAAATTGCATTTAAATGAATAATAGCATGTGCTAAACAAGACTGGTAGTACTATGTACATCATAACAGAATCAGATGTTTTTTTCCTTTATTAGGGAAGTATCAATACATCTCTGGAGCAGCTGTTAATTGATTCTAATATGACGGTAAGTTGATTTTTAAAAATCATATTTACACTATAATCACATTATAATGAACAAATCTGCATTCTTCTCTCTTTTGGGAGTATTTTTTAACATTGAGTTTTGCAATCATGGGTTAATATATTGTTAGGAAATGGTTGAAAACTTCATTCAGCATCTGGAAATCGTGGAGGCAAGAATTCGTAACCAAGGCGAATCAATTGCAAGAGCTGCAGTGCAGCAGAGAGCTAATAAGATGCTATCATATTTCCATAGTTATTTAGACTACACTCAATTCAAGGTATAGAAAATTCTTATCCCAGTGTGGCCTTAGCAGTGCCGCAATTTTAATTATAAAGCCATTGTGATAAATTACATCTGTCTCATAAAATGTCATTTTGAGATTTTATTTTTGCATATTAAAAAATACAAGTTTGTTCCAAAATAAATATATTATGGAAATATTTTAGGTAGATTTGCTTATAATGATATTTTCTAAGATAAAGTACATGCACATTACCATTTTTTTCTTTCTGTAATTTTTTCACTAAGAATTTTATTTTCTTTATTTAATTATCAATTTATTTTAAACCAAAACTTAGTCGTTATTGTAGAAATGAGATACTGGATTACAATATTATCTGATTTTGAGCTTCATTTTGTGAAATTTGTTAATGAATTTCAGATATCTAATGAGGTTGGCACTTGTGAACCAGTCAGCCGTGCTTTCAATGCAAGCGTGTACTCAGTCTGCAAGGAAACTTTATATCCACTGGTAAGGCTATAAGTTTTCAGTTGTTTCACACTTTGGAGTGAAACATAGCCCTTTGCTCTAACATCCCAAACATTTTTCTAAATTCTTGAGATATTCAGAGTCATATTAATGACATTTCTACTAATTGCAAAGTGAGTGATTTCTGAAATCAGTAGTGTGTTGGTTTCAACTTTGACTTTTTTTATTGACTCACTATTGCAAAGGCTTGAATGATTCTTAACGTATTGTTTTCACTTTCTTCTTACTTATTATTATGAAAAATATTATATATATATAATATATACACATGATAGTATTAGCGTGATAGCACTGTCATTTATGAAATGAAATGATTAATGAAATGTCATTAATATTTAGAAATGAAGGTGTTCAAATTATTAGTCATAGTGCTATTATGATATTGTTTTTGTTCATTTTCAGAATGGTTTCTGGGCTGGACTCGGTATATGTTTACTCATGTTAATCCCCAGCATTATATTAGCAGTGAAACTTGCTGGACTTTATAGAAAAATTCAACCGTATACTGCCATTGATGATCAGTAAGTGACATGTTTTAATTTGCCAATGCACTACAAACATATGTGCAAAGAAACTGTCACATGTGCGAAATGTAGTAAGCTTAAAATTAGATTAAATGTATATAAATTAATGGATCGTTGCCACTTCATTTACTACTGATTACTGATTACGTACCTGTTATAGGTTATTCTACCGTATTCAGTGATTAACCTCTTTAGTAAAACTAATGTGGAGATTGAAGAAAAATTAAGAAAAACGCCGTTTTTTCAATTCTTATTTTGCACTTCGACTTTTCCTTTGCACAGTACTTTTCTTTTTCTATAATATTTGTCGTTTAAACTTGTTTCTTCTAGTATTTTTTCTAATATACAGTAGTCGCCACTTAATAGACTCACTTTGTGACCGACGTGTTTTGACCCTATTAACCGATTGAACTTATTAACCGATGGGTGTAGTATTACTGCTATAGAAGTACGAGTCGTCAGCTTACTATGCACCGCAAAGGCTTTTAATCAATTTTAGAACTGAAGTAATACCTAAATTTCTTTGTGCAATTAAAAATTAGAAAAAAAATTTTTAAAATATTAAATATAAGTGAATTAACAATAAATTAAAAAGTGTACTTTTCTAAATCTAAGTCTGTTTATTTGCAAAAATCACAAAAATTTCTTCAAAGTTGGCTGCTTTATTTTCTCGCGAAGAAGTTGGCTCACAAAGTTCTCGTAATTACAAAAAGGTTGAAAATCTGTTGCTGTGCGAGGCATGTATTCTCGTAAAACATTTAGCGCTTGGAGTGCTTCATGGTGACCTTGTTTCCTGTGCGTCACCTCTTAGATGCCAGATTCTCATTTTGGCTTGCTGGCTGCTCAATTTCAGATTGTTTTTTTCCAATATTCTGCCAAGAGTACTTTGGGAAATTTTCAACTGTGCTGCTGCACACCTCTGTCCCATTTTTGGAAGTTTATCGTACTGCTCTAAAATTTTCAGTTTCTCCTTAACTGTTAGATCTTTACTTACGCTTATGCTACATTTTTCAAACTTCTTAACTCTATGCCCTTATTTGCTGTATGATGTTTACTCTTGTAAGTCACAAGGAATACTGGCTGATTGCTGTTCCTGCATCTCTAACTATTAACTCATTGAGTCTGAAAGCGTGATTTGCAACTAGATCATCAAATGGAAACTGCTAGACAAGTGATTAAATGTTTAGCTTCCAGAAATTCTTTAGGTAATGAGGTTAATTGCAATGGGCGAGCGGTTAACAGATTCAAAGCAAAACCGCTACGCTAGCGTATTAGCGCATGATAAACGTACCTGTTTACAAGCAAAATGGTACTTAACATGATTGTTTCTACATATGTAATGCACAAAAGGGAAGTAAAGATGACATAAAAGTAGGAAAGGCTGTTTGGGCACATACAAACGTCTTATTTTAGGTACTTGAAGGAAAGATATTGAGTCAATTAAGCGAAGTTATTTGAGTCAATTAAGCGAATTTATTTGAGTCAATTACAGATAGTTTTTATGTATATTTGATATTTGATTCCAGGCGTTTTGAATCAATTAAGTGATTGAGTCTATTAACCGTGAGTCTTTTAAGCTGCAACTGCTGTACCTGTAACGTGATTTTGTGATGTGTAGTTTTAAAAGTTCTTTATTTCTACAGCAATTTTGCTGCAGTTATTTCTTGAAATATTTGCATGTCTGTGTGTGCGCATGTGCTGCTGCGTGTATGCATATTGCGAGAGGTATCATCAGCAGTTCCAGTTTAGCATTAGTGTAGTAGAGCTAAATGCACTTGCGTGAGCTACTATTTAATTAACTTGATTGTGTTTTTCTGAGAAATTGACATCATTAGCTTGCTTGTTTTTTGTAAAATGTTAGATTCTTGTCTCATGTAAAAAGTAAGACTGTTGCTACAGCATTTCTTGCTTTACAGTGGACGTAGACGTCACTACTCGTCACTACCGTGAGTAGTTTTTGTCTTCTCCATCTCCTTACTAAACACTGTCTTTTGTCACCTTGCCAAAATTTTAACATGAAATTTTGCAAGTGATTATTAATTCACAGATTTATTTTCCGTTAAATCTACTTGTATTGTCACTCTCGTAGTTTTAGTTGTGTCATCTGTAATCACTGGCAGCTGTAGTTTGCTGCTGTACCAACTGTGGTGGTTTTCCTGTTTATACAGTTTTTTGCTGAGCACTTATATTAACTGGGTATTTGTTTCGGTGGTTGCAGATATTCTGATGCTTATCAAACTCTACCAGATAACATTCCTTTAGCTGAGTAAGTTGTTACTTGTTCTCTTCCCTAATATCTTGGGCATTACTTTTCTTAATTATTTTAGTACAAACAAACAAATTAAAATGCAACAAGAATTTGCTTTTTCTATTTCCTTAAATCTCCAAAACTATCT
The DNA here is from genome assembly GCA_030141605.1 of Tubiluchus corallicola. Classification (NCBI taxonomy): domain Eukaryota; kingdom Metazoa; phylum Priapulida; class Priapulimorpha; order Priapulimorphida; family Tubiluchidae; genus Tubiluchus; species Tubiluchus corallicola. The sequence goes on along the minus strand of JAQGDQ010000046.1, from coordinate 153,374 downwards.
TAAGGTCCAGTGCACTTCAGACATTACTTGCATTAAAAGATAGACTCCAGAACATAAATTTCGGATAGTTAAATAGGGTTTCAAATGCTAATGCATTCTAAAAAGACTATTATGAGCCTTTGAAAATTATTATTATGATGCGTTTTAACTTGCATGATTCCTTAAATCTAGGAAATGTCTACTCTTTATCATGCACATTTTCATGATTAATTGCTTATGCTCATATTACCATTTTAGATAAGTTACTTGGCACATTTAGAACTGTACCATACTTAGAATAGTAATTCTTCTAAGTTGCTTTTAGTTGCATTGTTTTTCTGGCAATATCGCTTTTGAGTTTTTTTTTTCAAAAAATAATATTCATACTTCTAGTTTGGTTTTTGCAATGTCTGTAATAAATTTGGTATTGAAAATATTTTGTGCCATACACAAATTTTTGTACAACTGAAAATTAATTATCGTTGCATTTTGGTAAGTTGTTTTCTTTGTTTAATGCTTAATAATTTTAACTATTATACATTAAAGTAATAATATTTATATGTTGCGTAATTATGTGTGTTACAAGAAACTCGTTCACCATTGCTTACTAAGACACTTAAAATTTTTTTCTGTTTCTTTATAGCTCTTTTATACTTCATTTATAAAGTTAATATGTAGGTAACGTTGAACTTGTTAATTCACTTAGACATGCTGTGTAATTTTTTTTCTCTTTATGAGTGAAGTTGATATGCACTTATCAATATAATGCAATGCAACTAAGTGCTTAAATTTATTGTCATTAATTGCAAAAGTTGTAATTTCTATTTTCCACGTACCCACTAATAGGTGTTCTAAGCTGCTTGCTTTTTGATTTTTAAATAAATTTTTGTAACTCATTTCAAGAAAAAGAGACTGTTAATAGATTAAATTATGGCAGCTTGAAGGATTACCAATTTTTATAATTAGATTTTTTCATCCTGTTGAGTTTATTGATGTATTTTGTTTTGCACTGTCTGCTGTGCACAGTTTTTACAAACACCTTTCTGTGGTTAATTCAAATATTGCTAAAACATTGTTTGATTTCTCTAGTGTTGAGAAACAACATCGGAGCAATGGCCATTACTATGACAACTCGCAAGAATACTACAATGGTTATGAAGAGTCATCTCCGAGTCGGCGACATGAGAAGCGGTCAAGAAGTCGTGACCGCGATCGCCGTAGCCAAGATCGGGGTGGCCGCCGAAGTAATGGCCATTCAGGAAGTCGCAATAGCAGTCACCATAATAACCGATTATACGAGGATAGGGACGACGATCAAAGCACGGTATGGGAGTATTCACATAGTAAACGTCGACCTCCACCATATAATTATGATGCTGATTCTCGGTAGAACTATGGGGTGAGTTGCCTGTTGTGAATACATAGCACTATGACAAATACTCAAACATGTGCGGTTAATGTAATGTCGATTAACCACCTATCTCATTTAATCCTACCTGGCTGTTGTTTTAGTATAATCAACTGGCCCTGCTGTCAATTAGAACTCATGATCACATGTCTGTTAGAATTCATTTAGGTAAAAATATTGTCTTAGTTGACAGTGTTGTGTTTTGGGGAAACAGTATGCATGTTAGTACCTGAAGAACCAGAAAGCTGTAAATAGGATTAAATATTTGCTCAGGTCAACTGATAGATCTAAACAGGTGAAACACAATATATAGATATGCCTACACTACACAAAAGTATCATTCGTTTGTGAATAACTCATATTCTGACAAGCTGTCTATGATTCGAGTTACATGATAACATGGATAAATTATTACAACTGCTGCCGTGGCTACCATAACTCAGTTAAAAGTTTGAAATTTATGATGAATCATTGGCACTTTCACAATTCACTGAAAATGAGTGCAAAGTTATTGAATTGTTTGTTTCATTTATAGTGTAAGTCTACAGCTGGCATATAGCTATCTCTATACGAGCAAGTTGTGTAGTACTCTGGGGTTTTATATTTGTCACATCGTGGCATGGTTAACCAACTTAATAGTTTTTTATTAAGTTATTTAAATTACAAACTTTCTTAATCGCATATTGCTATGCAAAACTTATGAAGCTATTAACAGCTTTGCTAAGATTTTGACTATGAATTGGATAGCTGTTTTTACAAGAAGGCAACATATAGGTCATACACATGAAAAGTGGGATAAATCAGATACAACAAAATCAGAGAAAACATTGGTACAATATTAGAATTGAGAATGCTTAGAATAAATTCTTCAAGTAATTGACCCTGGTCTTCTATTTAGTTCAATTTACAGAGTAAATGGGCATATGTTTCTCCAATTTCATTTGATTTTATGTCACGCTGTTATGTATTTAGTACATCATATTATGTTATTTCGTAGTTCATATTTTGGGTTATTTAATTACAGGTTATAAAAACAATCACTTCAGTGCCATTTTTTATATAAAAGGAGCTGTGATCTGACATTGATGGCCACCATGATGTCACTCGAAACTTATAGCATCTCATCATCAAATTTCAATTTCTGACAGTTCTGCTGAACATTTGCTAGCTAATGACATATTGCACGTACACTGATCTGTCGAGATGTGTGTTAAGCATATTTGTCATGCAGCATTGATTAGTGATGACTCAATTCAGAGAGATCTGCAAATGTTGTGTCTGCCTATAAAGCCTTAGAAAACTAGTCTTGCGTGATGTCATCTTCTCTTTACTCTAGGTTGAGTTTCAAATCATGTCAAATTCATGGTAGTTTTATACACTTTTTGAAATTATTGAAGAAATAACTTCAGTATGTTCAGTATAAGTTCCATATCATTATTGAAGACATAAGTATAACAAGGTATATCAACTTATGTTATTGCACTGAGTTCTATATTCAACCATGACAATTACTATAATATCTCTTCCAATCACTTTTATCATCTAATTGGTATTTCTTTGCATAAATATGTATAGTGACGACTGTGGATTGCTTATTTCAATGTGAGCTATCATGAAATGGAGATATACTGCCAATGATCTACAATAACAACAATCGAGAGTTTTTAGCATTTATTGTTAATTGTTCGAGTTGATGTACAGTTAAAATGCACTGGTGTTATACTGCTTTATCATGTTTTAATTTATGAAGCAAAAAACAAACTTTTAGGCCTCTCAGTTTTGTTTGTTTTTGCTTTTACTCATAGCCTTTACCTGTATAAAGGGGTATACAGAAGCGCATGGTTTAGCTCTTAATGCTCATCATCTTGATCATTGTTGGTGTTGTTGAACTGATCATGATTCTATTGTTTTATTGTTGCTTATTTATGTTATCACAATTTATGATGCATAAATTGATTGACGCAATTTAAGTTTTACTAAAAATCAATGGACGATTATATCTTGTTATTACTGTGTTGATGCTGCTTAAAAGCTCACAACTATTTTTTGAATGCTTTCAGGAGTTGGAATACTCAATTGTACCAATTTTATTTGTGCTCATTTTTCAACGATATAAACTGTGCTCATGAGTTTTCGTAGGATCTGCTTAACAATATTGGTTTTTTTACCTTGTTCTCAACGGTGGATCGTGCTAAAAAGTATTGAGCTTTTAACTGCAGTAACGTATTGAGTTTATAATGTTTTAAGCAAATGTGTAGAGTCTTATGCCTGTATTGTTTATCTCAAATCGAAGAATTGTTTTTTATTCCTGATTCGATAATTTTTTCTTAATCTACTATGCCATGTTACTCTCTTGTAAATTACCATTATGTACTGTTCTGTTATACAGCACGTTTCCATGTGTTTTTTGCATTTACTTGTATATCTTTGCTTTATTTGAGCATTTATAAATTTGCCGTCTATGTTATTCTTTCATCTCAAACGGTTTCAGGAGATTTACTCAAGCCTGTAGATGGAAATGGCTTTACTAAAATTAGTAATTAACTTAGACACCTAACGAATTGACATCTTGGAAACATCAGCCCAGGTGTTATCTTTTATTAATTTTTACGTAGTTGTTTACGTATCATTAACTGAAAACTGAAGTTCGCATGATTATTATATTACATAATTGAAACTTGAGGGAAATTGATGCCGTAGCAGTTCTGTCATAGCAATAAATGCAGTTGATTTTTTAATTGTGTAGACTTTGTATTCGAAACAGAATGTTCAATCTATTTTTCAGAACCGTCTTTGAGGGCTTAGTTAGTCACATTCTCAATTTCATTTTTTGTGTACTAAGAGAAGTGACGTCACTCATTCTCATTCTCAACTACAGACTTGTACTTTAAAGGCATGTAACTGATTGAATCTGACATAATATGTACATAATTGTTTACATTTTCTGCAGAATCCATTTGTATTTAACTTGTAATCATATGTTGTGCACTGTATATTAAATTAAAATATACTCATATTTTTTATATGATAATTTTGCTGGTCACAGTTCATGTATTTTAGTTATTGGTCTTTGGTCTCTTATCAAGATGTTTTGAAGATGAGCCTACTTGGATTAAACAGTGATGGCACTGTTTTGCCCATTATCCATGTTATACATTTTTCAAAGAGTTACTCATCTTTTTATTACCATACCAACCACCTCAACCTTCATCCCTTATTCGAATAGTTGCAGGTATTGTACACCATAACTCTATTTTAATGCAATTCTTTTATGTTAAAACTGACAGACAGTGTGGTATTAATATTATCTATTTGGCGTAATAGCAAAATTTGCAATGCAACTGTTGGGATAATCCCTGACAACACTTAAATTAAGTGCTTTACGGTCCACTAAAACACGCTTATTCATAACAGCATCGGTGCTGAACTTCATTGTGTCTAGCTGGCCATATATTGTCAAAAAATCAAAATTTAAAATCGTAGCGAAGACAATAAACGAAAAATGTCACAAGAATGTTTCAATAAAATTTTTACAATGCCCAAGTGTAATAATAACTTTGTTAAGGGTTATTATTAAAAACAAATTGGTACATGTAACACTGTAAGTATTGCTCGATCAGTAGAGAATTTATCGTGCCCGCAGTATTTGCATTTATTACTCTGTATGTATGTATGTATTACTCTCGTGTATGCCTCACGTGCTATCTTGAGGTGTATAATTGAAGATTCGAAGAGATATCAGGAACACATTGATCAAAAAATAATCAAGTTCCTCACACTCATTTTGCAGATGCCTCACAAGCTTCTCTTTTAAATACTAATCATTTGTACGTATATTTTTGGAAAATCTTAGGCTCCACCCAGTCATTCAGAGAATAGCTCCAGTGTGTTCGGTTAAGCACTAGGGTGGAGTTGTCATGACGACTAATAATGATAAGTATCTTATCTATCAGTGCACTGAATGACCACAAGCTCTGCTTGCCTAATGGGGAGGCAGAACTATTATGACGGTGTTTTGTACTGGGAGGGCCTACAGTCTGTAATGGAAATTAGATGTGGTTAAAATGAATTACCAAAATAAGTTTAAAGGAGACGTCAAATGCTCATCAAGAGAAAACAGATTGATGAGTGTCAAACTAAATAAAAGAATATGTGCAAGTAACATTGTAACCGGCGATTTTTACATTGAAGATACAGATGAATTAAAGGAGGTCATAGTTAACCAAGCCATGAAAGTAGGAAAGTTGTTGGGAGTTGACTTTGACATAATTATAGAAATCGGATACATTGTTACAAGTATACCTTCTGCCTATCAGAAGGGGAAGAGGCCGATGTGAAACCGCTGAAAACAATGTCTACAATAGACGTAATGGACATGATAATTAATATTTGTGATGACAGTAACTGTATCGTAATGAATATGTAACATGATGATGATGATGATGATGATGTAACGTGATCGTGAAAAGGTTTCTTGCATTACTCGATCTGAATCTTGAAGAAGCGATCTTTGTGGATTCATTTTTAGTTTTCGTGTAATATATCTTATACTTTCATAATCTGAAGTATGTGTTTAGACTTAAAACTATCTCTGTAGTAACTCTTGCTAATTATGGGTTTTTATCGACGGGAATAGCCAGTCTTTTTTTCAAGTTGTGTTAAAAGTACAATTAAGCCTGTATACAGGCCAAGTAAATTAGCTTATGAGAAATGTGCTTAGTACTTTTGACTGGCCATGTTTTGATTGTCGTTCAGCTATTCTACAAAACGGGTGAGTTACGCTATAGTGTAGTTCTAATATATTATGCAGTAATGTCAGTATGCGAGTGCTATGAAAGGAAGCAAAGAACATTGACTGAAAGTGTAACCCGTTCGCAACTGGTTAGCCAATAAGCACGGTTAACTGAATATTTTGAATAAATCAAGATTCTTATTTGCAATAGATTTAGGGACTAACTCTGATGAATGAAAATAATATAGCTATCAGTACAATGCATTGGTACAGGCATCAAGAACTATGCACACATCATGCAGGAGCTATTACACTTTCGCACCGCCTAGGTTTTCCTAGGTTATTACTCGTTTCTAGGCTCGTACGTCATTATTCTATTATTCTTACGTCATCAGTGAATGTTTCCGCTAATCTAATTGTAATTTAATCATATATTTAGGTATAATTACCAATAATTACGCTGTATTCACAGTTCTACACCTATACAGTTCGTATCGCCATCTTGTTTGTGTGTGTAGTCACATCACGAATTTCGTACTGGTTTATGCATTATCAGGGCCTAGCTTAAACGCACGTGACACACTTTCATCTTCACCGCATTTACGAAATAAAGAAAAAACCTTTACTTTTTTTATAATCTAATAGTAATAATACTATAGTAATAAATAAAATTAATGATAAATAACTGTAGTGGTCTAAAATAATTTCCCGCAGTACGATACAAACTCCCGTGGCTGCAACCCACATGTTAAGGGCCACATCATCACTGCGCGAGAGCGATTGCGCATTAGCGGTGTAAACACGGTTATTCACGTGGAGCTTTTTGCGTAATGGCGGCGGTAAGTAATGTATGATTTTAATCTGGAATTATAAAGCCTAAAAACCAATAATATTATGGGAATATGGTGTATATTACGCCTGTTGGTCTGCTTTCTGGCCTGCAGGCGTGAAAACAACCAATAGGCCAGGAAAAGCTAGGCGGTGCGAAAGTGTAATAGCGCCCATCATGCATATTACTTTTATCCGTAGTAGAATAAGTGCTGTGACGGTGTCTTTTAGTAGAAGGATCAAGAGTCTGCTTTGCTAGTGCATAATGTAGAGTGGTCTTGGCAAAAGTATTTTAGAAGAGTGATGAGCGGGCCATATGATCCTGCAGACCAGATCAGACCAAGATCCGCAAGATTTTTGCAGATCGGATCATATTGCGGATCAACTATAGAAAATAAGGAACTATACAAATCGAAAATGACGGAGGATCGAATCTCTGCAGATTTTAATTTTCTTTAACGTTAATCCACACTAGATAACAACGTGTGCATTTCGGGAAGAAAATGGCAGATTGACACTCACTACAAGCTACCAGGTTGAATAGTAATGAAGTGAAAATAATAATTGGCTTCATTAATCATTAAACGAACATACTACTGTACTAGTAGTAGCAGCAGCAGCACAGCAGTAGTAAAATCATTTAATTGCTATTAAAAATGCTAATGTTAAAATGATAAAATAACATCAGATAGAGAATATTCTAATATTCCTTCTTACAGTTGCAATTAATCAATGAAAATCAAACTACCCAGTGGACACACTGCAATAGGGTACAATTTCTACTGATTTAAAATATTTTTGTTTTAATGCTAAAAAGATTATATGCAAATTTGAATTAAAAGTAGCCGGGTAAGCAGGATGCGGATCGGAAACCTTGCGGATCAGGACGAATCACGGATTTGAATTAATTTAGTAGAGCAGTTGCGGATCCCTGTTACTAGCAAAGTGCAGATCTTTGGAGGACTGTGGATTACAAGTTTGCAGACCAAATTTTTTGTGGATCAGGAAATTAGTTGATCCGCTCATCCCTGTCTTGGAATCCACTGAAGTTAAAATTTTTAAAAGTTTGGGCATAATTTGTAAAGTGTGTTATTCTGTTTCGTACACGATACTCTCTATTGTTCTTTATGCAGCCATACCTTAATTACTTCAATGTAATGTAGGTTGTTGTGATAGGCGATTTTGAAATTTTGTAATTTGATATAGTTGCTGATCATGGCCTGGTTAAAATTTTGTAATTTGATTATAATTGTGTTCTTGTAATTCAGTATCACGATGAATCTTGGCGTTTTTTTTTGTGTTTTAGCCATATTTTTCACTGATAGCAGTGAAATATAGCTAATAAACTTCTTCTTATAGACACACACTGCTTGTCTTTAACGACTGTATGATTACGTCACTACACACGTTACGTGCCAACACATTTGATGTCCCAGTTTGCAACACTGGTTTGCAATTGTGCACATAGAGGGGATAAACAAAGAAAAAGCAGGGGCAAAGATCTCATATATCTGTGCTAAAACACTGCCTTTTAGTCAGTGTGTGTAACATGTATATTAATTGATTGAGTATACTCTCAATTAATTGAATTACTGTTCATTGCCAATTGTATCGATTTATACCTGGTTGCAGTTGTGATTAATTCGATTAATCGCTCATCGCTAATGGTTTGTAGGGATAGGTTATCAAAAGTAGAAAAACTAAAGAAAAAGGCTACAGGTGCATCTTGATCCCAGTCCATCTTTTTTAAATCCTTAAATCAGCTGCATCTTTCGAGTATTAGTGAGTTCCAAATGTAGTCACTTTTGTTTATTAATTCAATAACAAAACTTTCTAACTTATTTCAAAACTATTTTTTCCAAAAGTACAAAACTGATATTTATTCATGTAATACAAGAGAAAGTTCCAATTACCTTTACATACAATGTAATCTTGACGCTGAAGTCAATAGAGAGAAAATGTGGAAAGTTTTACTGCCCTAATCACCAAGAAAACGGTTGTCTAGTGGTTATGCCATAGGTCTTACAAGCCGTAGGTCCCTGGTTCAAATTCAGGCTGTTCCGAATTTTCACAGTTCCTCTCTTTCGACTTTGACACTGAAATTTAATTAATTCTAGGTTTGTACCATCACGAGAATTCTTATGCTGTTATTTGTTTTATACTTTTGTATACTTAACATCTTAATATGGATACTAATATCAGTTTAGATTGAATTGAAGTTGTCTTGATAATATTTGATTACTACAAAATACAAAACAAGCCTATTTCAGTATGTTGCTAGAACTGGTAAACAGATATTTTTAATGAAAGTGAACTTTGTTACTCTTATATGCTCTTAAGGTTAACTTTTCATTTTATATTTAAGCACAACAGCCATGTACACTTTCTATGAGATCTCTAATATCTGCTTAATACCTTATGTCCGTGAACGCTAAAACTATTTACTACACAAATGTCTAACATTTTCATGTTAGTTGCTTTTGGCAGTTCACATACATTTTTAAAACAAATAAACAGGCCCAAAAACTGATTGATCTTTCCCAGTCAAATACCTTGTGCATGATGTTTGCACTGTTGCGCAATGCACATATTATGTCATTCACAGTACGTACAGGATGTTGCAGGGTAGGTTAGGTACATAGATGACTGTTAATCACAAATTAGTGGTGAATTTATATCTCTTATTCTCATTTCACTTTGCAGAGTGAAGACGATGATAAATTTGTACTTGGTACTTGGATGAAGCGTTATAATGGAGCATGTACTGATTGTACTGTTGTCTTTCCTCTGTTTCACTCTGCAAGGTAAGTATTGTGAACTATGTTTGTATTAAGAATGGGAATTTCGAATAATTAATTAAATATTGTTCGAATATTTGAAGAAAAATTATTCGAATAATTGAATATTTGACCACAGGGATATTTTTCTTCCACATTCATCACAGTAGCCTGCACATGAAACTAGATAAACAAAAATACAACACAGCAATTACTGTGTCATTGTGTAAGTGAATTGTTGGAATGGTAAAGTTACACACAACAATGCTCTTGTTTCAGCCTGGCTGTACTATGTTAATTGTTGAGGCATAACCCTATGCTGAGCTAGTTAAATTATTTACCTGTATCCACACTTGGCTTAATAGGCTGTACATGACTTAGCATAGAGTTTCTTGATTTTTGATAACTTATTTTTGCATAATGAACATTTACGATGCTTGAATGAATTTTTTCGAAATGTTCCCATACTAAGTTCTAACCTCTTCAATGTCACGTGAACAACTGAGGATGTACCGATTTCCCAGCTAATTAATATTGCTCAGGGTAATTTGCTGACAGTAGAACAATTGTTTTTGTGTGGCAGCAAAGATGACGGTTGCTTTTCGAGACAACAGTATTGGCTCAGTGCCATAATTTTTTCTCTCCGTAATTGTGCGGACTGCATTCAGCATGTGGTTATTGCAGGGTAAGCGAATAGTATTTTATTATTCGAATAATAAAAAAGTTCGAAGTGTCAAATCATCTACTACTCGTGCACATCCCTATTACTTAAGAGTTAACTTCTTAGGAATTCCCAATCTTTTCTGTACATTTCCTTATTCACTTGCAAACAATGGCACGATCCCAACCGCAATGTTTTTTCTTGCAAAATAGTCAGGTAACGTGGCCTAGCTCACCATCTACATATGCTTTACTCAAAAGTTATGAGTTCACTTCCCCCCAAAAAATTGTACTAACTGCCTGTGGCTAGAGTTACACTAATGACAGTTAAAGTACCACTAAATAAATACCAACTTGGTTACCTGTGTCACTGTTGTTATTTCGTTTACCTTTGCAGCGTGCACGAAAGCACACATTCTAGTAGTCAATCATTGGGTTAGTTCATAGCTGTCTTCATTGTAAGTGTGCCTGCGATTTTGCTTTCACAATTGACTGATTTTCGTATATGAATAATTTGATACCATATAACTTTTTGCAGACATTGCAAGTTTATTGGTGGCTACATAGGTTGAAGGTCAGTAGCTTCATTGAAATTTGACTGGTGGCATTGGCGCATGCAAAAAAATAGGATAGAGTCCTAAATCTCCTAAAGAAACTTATTAATGTTAGTATTGACTGCAAAACCCTAGTAGTTATGAGTCTAACATAAATTAACTAAGCTTTAACATGCTATCTGCTAATCATATTGTTAGGTTGTTGCTTTTTTCGTAGCCGTCATAAACTGTCAGTTATCTTTTTCCATTTCAGAAGATGATGTTTCGAAGAATTGCTCTGATAATGAGTTTGCGTGCACTAATGGCAACTGCATTCCAATCGAGGAACGGTGCAACCATGTTGTGAATTGCTATGATAACTCTGATGAATTGGATTGCGGTGAGTATGAAAGTTTCCTGTTGTTGCATAGTTACATTTAGTAGTAGTTTAGACAGGATCTTGGGCACTTACAGCAGTAAATTAAATACACTTATATGTGCTGCCAGAACGTTTATAAGAAAAGGCTTATACAGGCTTACACAGCTTGCCAAATTGTATAAAAAAGTCACATTCATAGATGTTATTGGCAGTAGAGCCCCGCCTACGGAATGCCTCTGGTTTTTTTCCATGAGCATCAGGACTGATTTTTCGACTCATTTTTTTCCACATTGTGTTAGAAATGACCTAGACGGTGTTAGGAAATACACTGTAAAATGAGAACCAGCAAGTATATAAACTGAGAGCAAGATCAGCAGTAATCAGCAACTATATGGTTGAATATCACACAGCCATCCTAGCTTATCATTTTTTTCTAGTACCCCCAGCCCATGCAAGTACAAATCTGCAAAATATGGGAGTTAAGACTAGGACCAATCCAACACGTAGGACCATGTAATAAATTATGAACATTTTTAAAGCATTTCCAGGGATCACTTAAAATTGGTGCCATCATCACTGCTGCCGCTGTTCACTGTCTGTCATTGGTTCAGTAACTTTTGTCTTGAGTTAAAATGTTTTTCAAAAAGTATGTGTGTGCTCTTATGCATATCTCATACATGTTAGCAGGATGAAAATCTCAACTGTATGGAGTTTTAGGCATTCAATTACAGCTTAATCTCATATTATTACTACTGTCTGTGATGCACATGCATGCAAAAACATTGAATCAATTTTCATGGTCAATATGTATTTTATACATTTTATAGCCTTAGTTTTTTACAGATTTTCATTATTAGTCATCCTTGAACTGTGATGCCTAAAGCATGATCTTATGATGGTGTCTGGCAGAATCCGAGTCTCTGATTTTTGCTGAAATAAAAATGCAGTTAAAAGTTTAGTATTTTGAGTCTGTCAATTTTCTGAGGATTAATTTACTTGCAGTATAAAATAATTTTGTTTTTAAACATTATTTGATTGCCTATGTGATAATCCCTTTTGTTTCTTTTATTGATTTCTCTGATAAAAAAGAACTTTTTGATGAGTGTTTTAATTTACTGTGTGACTAGTATTACTTACCACGAAGATGCAGTGCACATCATTACTTTAGAGATGTAAGAGGTCTTATTCCAAGCTGTATTTTTAGGTGCTTTTGTTTTTTGTCCATAAATATAAACCTTAGCACATTTAAAACAACTGGAGCCTGTTAGCAAAGTAATGAATGAAGTTACTTAAAGTTAACTTAGGCCCCGTAGTTAAGGTGAATATACATTTAAAAATAAGGATTGTAAAAATATGTGATTCATAAACAGATAGAGTGGCACAATGCTATGGCAGATTTACATATTGTTTTTTGCTTACAACTTAGTTGATCTAAAGCAGTTAAAGTATTTTGGGACAGTATAATTAAAATTAATAATCAGGCATAAGTTACATGCAATTGTAAGCGTAGTTTGTGAAACAGTTTGTTAGGTAAAAATGCTTACCTTCAGTCGAGATCAATATTTACTTTGTCTATGCTTTTGTCTACATCTGCTCCTGTTTCTAGTATTTGAACATCTTTCTCTCCTATTGCTTGATCTTCTGCCACCTTGCCTGCTTTGTTGCTGTCTGTCATTGTTTCTTCTATTCCTAGATCTGGATCGCCTTCCTCTTGATGCTCTGCTAGCTTGTTTTGATCGGCTACAATAGTGCTTACTTCTGCTTCTATTTCTTCTTTTGGATAGGGATCTCCTTAAAGATCTTATGCGTGCCATGCACAGCCTTCTCACTTTTTTGAATTTTTTCCAAGCATCATGTGACATTGTACGCAAACCTCTGCCTACAGGCCTGCCTACAATAACAAAGTTTACAGTAAATTAAAGGCAATTGCACAAGGAACTTCTGTACCAGAATTGTACCCTTATAGGACTTATGATCGTGGACAATTGGACATTGCACAAACATTTAGGAGTAAGAACAAAGCTAGGAAAATTGATAATTTCCACCTACTAGCACAATGGCTTGGTGAAGTAAGAAATTTGTTTTTGCATGAAGCAGCGGATTAATGCATAATTAGATTATTAAACACAAAACAATTGCCTCATAATTATCTTATAATAATAAAGGTTAAATAATAAATGTAATTTTTGGTAGATTACTCGTAATTGCTTTTAGTACATCACATAGTTTTAAAATAAGAGTAGAAATAGTTATAAAATTCAGATTTTCACATAGAAATTATATCAGCATAAACTCTCTTAGTACATATAAATATGTATTTGTGTCCTTTTACGGCTCGTTGAAGTAAATGTTCTTCCATGCAAGTCATATGTAAGATTTTCTGCATTCTAGAAGTAAATTTTTGATGGTTAATCTTTTATAACTTCATATGATATTTTACAAAATGATAAAGGAACACCACGGAAGAAGCACATGATGTTCTGTTATTCAAGTGTCTAAGAATTCACTGTATACATTCTTGCTATTTGTGTATAATTGCATAATCGACTATTTGTACTAACAAAATAAAGTATTTTATCTTTCTTTTATATTTACACGGATTCCTCATGATGTCCAGATGATGAAAGTAATTAAATTATGACCATAAAGTCAAAATTCTGTTCGCAGCTGCAAAGCCCACAGTGGTTGCCATGTTGACATTACACTCATGTTCACTTGATACAAGCACTTTTCCTTTGTGATGTCATCTTTTATTGACATCATCATCATGTGTATAGGAAAAGAATTTGTGTATCAGCAGCATAGTAACTTTAATATGGCATTTTTAATTAATCATTCTAGGAGACATTTTTGACACAGGAAATGCTGATGTGTACGATGAAGATCCAATGAAAAACAAACATGCTGCTATTGGTATTGGTACTGTGTTTGCACTCTTTATCATCATTGGACTGATTATGTTGTGTGTTAAGAAAATCCACGATAATGAATTTGGTAATTTATCCCTGATATGTTAATAAAATTAGATGGTTAGATGTCAGACATTGCTGACTAGATTTTGGCTGTGATAATACAAAATTAATGAAACATTACTGCTTATGTTTAGTAATAATTAACCTAATACTGGGTTTACAGCACACTATTTGATTGTGCGCTATAGGGATGAGAATTTGCACTTGCTTTGCTATGTTTGGGCTTGTAACTTTATAGTGTAGCTGCAAGTTATAAGTTCACGGTCTCAGGTTCGTGTCCTGACTGGCTCACAACTTTTCAGTGTCTCTTTTTTTCTTCTGATTAGCTGCTATGTCTAATGGCCAACTACTTATATGTACAGAATTGGGCAAGTTATTGTTATTTAATAAAACTTGACATTCTTAATGCATTTTTTGCAGTGTCATATATGACAGATTGCTGCAGTAAAATTTCATCTGTTTGCAAGTTTTACACGAATCTTTGTCAGCTTTTATTTTGTAAAATTGTCAGGAGGTGATTCTAAGATGCGCAAGGAGCGCCCAAAGTCGTTCAGGATGTACTTCAAGTTTCCAGGAAAGTATCGCCATCTAATGAGTGTTAGACGAGGTAAGCTACTACATGCTTTTGTATTAGTGCTAGAGTTGGTTAAGTCAGACAACAAAAGTGAATTTAGTGGTTTAATAAAAGAAAAAAATATTTTACTGATAGAAAGCTTGAATCTTGTACAAAGTATTTTCAAATTTTTAATAATTGTAAATGGGTCAAAATACATGAAATTCTCAAAAATAAAAGTATAAAGGACATTGAAATTTTGTTTAAGAATGCTCAGGCATCAGCTGATTGTACTCTAGAAAATCTGATATCTCCTGGTGATGGTAAATAGTTAAATAAAATCTTAGATATAATTGTCAATTATTAACCTTTGTTTGTTTGAAGAGGAAACTGATGATGACGAATACAGTCACGGTTCTAGATCGGCAAGCTTCAGCTCACAGCGATCATTTCATAACAGTGGGCAGTGGTCAAAACCAGGCCAGAGCAGTGCTCAATCGATACCACGAGATCGACACAGCATTCGAAGCAATGAGCCGCTGAGCCCTGATGAACATTGCACAGCTGTGTAGCTGTTTTATACAGAATCTTGTACAGAGCTTTTGTTACTGGATGAGCTTTTCTGCTGAAATCTAGTCACTGTGTGAAATCTAGTCATTGTTGCAACATGCTTATGGATATTTCACCATAATTTTGGCTATGAGCGGATGAAGATTACTGGTATGCTGCTATAAAGTATTGATGAAGGCCCCCGACTGATGCAGTCAAATTCTTGTAAACAAAACTTGGTTCTATACTTCTGTACTAGAAGATTTTGTGGTGTAGATAAAAGTTTACCATGGGTGTCTTGAGCTAACATGTGGATGCAGTGTCTGTACTTATAGTATATTCTCTTGTAAAGATGTAATAGGTGTGGCAGTTGAACTGTATTTCAGGTTTTTTTATATATCTGTTATATAGCATTTACTCATTACTAAAGGATGTAAATTCTGTTGTGGTTGCATCTATTTTATAGTTTCAAGTTTTCAGTATTATATCTATTTCATAAGTATAATATTTGTTACGTTAGCTAAGGCATTTACTATTTTACTGTGGTTAATTTATTATTAATGAACTTGCATCCGAAATTTGTTAATTTCATGTGCCACAAATATAAATTTTAGTGTATTAGAAACTAGAGTTAGTGTGTAAGTGATAATTATTATGAACCGTACCACAAAGAATGACACCCGCTTTATGATAAAATATGACAAAGAACAAGACCCGCTTTATGAGAAACAATATTTAACAGATGCAAAAGAGATTTAGATGGAATTTTATTGCATTAAGAACCAAAATGCTAGTGTAGCTGTCACAACTTGTATTCTTTTGTAGCTTAATGTGGACTGTATTTCAAGGAACAACCTTTTTTAACGAAGAGATGCAAGAAGCATTTTTGGTAGGTCTTTTGGGTATTAGGAATGATTGCAATTTTGAGCCCATGTGACGGGTTGCCAAATGAGACAGTGATAAGCTATATTAACCGTGTGTTACTTACTGTAGGCTTATATAAGCTAACTTAACATTGTATTGCAGCTTTTACTGTTGCTCTTATTTATTACCATTGAAGTTGTTTTTGTTCATGTGGTAAAATTGATAGTATGCAAGTATTGGGTTTATTATGTGATAAGTTTAATCATAGATGTCTTTATGATTATACTGTATTTATTATTTGATATAATAAATTGTTGTTTTTTCTCTTTCGACTCTTTTACAACAGTTTTTTTATTGTAGAGTTAAAATCATCATCCGTTTTTAAAGTCTAATATTCTTGTGTAAGAAAATTGTGATTGATTCAGTGAGAGTGAATTAAGCAGCACCTCAGAATTGTGATTTTTTAAGCTTCCATTCTAAAAACATCATTATGATAAGTAAACCTAATTTCTCAAAGTGTTTTTATTGGTGCACCTGCTTTTATTGCTTTGAGGTCCATGTAGACTCCAACATGAATTTTTTGCTTGAATAAATGTGATTATTGCATACCAGCTGTGAATTGGTGAGCAGCCAACCAACTGTGCTGAACCTGGGTTAGTTGAGTTCATTACGCAGTAACTGCTTTAAGAATAAGTACAACCCTAGCTACTAGTCAAGGAGCTTGCTAAAGTCAAAATCGTGGATTTGAAATTACGCCATCTTGAATTTAAGGTGACAAAAATCTAGTTCTGTTACTCTTGTCAATTTAAAATTTACTCTTGTATTTCTTGTCGGGTTTCTTGCTGATCTGTTGCAAAATGGTAGAGTTAATGGTATGGTTGAATGAAGTTATTGCTGCCATTGAGAATTCAAGATGGCACATCAAAATTCTGACTCTGCAATCGATGTAAAATTTCTTCTAGTATATTTTCTGTAAGTTTCCTGAAGAACCATTGCAAACTGGCGAAGCCTTGGGCTTTTTCGAAAATGGTGTCATTGCTGCAATTTCGATTTCAAAATAGTTAATCAAAAATCCGATTCCTTGATGTGGAATTCATTCTAATATGTTCTATAAAGTTTCGTAGCGATTCGTTGCAAAGTTTCGAAAATTATTTTTCGCCGCCATCTTGAATTCAAAATGTCAGATCGAAAACTGACTCCGCTCAATGCAGAGTTAATTCTAGTATAATCCTATAACGTTTCGTAACAATGCACTGTACATTGATCCATTGCGATTGGCAGAGCTTAGGCCTTTTTTTAAAAATGATATTGCCGCCATATTGAAGTCATAATGCCGTATGGAAAATCATACTCAGCCAGTCGATGCGGAGCTCGTTCTGTAGTACATTCCTTTAAGTTTCTTGACAATCCATTGCGAATTGGCTGAGATTCATGGGCGTTTTTTTTCAAAAATAATGTTATCGCCGCCATCTTGAATTTAAAATGTCTGATCGAGCATCAAACTCCGTCAGCCGATGCCGAAATTTGTTCTAATATATTCGTGTGAAGCTTTTTGACAATCCATTTCTAATTCATGCAGATTTTGGCTTTTTTCAAAAGGTCATTATCCCAATAACAACGCCAGAACACAGTAGCGTTTTGGGTCGATCGAGCCCGCGACTAAAAACAAACTGCATGTAGATGAATCTACGTGTAACATTCTTCAAACAGATATCTTACGCCTCATAGGCGCAGTCACAGAAGAAAGCATTATTTAGCAAGCTATAAGCACTTGGATTTTGAAATTCTCTAACAATCGATACGATACATGGGACATATGTAAAATCACTGCTAAAATTATAGAATGTTGAGCATAATACTCTAAAGCTATAACAACTTTATCGGTGGTTTGTAATTATTTCTTTTGGCTTGCTAGCGACATGCACAAGGTTTTATCAGAAGCACAAATCCATGTTAAATTTCTTTCTTAAATTGTTCCAGTGACTTCAAAAAATTTAAATAAAAAATGCCAACAAAAATTTCATGCCGGGCACAGGCCTACTTGGGTAATTTGTTGAGTGACAAAAATGGGAATGACGTTGATCATAGTGAATTTTTGGTGCACCAAGGCTCTAAATGCTTAAATTTTAATTTCGCTACTGTCATGATACGTGAACTAGAGAATTTGAGTAATAAAAAATTTAACAACAACTGGTACTTTTTTGCTATTTAAGCCAAGCAGGAAAAGGCACTGCAAAGCGTTAGTTCACTTAGTAGCGAGTAAATAAGAGAATGGTCACTTGGAATTTGCTGATCAGTAAAAGTTTTAATGTACGACCGTCTGAAAAACTTTTAGGCAGTTTCGACTCTGTTCTTATCGTCAGTTATTTGTCTCATATCTGTGCCGTTTCAGTTTCTCAGGATTCCTCACATTCATAAAAATTAAGAAGGCTTTGTCGCTCATTGGAGATCACATATTGTATTTGTTTCAAATATCTAAACGCCAATTGTTAAAAGTGTTAAAGGTGGTCCGAGATTATTATGCAATCGGAAATAAACATGCTTTTTATTGTTTTAACTTGCAGTATGCATTTAATTTATATGCACAAGCTGTTACATGATAGTTTATAATTACAGGCTCGGCAAGAACGTTCAAAAGTGTTGCGGTTTTTGAAAGTTGTTTGCTCTCAAACGCCATTAATCCTTCCTTTCTGTTTACATTTTGAAAGCTTCTCGGCAGCGCAACTTTTCTTGGAAATGGTCTACCGCTTAATGTCCATACTAGTAATTTTTACCCTGAAAACGTACAGTACAATATCTTATATACGTTTTGTACGAGTAGGTTAAATGTCAACAGTTAATGTTTTTAATTATTATGAAATTATTAGTGTTCGTTTTTTATTTTTAGTAAAAAATAAACGTATAAGGGCCTTGATTTTAAAACTTATTTTTTCATTTCTTCGAGGCAGTGTGCCCTTTTTCACAGTGTTTTTCCTTTGCTTTATTTTTCACTTTTGAGACGCAAATTTTTAGATAGCAATAGAAGCAAAGTTTGTAGCAAGCAGACCTTATGTACATAAATAAAAGAAAACCTCTTGAGCAAAAATGTACACGCAGCACAGTGACCACTTTTTGTATTGAGTTCGGTGTTTTATCGAAGAAAAGAGAAATCATAAGGTTTGAGTTGTACAACACTATGTTGTGATTTGTTAGATTAGTGATTTCCAAGCCTCTTCGCGCTTGCAAAGTACTACGTAGCACGGCACACGACAGCCAAAAAATGAGACATGAGCTTCCCCCCAATGATTGGCCGATTAATAGTTTAAGTGGGCCTGTTGTGTGCCTCTGGAAAAATACACTGACCAAGTACTTAATTTAAAGGCAGTAGATTATTCTTCTGAATAGTTTTGTGCATTTGAGCCATTAGCTGGATCTAAAAAAATTTGCGTTGCGTGTCTACTTATAAAAGTTACTACATATAATGCAAAATACAGTTAAGGGATTTGATTGCACTCGGTCAATGTTAATGCATAAAACAGGTGTTATGATTAGGCTGTCGTTTTGCAAGTGCCAAATGGAAATTTGTCGTAAGCTTGCAGCGTAAATGCAGTGATATGTAATTTAATGAGTAAATCCAAACAAGATAGCAAAACGTTACCAGCAGCATATGCTAGTAAAATACAATTCGAAATAAAGCAAGCAGACAACGCTACTACAACAATTAATG
Organism: Tubiluchus corallicola; assembly: GCA_030141605.1. NCBI lineage: Eukaryota > Metazoa > Priapulida > Priapulimorpha > Priapulimorphida > Tubiluchidae > Tubiluchus > Tubiluchus corallicola. The sequence goes on along the minus strand of JAQGDQ010000046.1, from coordinate 133,434 downwards.
CATGTCACGTAAATGTGCAATTTCTATCTTTAGAGCGGCTAAGTAGGCCTAGACACATTAAGACATTTGAATCTTCATAAGCTTGGCTTGTGTGTGCAACACTGAATTCTGCTTATATGTGATTTACTTAATTTTCTAACAACATTTTTCTGTGTTTGTAAGAAAAAAATTAAAGTCGGAAATTAAAGCGTTTATTATGGAACTAAAGCAGTTACAATGCTACAATAATTTTCTTGAGAGATCAACTTGTTTTACTTTTATTTTTATTGTTTTTTATAGTTTATCTTTATACCAAATAAATGTGCAGAAGGCAAAATGTTAATTAATTTTTTTCCTAAAGTATGGATGATAGATTTTGATAATTATAGCGTTAAGCATGCATCAAGGCAGTATTGTGTTGATAATGATACAAAACTGACGATCTAAATACATTGCACGACATTTTTAGCGCAAAATGAACTAATACCTATAGTTATAATACGCATTTCTAAAATTCTAATAGACATAACCAGCTGCTGCCTGCTGATTTACACACACACACACACACACACATATATTATATAGGCAAACCACTTATAACACGCGCGAAGTGGGAATTTCCCAAAAATGACGCTTTGATGACGTTAGCCAATCAGTTCACAGCGGATGAACACACCCTCATTCTCTGCTTACTGCATGGCATCGATGCGCACGTAAAATTTCCGAAACGGTGAAACCCCTTAATAAAATAGCACCCATTAGATACACTAACAAAACATAGGATTTTCTCAAATTTTCACGCACAAAGTATAAAATTTGTCGGACTGACTGATTTCAACTTTCCGTGAATATGAGAGACCTTTTGCTTCTTGGCCGCGCACCCGCTAAATCCGACATTTAAAATAAGAGTTTGATTGAAGAGTGCGTACAGCCGTTGCTATTGCAGATAGCTTACTAAGAATTCGCCGATATTCCAAGAAACTTAATCGAAACCTGTCCACCAGGTCTAATCAGTTCAATGTTCAATTATATTTGCATCTGTTAAGCAATTATGCTTTCGCACGTATATGTGGCGAGGCCTGCAGGCAATGTTCTGGTAAGTCAAAAAGTTAATGCAATTTTCAACAGTTCTTTAATACATAGGCGTTGTTTTTCTGTCTGAAATTGTTATATAGGTAATATTTATGCTGCATTAGCATTCAAATACTTTGACAGTGATAAGCTTTAGCTATCTCTTCTAAGGCCATTGCAGGATGGGTAACTTTGGGTTTGTCACTTTTTCTATACAATGCAGCAGCTCATAAGTGAACATTTCATAGTTTCAGAAGTTTTTGTTCAATTTATATCTGTTTGCCTACACAGTTGTTTCTATAGGATAATTTTAGTAATGACTAAATAAGTGAAGGCATTTATTGCCGCTACTGCCAGTTTATTTTGCAATAAGCAATCCAGAACCAGTACTATAGACTATTAATGCATTATTATTATTGGATGTAGCAACTTACAACTTCGACAATAAATCGCTGAAAGCCATACAAAATTACCCAAATTGCTAGATGTGACACCCACAGCAAATCATTTGTGGGAAATGAAACGTCTTTCCCCCAAAATTCTTATAACGTTTGAGCTCTGTAGTTGTATAGTAACATTGTGGAGCTCTCACGTTTGTTTACTGTTGAATATTGAAATTGCCTAGGTTAAACATGTTCCCTGAGTTTATGGCACATAAATTTTGCGATTCAATTAGTTCTAATTTCACGCGTAGCATTTTGTTTAATATCGTTCGTGAGCAAAGTGGCTTACTGACAGGCACTTTTTGTAATTGAGTAGCTTCGTTCTGTTCGTTATTATGTTTGTGAATTAATATTATTTGCTTATTGCACTTTTTCATTAAATTTTGTAAGAGGAAACAGTTAATGTCCGAAAACAGTGTTCACAAGTGTTTGAATCTTGAAATGCAAATTCCAAACTTTCCAACTATGAATTCATGAGTTTGTCGACTTGTCTAGTGTGTGCAGTATAGCCAAGATTGACCAGTTAGTACGGATCTTGAAGGGGGCGAGTTGATGCTATACTTGGATAATATTAAACAGGAAAGTGTACTTTAATGTGTTGACTAAGTCAAAAAGCTAGTATACATAAAGAATGCAAATGCATGGTTTGTGGCTGACACAAGCTCTATCATTTCTTAACCATTCCGGTAAAACTCTGTATAAAAGACGTCTTAAGAGGAGTAGGACCTTTCAAGTTTGAAAATAATGTCGCTTTTTCCAAAGAACTGCTTCGTTCTATGCATCTATCCATATGCATCTATGAATGCTCGACTGCTGCTACTTCTCACATTTTTACCTTAAACTTTTTAGATGCAGAACTGCTGCTTAGGATTCCAGTTTTTTCCTCAGAAAATTGTTTTCCGGTTGACTATAACCTTACCTACTTCAAGAAGAATGCTAAGAATTTCCTTTTAAGTTAAACATGTCTTTCAAATAGGAATGCAAAGTAATATAATTTTGTATGGAAAGTTTTTTGAGACATACTAAGAAAATTCTTCTTTCTTCCCCTTTGATACTAAACTGTGTTTAGGAAGAATTTCTGAAAACAGTATTTCCACATAGTCCACGCTACCTTTTCCAGTGGTGGTTATGCTGATTTTGTTATTCCTATTCTTGTAACACTTATATTTCCATGGGCATTGTATTTCTATTTCTTACATTTGAGCTAGCTCTTTAGGTCATGGGTGTGGGTCGCGATGCCTATAGGGGCTATGAGGATAGTGGGTTACATTTCAGATCCACTTCCACCTGTAGTGTATAAACAGCAAAAATGTTTAAAGTCTTCCACATTCCTTGCGGTTTACTAAGTTTTCTATACATATTTCTATACAGCGTAAGCTGTTATAGTGTTTGTGAAATGTACAACAAGGAAAATATTTGACATAAAGCTAACTCCGGAGTGAGACGATGAAAAATTTATTCGCATTCCAACCTTGGCTGCGTTCCAACTGTTTGAACGTTTTCTTTTGTAACAAAATTTTCCGTTTTCCATTTTCCCAAAAATTTTCCGGACAAATTAGCTTGTTTTTTTATTCGTGGAATCTTCCGTATCACGTACATGTGACCACATACGACAGGACCATGTGATCGCGCCTTAGATTGCGCTGTAGCACTCTCGTGACAAGGCGGAGCTATTATTGCATTATTGCATCATAGACGACCGGCGCATGACGAGTTCTCTTTCAGACCAGTGCGGTTATTCCCGTTCACAAACACTTGTTTGGATTCATCAGTGTGTTTCTTACTCACAGTGTGTTATTCAATTGTGAGACAGTAAGTGTGGTTGTGTATCAAGCATAGATCTAATTGGTATTAGTCCCAGGGAGGGTATGAACAATTTGAGATTTTCTAATTTAATATTGCTGTCATGCGTTTATTTGATTGAGTTTGATGATTTTTTATTTTAAGGTCTGTTTAGCAGTTAATATTGTTTTATTGTCGTGATTAGTTTTGGCGTATTAAATATTTTGATGGATGAAAATTTTCTCATAAGTTTCAGCGTTTCTTAGCAGACTCACATTTTTGTTTTCTTAATTTTCTCCTCAAAGTTGTTTTTGCTATACGGGTCTTTAATGTAGTTGAACTTTATATCAAGGTTGTATGGTTTTATGCATGTTTGAATAGCACTAAAATTCACCTAAATTTACACAACATTTTGCATACAAATAGATTCTAATTACAAAGGTTTAATATTTCGGTTGTACTGCATCTGAGGGCTAATTAATGTAGGTTTATGGCATGACTCACGCATTTCGCCCACGTTCTTACAGGAAATTTTGAACATCGGGAATTCCCGATCAACTTACTTGAGTTACTACCTGAGTGCATGCTTATAACCAGCTAATTAACTTTTGCCCATAAATTCATGTAACTATATTTATTGTTTATTAAGATGCAGAAGTTTTCTCCTTTTGTTGCACAATTTGCAATATTATTTGATAGCTATAGAGATTCTCAATTTTATCCCACTTGTTCTTCTTACTTTTCTTTTCTAGAAGTGTGCATTTTTTCGCTTTTAGTATTATTAATGTCAATTTAATTAAGCAAATAACATAATATAATTATAATATGCAACTATAACTATAATATATCTATAAAAAAGATGACTTATTCGTGAAATACTATAGTATTCTGCTTAAGCTCAGAGTTCGCGCCCAAGTTACAGCTAGAACAGTAATTTATTTTTATTTTTGTATAAAGGTGCTTAATTTTGTCAATTAAAAAAAGAAAATGTTCATAAGCGGATATAGTGGGGTGGTTAAGCTATCAAACTGTGCATTTTCATAAAGGCGCTAATTTTGGCACAGAGGCAGTAGCTGGATGACCCATAACTAGGTAAATGTCAAGTTGTAAACTACCAAAAATTAGGGAAAGTTTGTCTCGACCCTGAAATATTGAAATGTTACAAAGTTTAGTGCATTACATTTGCACAGTTCTGAATAAAAGATAATATGTTAAGGAATTTCAAAATGGCGTATTTTCGGCCGAAGTTACCAACCCGCACAGGTTAGTCTTAGAAACCATGACACTGCTGGTTTTTTTATGAGCATCTAACGCCGTCAACCTAGGTTACCAAATATGACTAACGGGTCGTTCTCCCAATATTGGCTTCATTGATGTCTCCATCATAAAAATAACTCAGAAGTTAATGTATACCAGTAACAATCTTTACTCAGTAAAATAAGCCAATAAATTCATGTACTTAATTTTTTGTATGTTTAGTTAAAAATTTAAAAAATTGCTGTAATATGTAGCTAACAATTGCATAAAATTCACCTTGTCGGTTTTTAGCTTTATCAATTTACACTAGTGAAAATTATCGGAAATCTATTAGCTCTAGGTCTGTTTTTTTACCATCCTATAACTAAGACATTGCACATTATAAATCCCAAGGCAGGTTCCAGAAAATTCTTTACAGGTTTTGTTGTTTTTACTCATTTTTCATTGTCATTTCCTTGATTTATTGAGACTCCCCAGTTTCAAAATAAAATGTGCAATCCGCTTACAGAGAATCATTGTTCTAAGCATCCCACAGGAACTAAAAACACTGCTCTAGATAACTATTTTGTTGAGTAAGTTTAAGTTTTTGTAGATATGTCTTTTCGGCTTACATGTTTTTGTGACACGTCTTTAATGCCTTGAATATGTTTAATATGTGCCAACTCAAAAACCGCTGTTTACGTCTGTTAAAGCACCTATTATTGGATTTTACTAACACAACCGAAGAATAATAACACTTTGCTTAAAGATTTGTTTCTTAATCAGCAAATGAATTTAGTTTTAATAAGTCTTTTAATGAATTTAATGCAAAATGTCAACTCCACAACCGTCAACTCCGCAACCACCAGACCATGGTTGCGTAGTTGTCCACTAGTTGTAGAGTTTGTGAAAACATTAGATATAATAAAAATATCATGTGCCATTTTGAGAATCTCCTTTGTGCTATTACACTTTGTGTATTACCTTAGCTACATATAAAATGCCATGACAAAGGAATAATTTGTTTTATCTTGAATGTTAGTAACTTAAAACTATGATTAGCCAACTGCAAAAATGAAACTAAATAATGAGAGGCATTAAAATTGGTTCAACTGTAAATAAATAAATTTTTCCCCACTGTAATTTTTCATTTTTATTTATTTTTGAACCATCACTTGATGTTTCATTAATGCGCCGGTGCATTTGGATTAAATGATTTTAGTTCATAAATATTTTATTGGAATAACAACATTTCAGAAAAAACTTCCGGCTCTGTATCAGTTCAATTTATTTGACCATCATTAATGGCTTGCTTATGATATAAAACAAGGATGTAGTTGCTTGGATTGCAAAATCTCAAAAAAATGACAAGACGTTTTCAGTGGGAGAAATGCATTTGAATAATATGCTTCCGACTGAGATGTTCTGAACCGAAATTATGAAATTTCTACACTATTTGCACATCGGTAGTTAATATTCTGTCAACTCCGTAATTCTTCTGTCAGCTCTACAACCAAACCTAATTCTCCGTTTTTAAAGGAAAACGGGATGATTTTCATCCAACTCTATTTTCAAGTATGACAAAAAGTACATATTTCAAGACTTATAATAATGCCAAAACGTTTTTGGTGACTAAATAATAGATAACGTTAAAAGTTTAATTAACGGGGCGAGGCCGGCTAGCGATGATATCACAACTGAACATAATTTTCAACAGCACAAACATTCTACGAGGCGTTGCTTGTGCTTGCGAAAGCGAAAATTGATGTACAGTGCTACTGTACAACATTCAGTGTGATATAGGAAAACTCGACAAATTTTAAATTCAAATTTCAACTTTCAAGTATGCTGTATGCTCACACATGAGCTCTCGAACGAGTGTACTACGTCACAAATTAACAATTCTGAATTGACATGTACAGCACCTTTTTTGTTCAACGCCTTACCTAGATGCAGGTGCAGGTGCTTACCCATGTAACTAGCGGACGGCAAAATGCATGTAACAACGAAGAACTAGCCACACAAACGCGCTTGTCACTATTCTGTGCTAATAGTTCTTTCACGCAAGTCACTCGTGAAAAATGTTATCTTTCCTTTCTATATTTTATACAGTAGATCGTTTTGAGCTAGTGTAAGATTGGGTCCTTCTTTTAAGAATATCAAGAAACTCGCTATCACTCTTCCGGTTGATAGGCGATGTTCAACCGCATAAATGTGGCAAGTATCACAAGTACCCGATAATGATAACTCATTTGCACACATTTAAAAGCAAACTTTCATATACAAAAGGCAACATTAACACAACACCATTTTGGCTTAATCGTACATGGATTTACTTGCATAAACATGCAACAAATTTCAGACATAGATTACCATGTCACCAAGATATTATCCACTTTTAGAACATTTGTACTATTAAAACGATTTTTTATTTGCGCATTACATTTGGTTGCACAGTTGACCGACATTTTCCTAGGTATAAAGAATTTTCTTGAATAATTTGAAATTTGTCGTTACTGCTGCTACCCAAAATGTGACAAGAGATTCTAATTAGTATATTAAGCATAATTCCACATTGTGATATATGTGGTGTAATACCTGTGATATAGGACGCTTTCGTTACGACACCACAAACACTTTTTTGCTACTAATTTCCGATATGTGCTGACACGTGGGTTCAGTGAATCTTTCCATTTAAGCATAGTTCACAGGCATGTACACAGAATAGAAGCAAATAAAACAGGTTTTAATAATACCGATAAATTCTGTGTTTAATGAGATAAGAAGTAAAAACAATTTACTTTAAATCAAAACAATAACAAACTTGTTATAATTATAAACGACGTTTCTAGTTAACTCATGACAAACAGAAGACTAGTTAGCCCCAACCCAGGTGAGGGAGAAGGATGTAAGGTAAGTATACTTATCAGTTGTAGTGAGTGCAGTCGGAAGCTGTCGGATTCTAACGTTTGACGTTCTCCATCACTCTGGAAGCTGGAATAACGTGACTAACCGGTTATGCGAACTTCGTGGAATCTTGAGCAGTTACTCTTTCAAAGCTCAGCAGGGGGTGGAATCTTACGTCGCCACTTCTACAATGCTTGTCAGGTGTACCGAAGTCGTAAGTGGTTACTTCACCAATCCTAGTGTAGTGCAGTGGAGTCCTGACCCGTGGAGCTCGTGGAACTACCATTGGTTCAACGTCTGGTCATAACCTGGTTGTTTCTGCACCGGATCTCCTGAATTTCCGTTTACAGCAGTACGTCTAATAACGAATAACAGCCAGTTTATTGGTGTTTCCGCCTCACGGCTCGAACACCTAACCCTTTGGTGTGTCTGTGCCCTTTTAATCACTTTCTGTCGCCACAGTAATTAAGTCTTGACTTCGATTGTTAATAAGTGTTCGTCGGAAGCCATATTCGACGACTTCACTGGCTTAGCACGTTCGACACACTGTGTTGAACCTAGTTTCAATTTCTAGAACAGGTAAAACTGGATGACCTTGTCCTTTAACACGACGATTCATTGGCCAGATAGCCTGTTCAGTTGAGCGTATAACCAATCACTTACTTTCTTGTAAAGGAGATCTAGGACAGGTATGAGGTGGGACCCTTCCCAGAGCTAACTATGTGCATGCTCATATATGTACAGTCACAACTTGCTTTACTGTAGTAGGTAAATTCGCTTAATGAGTAATTAACTAATGACTCATTCAATTAACATAAGTAATTAGCTAACTTAAGCTATTAATGCAACAAAATCATACTAGAATACAGTTCAACTATATTAGAAGGGGTTCCAATGCTGCTCGGTAGTTCTTATATTCCAGACTGACGTCACGGACGTCACACACATATTTTTTTACACATCATGAAAATCAAAAAATGTTTACTCCAAATGGAGCCAGTAACGGAAAAAGACCCTAATAAATGTTCATCACATGCATTGATTGCCATAAGGTTACTGTTTATCTTCGCTATGGCACCAATAATAAGGCTAGATTGGGAAAATAGTTATGAAAACATTGACTTCGGTCATTATTTGATCAACAACAGGATCTTAAGAGTTAATACTCTGGAGAAGCTGAGGTTACAATACGTAGGCTTCCTGATGAAATCTGCTATCTCCATTTTTGCGTTTTTTCAAAAATGCATTTTTTTTCTAAATTATACAGCATTGCTCGAAACAACCTATGATTACAATATCAGTTTGCATTTTGTAAGATTTAACATGGCTTATGTAGTTTTTGTACCATTTTTGATATGTCCAAGATATGGTCTGGTCAAGCAAATGGAAGATAGAATTTCATTGTGACAAGTGTGAGGTCATCAGTATAACAAGGAAAAGGAACCCAGTGAGATACCAATATATGCTTCAGGGACATCTGCAAATGCATGTGGACTCAGTCAATATCCCTCGTGATATCAGGTGGATTGATCACGAAGATCGGATTACATCTAAAGCTAACCCTACTCTTGGCTTTTCACGACAAAATACTGATGTTAATAACATACAAATTAAGGAATTAGCATAAATGAGCCTGGTGCACCCGACACTTGAGTATAGCCAGACTGTTTGGGATCCACACACCGTCGGTTTAGTTGGAATCAGTTCCGAGAAGAGCTGGAAGGTTTACCTTGAACTGTTATAGGAGAACATCAAGTGTGACTGCCATGACAGAGCTGAACTGGTGCCCACTAGCCAAGAGATGCAGGATGGCTAGGTTCGCAGTGTTTTACAAAATCCACAACACCTGGTAGCTCGACATGCCTCTCCAGCCACAATGCCACTCTATTCCTTCACGTACAGAAATTTCATTTGCATACAACATGCCATATTCTTCTTGCAATTATCACCTACACTCTTTTTTCCCGTGCATCGCAAGGGAATGGAACTATCTACCAGAGTCAACAGTCCAGCTTGGCGCTCTCGACTTATTCAGGAGTGCCATACATTCGATCTAAACTGGAACAAGGTAATCCACCCTGTGAAGAATGCGGTGTAGGGTGTGAACTCCCCTACATTTAGGATATTACTACCTGTTATATTATGCACCGCTGTAAACTATTTTTATTTGCACTGGATGAAGTTTCAAGCTAGCACGACATACACAAGCTGAGAGCACACTTGGCTCTAGCTGTACCCTTTAGGGAATCTGCAAGAGTAGTTATCCTATGTATTCGCTTTATATGTCTTCAACATCTGAGTAATAGAGGTTTCATCCAGTATAATGCTACTAATCAGTGAAACATCAGACCTGGTCTCACAGAGATCTTCTAGACAAGTAGGCTACGGGGATCCGTCCATCAACTGATGGAGTAAAATTTTCTATCCGCCATTTTGATTTCAAGATGGCATTAATAACGTCATTTTCAAAAATGTCTAAGGCTCCGCGAATTCACAAAGGGATCATCATGAAATATACTAGAATGAATTCTGCTTCGTCCATCGCCATTTTGAATTCAAGATGGGGCAAAAACATAATTTAAGAAAAGAGTCTATGGCTTTGCCATACTCTTTGCAACTTTGTATAAAATAATATTATATTAAGACGAATCCCATGCTGATTGTTGGAGTCAGATTTTGGGAATTGGGACCACAATTTCAGATTCAAGATGTCAGTGATAACGCCATTTTCGAACAAAGCTTTGAATCACCATGAAATTTATCGAAATGTGATAAAACAAATTTTAATGACGATGATGGAGTCGGATTTTTAACATCTTGAATTCTCTAGATGGCATCAATGTCATTCTAGCGAAAAGCTTAAGGCTCTGCCAATTTGCAACGGATCAACAGATGAAATTCTACTGTAAGAACAAATTCTACATGGATTCACAGGTTGAATTTTCGATTTGCCGTCTTAAATTCAAAATGGCGGTATTAACGGCACATCCGATTCGGAAAAATGCAAAAGTAATTGTTGTATGAATTTCGAAGGACATAGACCCTTCAAGGAAAATGTTGTCTTCTATTACAAGCGTCCAACGAACGTTTCGTAAGAAGTTCGTCGCAAAGAACCCTTTTAAACCTGCACACGCTTTTATTTACATGAGTGGAATAAGTTTATTTTTCACTATGCGACATCTGTCTAAACCCCACACAATAATTATCCAAGATGCTTGATAATTCTGATTTTCTTTTTACCATTAAGCTATTTACGTTATTGCTGTTGCATCGTTATCGTCATTGTCATTGTCATTGTCACAAATGTTGTTAGTATTGTAACTTCAATCAGCAATTTGAGGTCTGCATACCATATTTTAGTGTTTAATAGCGATAACTGAGTGGACTGACGCTTTATGCAAGTGGAATATAGCTGTCTGGGTTCAATACTCACTCTGGGCGGTATCGTTCGCAAATCTTAGCTGTTTACCTCCGAACATGCATGGCTGAGATACTGCTGCTGTTTAGTGGCTCATCTTAGACTTGGTGTATTATCATTGATAATCAGCCTGGTTTCAGTCAGGCCAGAAACGTCTTGATGAGTAGATACTGCCTTTTGGTGCTGGATTCCGGTTTGCAGTAAGCTGAAGAGCATAAGGTGACTAGTATTATTGAATAATGAGCGCAGTTTTATGCATGCGTTCGTTTACTTGCTTTTTATAAACTAATGGCAACATATTTTCAGAAAAGTTGAGTAATTCTATGGCTCCGTACATCGGCAAACTACACGTCAATGAAGAGGAATCTGCAGGTATGATAATTAGCTAATAAATAAACAAAACAACAGGATGGTGGATGGATGATGCGAGAGAGAGGGGGGATTGGAGAGAGAACGCAAGAGAAGAGGGAAAGAAAGAGAGGGAAAAAGAAGGAAAAGAGAGAGTGGAGACGGTGCCAGAGTGGACACAGAGCCAAGAGTGTAAATTCTTTCTTGGGACTGTGTCACCTTTCTTAAATCAATAAATTCTTTAAAAGAGGTTTCAAACTGGTTGCAAAGTTTGCCCCAATAAATACATTAAAGACGTTACTTAAAGCGCCATCTTGTCTTGAACTGAGTGATTAATGTCACAAATTTTGTTTTTAGGACAGATCGTTTCATTTCGAGGCAGTGACGGTGCAGTGTATTTTTATCCCCAACAAGCTGTACACCAAGAAAACTTCCATATAGTTTCGATGAATCAACCATTTACACAATGGACAAATGGACTACGTCATTTCAACAGTAGCTGCTACAACAATTGCACCTGTTTGGGCGCTGATTGGGATAGAAATCAATGCTTCTACCAAGGAACATTGCCTTTCCCCTCAATGCCTCATCCACAACAACTGTATCCTCAGCAACATCAATCTTTCCTACAAATGTCGTTACTCAATCATATGGCACCTATATGCGTTTCTACAGAACCTGTATACCCAATACGGTTACATAACCTTCAGTCTATATCTTATGTGCCACCACCACCACCATCTGGAGAAACGCCATTACTACAGTCGAATGTCAACCAGTTACCACATTCCCCTTCAGTTCCTGCTCTGCATACTCTACCTGTCACTCCTGAATTTTTGTTGATCGTTCCTACTCGGGCGAACCAAGACCCGCGGTAAGTGCTCACGTTAACGTTATAATTAGTTATTGCGAAGGCAGTACGTATGACTGTCCCAAGGCAAAAAAGATTGAGTAACATTTTCCCTGAAAATGGAAATTTTTGCATTTTCTGACTGGAAAGCCATTTATCCATTGTTTAGTCCAGTATAAGACCAACTGTGAATCTATGGGATAATGCGGAGTTATAAATGTCGAAGTCCACAAACAAAGCTGTGTCAGACAGCTACCAAGACAAAAGTTGTCTTAAAACTAACTCATGGAATTCAGCCAATCAGTAGTCAAAACAGTATCACATGATAATCACTGTATCACTGTGAGAGAGCATCTCTCCACAGAATTACAGTATAAACTTTGGGTCAAAACTAATGATTTCTCAATTTGGAAAATGCGTCTAAGAACACAGCATAGCACTGCGTTTTTATTTGTGTTTGGCAAAATTAATCTAAATAAAACAGTTAAACAATCCACCGGATCGCTAGACAGCTGCATTGCCCTTACCGCTGACACAGTGGAAGTGACTGAAGGATTTGAAGCAAAGGTCGACATGAAATATGTAGACCTGTTATAGTTACAGCAGTTAAAACGAATTAATCTAGTTTAAGATATTATTGAAAGTTAAAGCAGACCTACGATAAAATTGCATAATGCCTTTAAAACTTTTGATTCTAGATGCAAAAACATGAGTATTTTGTACTTAGTACTGCTTGCACGCCAGGTGTGAAGGTTTTTGTAGTTGTCTATCTGTAAACAATTGTTTTGTTGGGAAACCAAAATTCTATATAACTATACGCTATTGATAAACTTTGTTGGCTATGTTTTAGCCAATCAAAATTCTCTGGTTATTTCTTTAGCCAATCAGTGATTTGCACGCAACTTTATTACCGGATCATTTACACAAACAAGAATTAATGACGTGGTGTAAGAGAGTGAACTTTAGAATTGACAGTGGTTCATATCTTTAAACCGCCTACGCTTTGAAACTTCGCACAAGATATACATTATACAAGCGTGTTATATTTAGACTTTTGTGAGGGAACTATTACACTGACTTGTGACTCCATGTCATTTATCAATCGCTGTATCTATGCAATATTGAAACAACAGAAAACATCAAATACAGCTTAATTAGCGTTGAACAAATAACGGACATCGATGTACATGTACAAAGTCCTGAAGCTATGCACAAATGCATTTAATCCGTGTATTAATTTCAGAAAGTTGTCAAAGTTCATAAATATAGCTAACTTCGCGAGGATGGTTAAACTGTATTGTCTTTCCTTTTTCAAAAGCAGCGACCTCTTGTTTAATAACAATGCTGTTAGTTGCTAGCTATTTATGTACATGCGAGCAACAGATAATGATATTTATTATTATTATTATTATTATTATTATTATTATTATTATTATTATTATTATTATTATTATTATTATTATTATTATTATTATTATTATTATTATGTACAAGGATTAGAAAAACAATAACAATATGGGTTAAATAAATAAGGTTAGTTTAAAAATATAGATTTAATACATAATGCACCAATATATGTGTGTTCAACACGACATTACTTTGAAAATTAGTGTCATAATAATATAAACCTATAGTATATAAACTTATTAACCATATATATACAACAAATGTGAATTAGAATAGAAATTAGATATTGTTTTTCGAGAAAGTTGTTCTTTTTTTCGATACCTTGTATTGTATTCCTGACAAGTAAACATTAGTATAGTTTAGTTTAGTTTATTTATTCTAACATATCGCAGCCTCTCTTTCATCTAGGTTATAAGTTATTATTATTGCTATTACTATTATTAATAATTAACTTACGAAAACTATATAAAATGAAATCGTGTATGTTTTATAGTTAAATAAAGAATGAATTCAAGTACGTACAGATAATGTACGTGCTGGGCGCTTGCTGGTGCTTTAATTTCATTGTTTATCATCACCATATAATCATCACTTCTTTATCGTCACTATCATTATTCATTATAGTCCGATCTGTTAAAAAAATTTGATGAAATGGGGACTGACTGGATACAGCTGCTGGTTTAACAAATGGCTACTATTAGCAGAGGCGAATAAGAAGTTATATGTGGGGTTTCATTAGGTAGTACGATAAGTGACCTAGGAACACATGAAGTGACCCAAACTGCGTTATAAGTACCCTCTATTTGTGCATAACTTGCAAGCGAAGCCATAAAATGTCACGAAATGTATTATGGACCAATAGGAAATCAAAGGAATTTTGGTTCTAAGTTGTATGCGAGGGGCAGCGATGACGTAATCTGCACCCCCCTGTCCCATGTACCAAATTTAGTAATTTTTTGTCATATATGTCATCTATATTCATAAAAGTGTGTTAATTACTTGCACTAGGTAAGTTACATTCAGTCTGATGGCGTGTCCTGCGAACGACCATACGGGACTATGACGTCGTCAGCACCCTTCCCAAACATCAAGGCTACTTTACTCGCGAAATTAATGGCCTGAGTAGGTCATCTGCATAAAATACATTTTTCACATGAGTAATTAGTTAGTGATTTTGCCTATTCTTGTAACATTTTAGTATTTTTGCCATAACTAACAATAAAGCCTTTAATGATGTCACGATGCTAACTAGCTATTGGACAAAAAAGCTGGGCACGAATTTTTCATTCTTTTATTACCATTTGATGTATTTTATGATTATTAACGGTTACCTGGCCATTAAATTTACAAGTACAGTAGCCCTGATGTTTGGGACAGGGTGCTGATGATGCAGTTCACGGGACTCACACCCAGACTGAATGTAACCTACTTAGTGTAGATAATTAACACACTTTGCATGACTATTGTAGATGACATGCATGACAAAAAATAAGATTATCTAAATTTGGTGCATGGGACAGGGGTGTAGATGACGTCATCACTGCCCCTGGCGTACAACTTAGACTCAAAATTCTTGTAGCAAATGGTTGATTTCCTCTTGGTCCATAATACATTTCGTTACATTTTGTGACTTCGCTTGCAAGTTATGTATAAATATTTGATTTTGTGAAAGGGTTAGAGGGTACTGATAACATAATTTGGCTGCTTTCTGTGTTCCCAGATCACTAATTGTACTACCAAATGAAAGCCCACATATAAGTTTCTATTCATACCTGCTAAGAGTACCCAACTGTCTGTCTGTGAACGTTTTGGAGTTATAAGCCTCCAAAGTGCAGGACCGTTACGTGACCTTTTAGTTTCCTGGGACAGCGAGCCAAAATGCGAAATTTTATAACAATGTCCAAAACGGTGTTAAAATGGCCTAAAGAAACGTTCCTGAAAGTTTGGTAGCTATTTCCAATCAGTCCCCTTTTTAGGCTAACTGACTGGACATTTATCGTAATCAGCATTGTTGTAATTAATGGCCATCACTTAATTAGAATCTTGTACGGTATCCCATCTCTGTTTTTATCATTTGTTTAATTTGTTTATGTAAGCAAGTTTTTTTCTTTCGTTTCAACTTTGAAATTTTACGTAGCTGGCAATGAAAATTTTATCCGTAATGCAAAGCCCGGCTATTTTTCAATTAAATTTCTGTCTGTCTGTTTCATCACTGCAATCCAATAATATTTTTCACAGGGAACTGAGTTATATATGGAACCAGAAGTTCAGTAAATGTTTTTCCCAGTTCCCAGATCAGTGGCACTTGATTCCTGTCCACTCCAGCATGAGCGAGTCTGATATAGCGAACAAGTGCGCAGATTTAGGCCAGAGCAGAGAAAGCTGGAACAAGAGACCTAAGCCAGAGTATGCCAAGGTCCGATTTACATGTAACGTAAGTATTGATGAAAGCTTTTGAAGAAGTAACAGCCAAACGTTTCAGTATTGTAAACGCTTTGCGTAGTCTGCTTGCCTGTTTGCATCTGTATCTTATGGACATACGCCAAGTGCACAGAGCAACTGCCTGTGAACGCTCTGCTGGCGTGAGATTATAATACTTAAGGTTAAGAGTCAGTGACCCTACAACCGGAAGTACGCTAGAAGCTGTTACACTATCCAATCATACGTGTATTGAGATATGTCTTATATTACTGGGCCTAAAGGAAAATCATCAGTAACTTAGAAATAGTGCCAGTGCCCGTCTCCATTGTGACACGGCAGCAGAGGACGTTACTATGGTGGCAGGTCAGCAGAGGCTCGTTGTTAGGTGTTGCTAAGGATAGATATTTTTAGATGTGTGACATAAGTTAACTAAGTTTAGCCTCAGAATTGGGTCTCAGACCAGCATTATCTGCTGGAAAGCAGTCAGTTTGTAGACTCAAGTGCTTTGCTATACACTCTGCACAAGGCGTTTTTCTGCCCTCATGGAATTATTGTGGATGTTCGTTAGTGTACTTTATACATAATATACTATACGATCACATATGCTAAACTAGACTTCGTGTTTTATACTTCAACACCTGACGATAATTATAGTGCTTATTCTAAGAGAAGTCTACAATCGATAATCAACTACATCACTCAAAGAACACATTCACTATTACTGATACCGAGCTACGACGCTTCGTACATTATTACTATACTTGGATTCTGATAATTAATAACGAGCCACTGATTCTATTTAAGCTGTTTAACATATTCATCATGATTATTACTTTGTTCTACTGGGTTTTTTGCTTGAGTCAATACTAAGTTAGCTTTTACTTTTTGGTGGTTTTTGACTACAAACATCAATTACATGCACGTTTGGCCATTTAGAATGTGAGGTGAAGGCACAGATTGTACGAAAGGTGCATCCTCTTCTATATGCCATTCGTCATGTGCAGTAAATTATGATTAACTAAAAAAATTTCTTTGGTGGTAATCAAGTTTTTTTGAACATTATCTGGCCAGTGTGGATGCTTTCGCTATTTTTCTTTTTTTTTCTAAATTTCACATTGTGAATTATGAGGCATTTCAAAAACAATTATCAAGCACTTTACTGAACATTTCCAACTTTTGTTATGTTTTATTAATTTCAATAAATGGTATTTCAGTCAGCTCATCAAACATATAAATTTACACAGCTGTTTTCAGCTTCACTGAAGTTTTCCAACTGGTGAAACTTTTGCGGTTTAACTATTTCAGTCTATGTTGTGATCACTATAAAAGTTCAGTTTGAGTATTTCATTTTCAGTTCGTAGAGCGTATATACATGTTTTGTCAAGTCTCTGATTAAAAGTTTTATGTTCCAGAAATGCGGAAATGACTGGACGTCTTATAGAGGCGCTATGGTTTTTTATTACAAACTTCTGAATAGAAGTGACGAAAGAATTGGTTATGTTATGTTCAAATTGTTTGGACAACAATGTTCAAAATGTCCGAGCAGAGACTTTCAATATGCAATGTGGTACCATGAAGAGGTGGACAGGGTAAGTTTACACCGTAAAAACTTCCGTCGCATCAGTATCAACTTCCGGTTACGAATTGCTACTGACAAATATTTCAAAATTTTTTTTAGGTGATACCATATGTAAACTAATGGCAAGTTATAATACTTGCCTCAGAAGTAATTTAAAATGTCGCCCCCAAAATCGTACTTTGCCTGCATTTTGGTGGCGACATTTTAAATTTTTGAGGCAAGCATTATGTACGATGCATTTCCAGTGTTCTCTATTGGTTTCTTTTTAACTTTATGGTATAAAAGAAGCTTTTCTCGTTTTTTTGTGGATTGTATAGTTTGTACCTTAGCCCAGCTGCATGTGTAGATGGAACTTGGTTAATTGCTAAATCTTGACAACTACTACGGAAAATTCACAACATAGATTGCCGTTACACTTTGAATTTTGACGTTGAGTGTTTGCATAAAAAAGTTAAAATGAATCTGATTTTTGCCTTGCAAACTGCATGGTCTAAAACCACTGTATCGAACTATATATAGTGTGCGATGTCAGAGAGTCAATTTCATTGGCATTTACCAATGAAAGAACATAATGCAGAATAATGCAGGAACATGTAAGTGAAATATTACAGTTTACTATGTTACTACCTAATTAATACACTCAGCTATTTATAATAATTATTTCAGGTTATTCATAATATTGGTTGCGAGGTGGGGCAGCACTACTACCAAAGCACTTTTAAGAGAAGACCTCATAATACGATGCCTAAAAGATTATCAACGAATAGTAACAGAATAAAAGCTCACGAAAGTAATGGTTGTCAGGCTTGTGTCCTAGGAATATGTTCCAGTTTCACTCGTAGACGAGCAAACAATAATACTTTCCCGGTATCTGATTCTTCTGGATCTGCTCAGGGAAACAATGACGCTTCAATACTTGAATCTTCGGACGCAGAAGCTGCTGGTCAAGCAGAAGCAGAGTGACTTTATAAGTAGCCTCGCAAAGATAAAACATAAGCCTTAGTTTTGGAAAGTGCCAAAGCACACAGCAACAAGTATCCAAATTTCCAAAATTGTTAGAGTTTAGCACAGAGCAATATGTTCATGTTGATACAGGCTAACTTGAATGGCTCCATAAGTTAAAGTTACATGTACCTTAATTTCTATTTAGTTGGCTCAGTAGAGTTTTTAACACTATCTTAAGCGCAGGCTAAGCAGTCAGCACGACACTGTATACAAAGCTTATAGCGACATCTATTGATAAGAAAAGATTACATGGGCTAATGTCTCTTCAATAGTCTCGTTTAGTTAAGAAAGGGCGTTGTAGTTTTCCATTTATTCTATTAATTCTTACAATCAACAGCATACACCAAACGAGCATCAATTTTTTTAAATTTGCTAAAAACAACAATTACTGTTAAAAAATGGTATAGTTTCAGTATTAAATTTTGTTTATAGTTAAAACAAGACAACTTTATTAAAACCTGTACTTTACATAGTTAAAATCATGCCAAACGTTTCGACAGACTACTGTTGTCACGATATATGATTTTAAGTGCTTCTTCTAAAAAATTAACTTGAATTTTGTTTAGATGTAAATTGATAACATTTGTCCTAATTGTTGCGATAACCGTAGGTCAGAAGTCCTTGATTGCCACTTAGTGAACTTACTTCATTCTTGGTGTATCTATATTAACTTTGTTGAGTTAGATCACTTTCATGTTTTAGTCTATTATAGTAGAAGCGATTAGATTTATAATCCCGATCCCCTGAACATGGTAGATTGAGACTACTCCGTGAAATTTTTTAAAGGAATATTTGTTTTGTCAAAGAAAGTGTTGTTTGCACATTAGTTCCTAATTTAAATGTTTCTTAGCAACGTTTTAGTAATAATCATTAATGGATTAGCAATTTTATTTATGGTCGCATACAGTAATAAGGTACAAATTAATATAAATAATAATATGTTATAGACAAATTAGGATATTAAAGTTATTGCTTGTACATAAGTTTCAAGTTGTAGAGTAGTCATGTCTCGATATAGACATGCTGTTTCTGTGATTGATACCGTATAGCGACTGGTCACTTTTTTCTAATGAGTTATGAAAAAATTAATTCAATGTGAATCAGTATTTGTTGATTTCGCATGTATATTCTTCTATTATAATGCTGATGCATGTAAAGAGTTAGACAAACGTTACTTTTTAAGCTCACAACATGCCTGTATAATCTCGTCTATATCAATAATAAGGTGATAAATGCCGGTGATTTTTTCATTTATAAGTTTTTCGTAACATTAACTTCCTGATGGTTTATAATTATAACACAAATTGTTTATTGTATTGTGAATGCTAGAATTTTATTACGGCGTAATTATACTATAATTTCGGAGTACAGCATTAGTAGGTCTACGCGTATGTCAGCTCATGTGATTTTCGTATTTAACATAAACCAATTCTGTGAGAATTATCTTTTGTATATATATATATATGTATTTGGATATATACGTTTTTATAGTATGAATTTGAAACAATGATTAATAATAAAAACAATGGCTTAAATGGCAGTTGCATGTTAATTTTGTGTATACCTAAATGGTTACATTTGAGTATTAGTCATTAGTATTAGATGAGAGGTTACATTATCATGTGTAAAAATATTTAGTATCAGTATAATACTTATGAAGACGTTAACATGGCTATTTTCTTTACGTCTTAAACATTCACTTTTGAGAAAAGTTTGTTCAGAAATTAGTTTTTTCATATGAAACAAAAACCATTGCGCATTACAGACGGTCAAGAATTTTTATTTTCGGGATCTGATATTTAGACTTGTTGAATAACGGATTGGGGGTTCACAACGAACATAGATAGTAATATATTATGCTGAAATGTCATAAACCTTTAGTACATGGTCCAGATGAGGAAACAGACAATGATGGCTGTCATGCAGAAATTGTCTGAAGTTGGCTTGACCTTGAATCCAGACAAATGTATTATCATCATGGATCACTTAGTTTTCGTGGGGATACTTCTGTCCAAGAAAGGTATAGGTCCAACTGAAGGGTGAGTACGGGGTATCACAGATACTCGAGAGCCGGAAACTACATTGAAAGTTCGTAGCTTTTTAAGACTTAGCAGCTGATTTATCCCAGATTTCGTTACTACGTTAGAACCATTTCACAAGCTAACTTGCAAGCAAGAAGAGCCATTTAAATTTGGACCAGAACAGAAATAAGCATTCAAGTTACTGAAACAGAGGTTGGCAGAAACTGCTACATTGGCCTATTACGATAAAAATATGCCCACCCAAGTGATAGCTGATGCAGGGTCTGTTGGTCTTGGAGCTGTACTGATCTAAGAAAAGGATGGTAAAATGCAACCAGTATACTATGTAAGTAGTGGCTTGACAGTTTGTGACAGTAGATTCTCGCAAATGGAGAAAGAGTCATTAGCACTAGTCAGGGTATGTGAACGATTCCATGCATATGTATATGGAAACAAAATTGAACTATTAATGGGAAAAATGTTTTGCAAACTATTTGCGGACTATAAGTGAACGATTCCATGCATAGTTACATGGACACAAAATTGAAATGTTAATGGGTAAAAAGTTTTGCAAACTATTTGCAGACCTAGATCAAAACCTTGTGCATGGCTAGAACTTTGAGTACTTCGACTGCAACCATATGACTATAAATAGTTTACGTACTAGGACAACAGAAGATGGCTGATCCACTCTGCGTCTTTTAAAGGTAGATGAAGCCAGTAATCATAAACATGGTGCAAACGAGTATGTGCAGTTCATTGCAGATGAAGCAATGCCTAATGCATTGACAACTAAGGAAGTGGTACAATTGTCAGTTTCTGATGAAGAGCTGTGGTGTGGTAGAATTGGTATAAACATTGTCAAATTTGAAAACTGCAAAAGCTATTCACCCATAGCTGGAGGATGTGCATCGTTGGACAATTGGCCTTATGGGGAGCAAGTATCATTCTGCCTATGAAGTTGAGAACTCAAACTTTAAGTCTGGCACACAAAGGGCACTAATTCCGAATAACCGAGTGCGTTCGAAATGACTACGTAGTGTTAGTAAACTATCCCAAGTGTTACCTGTCTTAGCTTGTCGATGCCGAAATACGATAAGAAAAAAACGCCAATGAATTGAACGTCATACTTCAAATAGTGCGCCTTTCTCGAAAATTTCACATACGAAGTAGCGATAATGGCGGCTGAACGTGTCACATGCTGATGTTTCTAAATTCGAAAATAATCTGTCATTATGGACAATATAGTGGATTTTGACGGGTTAAATCACCACGGCTATGAAGGCGATAGCGAAGAAGATTTTAGCGACAGTGAAGATTTTGTTGACGATATTAGCGATGAAGGTAATTAACATTTAATTTTTACTTCTAAGACAGTAAGTCGCGCTTGTGTTTCGCAATCACGAAAGTCAAGTTTTAACTTGTTTTGTAGTTCACTTACGTGTGAACAATTTAGCGAAAGTTTATTAGTAAAGCGTTGTAATTAATGAGTAATTAACTTTGTATCTCGTGGGAAATACCATGCACCGCGCTTTACGTTTCTCGTGGTGAAAATATCAAAACTAGCACAGTACAATTGCGCGGCGCTATTACACTTTCACACCGCCTAGTTTTTCCTGGCCTATTGGTTGTTTTCACGCCTGCAGGCCAGAAAGCAGACCAACAGGCGTAATAATACTAATATACACCATATTCCCATAATATTATTGGTTTTTAGGCTTTATAATTCCAGATTAAAATCATACATTACTTACCGTCGCAATATGGCAACGTGAATAAGTGGGATATTATTACGCAAAAAGCTCCATGTGAATAACCGATGTGGCCCTTAACATGTATTTTTAGTTTCTTTGCATAATTTATGATTATTAGGGTTGCAGTGGGAGTTTGTATCGTATCGCGGGAAATTATTTTAGACCATTGCAGTTATTTATCATTTTCATTAATTTTATTTATTACTGTAGTATTATTACTATTAGATTATAAAAAAAGTAAAGGTTTTTCCTTTATTTCGTAAATGCGGTGAAGATGAAAGTGTGTCACGTGCTTTTAAGCTAGGCCCTGATAATGCATAAACTAGTACAAAATTCGTCACGTGACTACACACACAAACAAGATGGTCATACAAACTGTATAGGTGTAGAACTGTGAATACAACGTGATTATTGGTAATTATACCTAAATATATGATTAAATTTCCACGAGATTAGCGGAAACATTCACTGATGACATGAGAATAATAGAATAATGACGTACGAGCCTAGAAACGAGTAATAACCTACAAAAAACTAGGCGGTGCAAAAGTGTAATTGCGGTCATTCACATGGTTTAACCAAACTTGCACGAGAAGTGGGATATAGTATATTTCAATAGATCTGTAAACCTACATTTCAATAGAGTAGACCTGCAAGACTTGTTTAAAGTTGTGGCTACAACTAAAAATTTTGTGCCTATGTTAGAAAAGCACATCTTGTAAAAAAGAAGCCTCACGATAAATTCTATTAGAAGAACTGAAATTGTGAGCATTAGCTAGTTTATTGCCAGCATGACAATTTTAAAGTGATTGCTGCATTTTCTCAGTCTTGACAGAAGTAGGCCTATGTGACCCACATATATGCAGAGACTATAACATATTGTATGTATAATGCATGTATTATATAATATATGTTTATGAACTGTTTTAACTTTGTTAAAATTGTCACACAGTTAAATCGTAAGACTTTTGTTTTAAATGGTATCCAGATGCTCTATTCATTTTTATATTAAAAAATTGAATTTGTCTGACAATGTTAGATTTTTTACTTCTGGAACACCACATACAAGTAGTACCAGATAACACTGGCTATCGACAAGGCCTAATTTTATCAAATGTTTACAAGTTACCATTACTGAAGTTGTAGACCTAATGTTTTAAATCGCAGTTATTTGTTGACCAAATATTTTATGTTACCAGTTTAATTATAGCACTTTCACCACCTGATTTAGAACTCCTAGTTTTTAGTGAAGTCCTAGTTTTTATAAAATTGCATGCATTTTTGTTCTTTAGTGCTTACTGTTACAAGTTTTTAAGTTTTTATTTATATCATTGGTCAGCTGGACTGAAATAATAATTATGGTAGGAATTATATTAACTGTTATCACAGTATTACCCTTCACAAAATAGCAAAATCTGGAGTTGTTATTTTTTTTATGACTTTATATGTTTTATGAAGTATGTTTCTTGATTGCATTTTTGCAAAGTTGACAAAATTAAGTAGAGAATATAAAATAATAATATAATGCTCTAAATATATTAATACCAATTCGTCAATGTCTTTTTTATAGATTTATTGTAAATAATTTAGTACAACATTTATTACAATATATATATATATATTATGCCCAAGGACTACTATACAACAGGACGTGCACGGTCAGATCTCTGATTCGGCTAGCGGAGGCGATCTATTTTTAACATTTAGTGCTAATAATTTGGACATATTTACCCCCCATGGTGACCTATAGCATGCCACAATACACATAGAACATATTCCTCATTCATCTAGTAATTTAAAAACAGTGGTACCTATGATACCCCCCTTCCCAAAAAAAACACACTTACGCCTAAAGTAGTGCGCTATTTAAGAAGTAAAAATGAACACTAATTTCCTTTGATACATAAAATAAACAATTGGTACTTTTCTCCCGTAATGTAAAGAACCAATTAAATGAAAAATAATACTCGCTATCTACCGATCCGCCCATTCTTTAATTTCCAAGATCACTGCTCTCTAAAGCGCACTATTTCTAGATTACGTTCATACAAGTATTGATCGCCTCCGCTGGCGGAATCAGAGATCTGAGCGTGCACGTCCTGTGTATAGTAGTCCTTGATTATGCCAGATATTTGGTCAAAGTTTAATCTTTTCGTTTTCGTTTTTAGAGTTGTTAGGTGATTTGCTGAAGAAGAAGCCCAAAGAAACAGATGGTGTCGAATCTTGCATTGTCGTAGACAATATACCCCAAGTTGGACCAGAAAGATTAGAAAAGCTGCAAACTGTGCTTCGGAAAATCTTTTCTAAATTTGGAAAGATTGTGAATGAGTTTTTTCCTCAGGCTGATGGAAAGACAAAAGGGTTTGTCTTTCTTATTTAAACCTAAAGCAATTGGAGCACCTTGTATTCTTTGTCTCATCACTAGTCTTTCATATAAGTTTCACGAATTAGTTAGGTGGAAATTTATGAATTTAATTACAGTAAGTCCTCCTGTGACGACTCCCCATTTAACGAAATTTCGCTTTAATGACGCTAAACATTTCATGCCTTTTTGTCAGTGAGCACTGATGCATATGTGCATAACAGTTTTTCATTATAACCCTGTTGTTTTTAGTAGATTTTTTATTGTGTAGTTGATATTTTAATGTTAAAAATGAAATTTCATGTACCTTTGCTTTTGGATGCCCAAGTTTCATGTTTATTTATTTCTGCTTTGGCTTTTATTTGGGGTTTAATAACTAGGAAACTATAAAGAGTTGAAAAAAGGAACTTCGTAAGCTTATAAATAGGCTCGGCTGGGTGAATGACTTTTTGGATACTTGGTGACCTTGGGTGGGTGGTTCAAGGTCAAACATCTCTTTTTGTCGTAAGTTTTGGAAACTATCTTCTCCTGAGCTTTTAATAGCAGGTTGCTGAAACTTAGGTGGGTGATAGAGGGTGTGCAGTTCTAGTGCATGGAAGAAAATGAATTTACTTTGGTTAAGTGGGTGAGGCTATGGAAGGAGAAATCTCACTGGGTCTATAAAATGTAATTTTTGGTTAAAAAAGTATGCAACTACCTAGTGCAGTATATAATTTGAAAGCTTGTGGTAAGACATATAAAATGAATTTTGGAAAAGTGTGGGTAGGTTGGAGGTAGACACGTGCTAGGTGTGTGACTTTTGACTGGAAATATGGAAAGTGTTTCTTGTAATTTGCATTTAAAAGTATGCCATAAGACAAATTCTGTTGTGATGAATGAAATGAACATTGCCAGTATGTGGGTGGGTCTGAAGATGTAGCTAGTAGGGCCGAGACGCTTAGGCTTTATAATTACGTCGGTCAACCGATTAATTGTTTCCGATGCCGTCATACATAGAACAAATTATTGAATACATATGACGAACTAATATGAAGAAATAACCTACCCCATTATATAATCATTGAAATTCACTCAAGTTCGTATTTCTGCAGCAGGTGAAAAAATTTTGAACCCTTTTGAGTGTTTTTGAACAACAAAATTCAATTTATAAAGAAATACTTGCGACGCAGTTACCGCCCCAGAATCACGCCATGCTTAAATGATTTATTCACACATCATGGAATCACCACACCAGAAAAACTGTAAGTGGTGCAGTTCGAATCTAGCATGCACCATCAAGAATGGCGGCATTCTCGTAACATACGCGAGTAAAAAAGTTTTTACAATTTACTGTTATACGCTTAGGCAACCAGATTAATTGAAACAATGTGTAAATAGTACAATTTTATGTAAGAGGGACATCGCTATCTGCATTAACCAACTCAGATACAAGACTTCAATAATACTGATACATAGAAAAGTTGGCTTAGTGATGGTTAAATGGTTAGAGATTTTTTAAATGGTTACACCAGTTAGCATTTAAACGGTTGCAGTTGCAAAGTTTGTGTTGTAGTGTATTACTTGAAAAGCTCACATGAAGAAGAATTGAACTGTGCATAGAAGAAGTTTGGCAATCTATAAGCAAGGTGGATTGAGGCGGGGTGGGAAAAGGTTAAAATCTGACTTTTTAGCGATAATGCTGAGCACTGTTTTCTACTGAAGCTGAAACTGTGCTAACACGAAGTGTTTCCAAGAAAGGCACGTCAATTGGCTGTTAAATATGAGAAGATGAAATCTCATGAGCTAATAATATTATGGCTGGTTTTCTGAGACACTTCTGAGTTTTATTTAAGCCGGCCACAAAAAGAATTTGTTTCTATATTACCTCCTGAGCTCAAAAGATGTCAGGTAGGGAGGGAGGGAGGAAAACATTTTTTTGCAAAATTTTTTTAAAGCTTTGTGAATGTTTAAAGCTGAATCGTAGAATATTTAAAATCAGTTGAAATCAAAGTTTGTTTATTTCCCACTGGCTAGCAGTAATGTTTTAATGCACATTTTTTCACGGATTGCTTTTTACTTTTTTGTTTCGCTTTACTATATTCTCTTTTTGTATGGCATGAATGTATGCTCTGATAATTAAGGTATTAGCGGCAACACTACTCGGTCGTTAATACAATGATTTAGCTGAAAGCGCGGTGCTTTTTAGCCGCCAGCTGATCATACAATGCGGCAACCCTGACCGAAAGTTAGCTGCAGTAAAACATGGCTGCGTCCTCGCCAGAACAACGATTTTATTATAATTTTTGCATTTTACGTTTTAAATTAAAAAATTATTTCTTATATGACTGCAGCAGGTAACTAACTATATGAACGTACAAAAAAATTAGAAAATTCCCGGCTGGGTGTGCGATAGAAAATAGTACTCGGACGATTAGACGGAAACAGAAGTCGGTCTTATATGTTGGCTGCAAGCTAGAATCCAGTGTTCACTCTTTTGTTATTTTTCGCTCCAATGATTTTACATTTTTAGTTTAGCTGAATATCAAGTCAGGTCATTAGATTTAGAAAATTTTGTGTCCATGTCATTAAATATTAGACATATTCTTAATTAATATACTTAGCAATGTAAAAATAAAAGCATTTTGTCTCCATCAAATAGCAATGAATTTTAATAAAATTTGAGTCACGGTATCAACTTCATTACTTTTTTGATAGTTTATTTTTACATTACTTCATTTTCATATGCATAGCTACATGTTTTTGGAATATGCTGCACCTGGAAGTGCGCAAGAAGCGGTGAAAATGTGTAATGGATACAAGTTGGACAAGCTTCACACGTTTGATGTAAATCTTTTAACAGATTTTGAAAAGTAAGTAAATTGTTTTTATGTAATTACTGTAGAAATAATAAGTATAGTTGGTTGGAGCTGTTTTTGTTGAAGTTGACATTACTATTCCAGGATATGATGTTCACGATGCTTATTTTTGATTGAAAAACCAAGTGTGTTCCTGTATTGTTTATTGCATATATTGCAATATATCTGCATGTATCTTGCATATTGCATATATCTTGCTGTCTTTACAAGTGCAGAATTCTTTTAAATTTTGTTATAAAACATGTTTATGTGGAATACGTATATTTTTGCAGATATTCAAATATTCCCGAAGAATGGGAGCCCCCAGAACCTCAGCCTTACAAGGATCCAGTAAGTATTGTATTTTATGGTAAATTTCATAGTATTTTCCCGGGTTTGTTTGCCATACCAAGTTTAGTAAATTGGTGTACATACACAAAAGCAGGTAATTTTGTTCTACTCTTGCATTTTCGTGATTTTTACCTACTGGTAATTGTTTTTTAAATATACAGGGTAATTTGCGGTCGTGGTTGTTGGATCCAGACTGTTATGATCAGTATAGTGTTATCTTTGATGCGGGAGAGAAGACTTGTATATTCCTTAATACACCTCAAGAGGCTAAAAAACTAGAAGAAAGAGTGGTAAGCCTTCATTTGTTATTGATTTTTTATTTTTTCGTTTCTAAAAAGTAGTTGGTAACTGCTAATAAATTTTCACAGTTGAGGCCAAACGTGTTGAAATCTTTTAAGATATTTACTATTTTAAACAGTGTGACTCAGGAATCCTTTTAGAAAGAGAAAAAAGTTTCAAGACTGTCGTGTTCATGGATAGTGTTTGGAAATTAATTGTTCAATTAGTCACATTTCACAGGTCAAAGTTATTGCCATATTTAAATCATGTATTGTACGAAGTATGCCAAAACAGGCTGCTTGCAAGTGTCAGATTTCAAACATGCAAAGGTGAATGGGAAATGAGTTATGTGCCAGTGCACACATGGACAAATTTGTAAACATGCATTACACTAGACTGCTGACTTGTAGGAACTAAGTTGTAGAGAACTATGTAACCTCGGCAACCATTTCACAGCAAGGTATAAATTGAATTTATGTCTGGTCTGATTTGTGGCTTGCATTTTTTAATGCAAATAAAACTGAATCTGTTGTTTTTTCAAGGAAAATCCATCCTCTGGTTCATCCTGATCTTTTTCCTGGCGGTGTTAAAATTGGTGATTACCTTCAGCACAAACCCCTACGTTTATTACTTGTCAGTAATTTTACGTGGAAGAGATATATTACCCAAATACTAGCTAAGCGCCTAGATTCTATATGTAAATTTAAATTTCTCTTAGACAAAAGATCTTTGTATTGTTTGTACCAGACTTTTGTACGGCCACTTTTAGACTTTTATAATTGTATTTGGGATAATAGTAGCGAAGCTTGTGTCGCATCTATTCAGCAAGTACAACGTAATGGAGCATTAATTGTTGCAGATGCTGTTTTTGGCATCAGTGGCTATAAACTAGGAAGGTTTGTCAGAAATATTTGTCATAGGAATCTGGTAGAAGATAAATACACAAAATGACCCCTTTTTAAAATCTTTAATGATGCTGCTCATTTCTATTTAACTTCTAATCTGACACCTGGAGTGCATGAAAGAACTGTGTTTTCTCTTCACAATTTTCTGCTTGCGTAAGTTATGTCTGGCTAGTCGTCTCATTTTTTAGCTTATTTTAAGCTGTGTTCTTATTGTTCTTACATAATCTGTTGGATTGACATCAGCTATTTCATTTGCTATTACAATGCTTAAGCAGGTAATGGTTCTTTTTACATTTGCAATTGTATCTTACTTAATTGCCTTTGTAGTGGTTGCGAATAGTGTTAACTATAATACTTATATCGAAAATTCTTGAATTAAGCAGTTTTCTCATTCATTAACCACTTTGTACTTTTAAATAAGTATGTAAATTAATGCAAAAAAACTACTTGGCTTAGTATTAACTTGGTAATTTTCATAAATTTATTTTATAAAAGTTTTTAATTTGCAATTGTCAAAAGTAAATTTTAGCAACTTAAGCTAAAAGTTAGTGATTACACATTAAAATTTACCTTACTGTGTTAAGGGTAGACAAAACAGAAAAAAGTACAACTGTGAATGAATCAACTTGTGTTTTTTCATTTCTGTGGAACTAGTTGTGTTTTTTGTATTCATTGGCATATCAATGAATAGTACTGTTTGTTATAGTATGATGGTGAGTGAAAGGGGTTGAGCAGTAAGTAAGCAACTGTTGTATTACTTCATGTCTTAATTTCTTTATAGCGCTGGACAGAGACGTATGTCAAATGGTCACCTCTAGGAACTTATTTAGCCACTTTTCATGCGCGAGGCATTGCATTATGGGGAGGCGACAATTTCAAACAGATAATGAAATTTGGTCATACTGGGGTGCAGCTCATAGACTTTTCTCCATGTGAAAGGTGTGTTTATTAATTTTTTTATTCATTAACATTTGAAAACCTTTCCACAACATCAGAAATTCTTAAAGAATTACGAGTTTTGATTTAAAGAATTTCTTAAAGAGTTGAACTGGGACGTGCTGCTAAATCATTCCAATTTTGTCATCCAAATGCCAGTCAGCATCCTGATGAAAGTACTAAAGAAATAAATTTGTTGTGTTTTTAAATAAAGGAATTTACAACTTTCAATTCATTTAATTGTTGCTGCATAGACAGGTAATTAATGAAAGATTTACCACTTTGTTCGGTGATCTTGCTGAATGAAAAATTTACCGTTTTGTCCTGTGACGTCGACCTTTGCCTTCAGTAACATAGCATTCTAATGAATTTTAAGAAAAATCATTTAGAATTTTATTTTACTCATACTTATTTTTAAGATAATTTGTGGGCTGATATGTGAACTGTGTAAGTTTCCTAAGTAACATTGAACTCTGCAAATAGAAATGCAGCAGTTTAATTTAATTATATTTTGATTATATGTTTTTGAAATATGTTGTGGGTGGACATACAGACACGTAAACATGTGCAGTTGGGCATCTCGCCATTTTTGGCAGGTGTTTGCTTTCAAGCCTCATTGTAAGCTCCTCCAAGAAAACTTGTGAAAAGAGCAGGATGTTGGGTGAAATAACCTGACTGATTGGCTGGCTTATGAGTTTTTTCGGCAAAACATTTTAATTTCTTTATTTCATTGTAGTAATACTTGCAAAATATCATTAACAATTTTTGCTTTGCTTTGCAGATACATAGTTACATTTAGTCCTTTGCCTGATAATAAGGACGACCCTCAAGCCATTATCATATGGAACATTCGAACTGGTCAGAAAAAGCGTGGATTTCATTGCGAAACTGCTACTGCATGGCCAGTTTTCAAGTAAGGTTAATTATTTTGCTGAGTTATGTATATGAGGTTGTGCTGCTGCTTCTGCTTATGAATATTGCTTTAATAAATTAGGAACTGAAAATGGGTGTGTGGTAATTGTGCACTAGTAGTTATACACCGTCAACTACGCACCAAGAAATTCACACTGAAAGAAACCCGCACATCGAGATTACGTACTATGCACAGTCAAATGTGTATCAGAAACACAAAGTGAAATTTGCGTAACATTTTCTGGAAGTTGCATAATTTTAGGATTTTAATTGATGTTTTAAATATGAAAAGTTATATGAAAAGATAAAACTGCTTTTATTTTTCCTGTTGCCACTATAGTCATTGCTACTGTTGCTGTTAACTTTGTTACCATCATTGTTTTTGCTGCTGTTATATCTGCTGGTGCACAGTTTCCAATGCAATTTGCTACTTGTTTCAGTGCATAACTGTCATTGCATATTTCCCAATCCACATCTATTAGTACCCTTCATTCAGTACCATTAGCTGCAAAATGTAAGTTATTTGTTTTTTACAGGTGGAGTCCAGATGGAAAATACTTCGCTCGAATGGGCCAGGATATGCTGTCTATATATGAAACTCCTGTAAGTGTTTGTGTTTTATAATACCAAAGTCTGACATTGCCGCCACATTATGTTCTTTTGGTACCTGTGTTTGTTTTCTTATTAGGCAAGGTGCTTTCTATATTTAAGCAGTTTTACGTTGATTACTTTTACAAAATTTTGATTGTGAGCTAAAGCACTTGGTAAACTCATTGGAGATTTTGCCAGCAGTATTATTCACAAGCTATCATGAATTCACACAGCATTAGTAGTTTTAGCACATTCATCCTTGAGCACTATATCCAGACAAATAAGCTTTAGGTATAGTTTTGACTTATGAGAAGTTATTTTCCAGAATAATGGGGTGCAGAGAGAGACCTACAGTCACTCTTGCTATGTATTTGATTTTTGCCAGTAGCAAAAATGTTTGAAACTGTGCCTCATTATTAAATAGTGGAATCTCATATATTTTTTACAGTCATTTGGCCTTTTGGATAAGAAAAGTTTAAAGATTCCCAAGTTACGGGATTTCACATGGTCGCCGTCAGACAATATAGTCGCCTATTGGGTAGCCGAAGAAGACAATGTACCCGCTCGTGTTGTACTCGTAGAAATACCAAGCCGGTATGTGTGTGCCTTTATTCATTTTTTTATTTTGCTGTTTTTTGATAATGTAGCGAAACTTCACTCTTTTGTTGCAGTACTTATCTCTTTGTAACGCTAGCTACTTGGGCATGGTGATATATTTTTTATTTTAGAAATTGAAGCACCCATAAATAAAATAGTCAAAGAAAGACACTGTTGTTTCCAATTTATTTTTAAAATCCTTACAAGGGTGCCTTTTCTTCAAAGTCTGCCAAATGCAAGAATGAATTGGCAGTAGTCTTTGTCTTTGTGGTGTAATTAATTTAGTTAGCATGAGAAGAGTCTGGTTTTGTTACAAAGACTTTAGAACTTCCAGTATGATCTTTAAAGTCTGTATGCCGATTGTGTAAGATTTGTTTAGAAACTTTTGAGGGCCTATTTTTGCCTCGTTATGTAGTGTAGGAACTAATTTATTGCCATCCAGCACGATAAGTTGTTTCTCACGTAGCCTTTTTAGGTTATTTGTAAGTAACTGCTAGATAAAATTTTTGCTAAAACATTTTCCGATCCAGTATTCATATTGTTGTGTAATACCTTAGTGGTTAGAAATAGTAATTAATTTTATCATTTAGTATTTGTTAGAGTTTGGCAACTTATTGTAAAGTTACATAATGTTAAAGTTAAAAATAATAGTCACTATTAAAATGTTGTTACAACCTGATTGTCCATGCATGTAATTGACACTGACATGCACCAGCTTGCATAGAGTTAAAACATTAGATTAATAACCATCATCCACTTCCAATGGTGATTTCTTTCTTTACAGGAGAGAACTGCGTGTGAAGAACCTCTTTAATGTCTGCGACAGCAAAATGTTTTGGCAAAAGACTGGCGACTACTTAGCTGTCAAAGTAGACCGATACTCTAAAATTCGTAAAGATGAAAAAGGCGAATCAAAGTTTGCTGTAGGTTAAAAATAGAATTATTTTTCTTTTGTGTAAATTATACAGTTACGCCGATTTTTTGTAAATGCAAGTGTGTTTTTGTAAGTTTTACAGAATTGTCCATCGAATGTCTTATTATAAGAATTTTAATACTGGGTAGCCGAGAATTATGTTTTTAAGTCTCAACTAAGTACAATATAGGAAATTTTGTTAGTTTTTTCTCAGGCTTTTTAGTTGTGCCATAAGAACAGAAAAGAATTACTGTCATCTTCAAACATGAGCTTTCCAAATAAGCCATTTTTGTTGTAGGGTCTTTATTACAATTTTGAGATCTTCCACGTCAGAGAGAAGCAAATTCCTGTTGATGTTGTAGAGCAAAAGGGTAAGCATGTGATGTGAAATTATCTTCAATGTTAAATTTCACATAATTCTTTGCTTGCAAACTAACAGTGAGAGGATTTCTGAATTAGTGAACCATTAACTGTTCAGAAGCCTGTTTCATAAAATTTTATTAGACTAACATTACTTATGCTTCTTTAGCGGCACTGGATAGCATAGAGTTTATAATGCTATGAACTATGAATTTTATTTCACACATCAGATTCCGCATGCTGGTTCCGCCATTTACAGCTATAAATTATTCTAAGATTGATAGAAGTGAATATTGTATTAACGTAAATTTAATTCTGGAACTTCTTTGTCAGTGATGCTACAGGATATGTTTTTTGCATTTTATTTCAGAGCCCATTGTTGAGTTTGCCTGGGAACCTGTTGGAAACAAATTTGGAATAATCCATGGAGAGTCACCGCGCATAAGTGTCAGCTTTTATGCCATCAAGTCTGGTGCTAAAGTTACGCTAGACAGTAAGTTATTATGGGACATTGGTATTTGCAAGTTTTTGACTTGAATTATTTGCCACACAAAAAGCATAATACCTGAATATCTGTTGACTTTTATTTAGAACATGAAGTAAGAAATCCAAATTTACTTTGCCCTAGCTGAAAGTGAGAACTCCACACCTTTTTCAAGTTTTATAAAAAAAACTGTAATTTCACTTTCAAATACTGCTTCACGTGTGATAGTAAAATTGAAATTACAGTCAATATCGTTTCTTGCCTGCAAATTACAATGATTTTTTGTGCCATGTAGTATAAGATTTTGGAAAAAAAACATTTCGATTAATAATTTTTTACCATGATTTTTTTAGGAAAGATATTTACATCAAACTAGAAATTTAAACATTATCATGTACAATACTGCCTGCGTGTGTTTGAAACCAGTACATTAGTGTAACAACTGAAAAGTTGTGTGCCTCAGTCATAATATGTAAAACATTTTTACATTTGTTCAACGGGTTTTTCATGTTTACTGGTTTTTTCTGTAATAGTAAAATTACAGTTTATGCATTATTTTATATTATTTGATTTTCTGCAAGCATTTGTTTGACATGATTACAGAAACTTTTGAGAAGCGAGCTGCTAACAAGCTGTTTTGGTCTCCCACTGGACAGTTTTGTGTGCTTGCTGGTCTCCGCAGTATGAATGGCGTTCTTGAGTTTGTTGACACTCATGACATGACAATAATGAATCAAGCAGAACATTACATGGCTACAGATGTAGAATGGGATCCGACTGGACGCTACGTTATTTCCATGGTTAGCTGGTGGACCCATAAGGTACAAATCATTCTCTTAGTTGAATATACCAGATTTAGTTTAGATTCTGCTGTAACTTAATTTTTTTAATCAAATGGTGTTGCAGTGTACACTTGAGTGAAAGAGCAGAATATGTAGAACTTAAGAAATGGCAGTAAAATATTTTTATTTGGTGTATAGTATTTACAGAATTTTATTGTTGCTTTTTTAAAGTAAGTAACCAAATCTGTTTTTTTTTTGTGTTTTCACATTAGGTGGACAATGCTTATTGGATCTGGACTTTTCAAGGCAAATTGTTGCAACGACATAGTCCAGAGCGATTCTGCCAGTTGTTATGGCGGCCACGTCCACCTTCATTACTTAAAACTCAGCAGACGAAGGATATTAAGAAGAATTTGAAGAAGTACCAGGCTCAGTTTGAATTGAAAGATAAAATGTCACAGTCTAAAGCATCAAAGGTACGATGAATAAAATAGACATTTTTGCTAGGTCTGTATTGTATTTGTTGTTGTTTGGTGGTAACTGTTTTATTTTGTAGTAGTAAACTTTTTTTCTCTAAGCTGCTGTATTCAATCTGGATTCGTGCAAGCACCGAATAGAGTTGTATATTTAATAGATGTTTTGTTAAGTAGTTTATTGTACTGAACAGCAGATAATTTTTTGAGTAAACTGAATTTCTTTCACAGGAATTGATTGAAAAACGTCAAGCTCTGATGAAGGAATTCAATGCCTTTAAGAAGAAAGCCGAAGAAAATTTTAACAATAATTTTGAAAAGCGCTTAGAGATGCGCAGAGGTGATTATGTTTCAGTAATTATAACAGTAGTTGATAAATTGATATACATCAATTTTTCTCGATGATTTGCTATGATATAATGCTAACAATTCTGTTGACTATACTCTAAACAGTCCTTGCTTGTTCAAGTAATCAGTTTGTTGATTGTTTGAATTAACTTAACTCTAATCTAGTCTGCAGATCTGTGTATTAGGTACACATTTTCGGCTTTTTATTTTACCAATTTCAAAACATGCTTATTATGACAACTGGTATGCAACTTATTATGACAACTGGTATTCTACTTGATCGTTCTCTGAAGATGGCCATTTAGTTGCCTTATCAAACAGTTTTCTCCCAGGTGGCATTTTATAGCAGTTCTGCATTTTGAAATAAAGTTGTACCTTTATTTTTGCAGGTGTGAATACTGATACTCTGGAGAGCAATGTAGAAGATTTGGAGGAGGAAATTGTTGAATTCTTTATTAAGGAAGAAGAAAAATTAATCGAAGAGTAGTTGCCTTGGGAATCATCAACACGACAAGTAGAGGAATCAAAGGACGATCTTGATACACTGACGTGGAAAGTTTTTATCTATTTGTGAAGTTTTTCCTTTATTTATAACATCTTTGTATGCTGCTCTTTTACACGTTTGTGTAAAGTTGCAGTATACAAGTTACAATGGGCATTGTATACAAGGTAGTATTGGAAATGACTTTCACATGTTTTTGTAGATTTCTTGCAGCTTTAGTGGCTCAGCACTTAGATAAATTATGTGGGAATTCTATTTTGTCCAATCAGCAACTGCATCTTCTGCTTCATACTCATTTTTCAGGTTTGTATCATGTTCCATACAGGATACGACTTTTTAACAATAAAACTTTTCTGTAGTATTCTTAACTGGCTTTTTTATCCTTTTTCATATTTTGTCTCTGGTTGTGAATGCACTAATCACTTTTCAACTCTGACATGTTTTTGTGTTATAAGTCTCATTTCCTGTATGCAAGGCAGTCTTTGAATTGGCATTTTATAAATACTGTCCCATCATTTTCAGTTTCTGAGTTTTAAAGATTTTAAACTTTGTGCTTGATAAACAAGCAGTCATTTTTCTGTGTTACTGTCATATTTTAAATACTTTGTCAGTGCTAATTAACAAGTGAAATTACTTGCAAGATATCTGTAGTCGGTACCGATAAAGCAAAGGTTTTACTGGATTTCTATTACATCTTTTTGCGGTTCTGTCAGTTTTAAATAAGCATTTAATACCTTGAAATGTAAGATTCGAGCTACCTTCAAAATAACAACACGTCCATTTTAGGTTAAATAAGTTGCATAATTTTCTTTGATGTTTTGGCAAAAATCCTAGGGCAAATCAACACAAACTGAATTCAGTAGTCATCCATTTTTTAAAAATCTGTGATATTTTATTATTCATTAATCAGCAGTAGGATGATAGCGAAAGTGGTTGCCACATTTCAGCAACCCTGGTTCCTCGGTCGCCACAGACTTGTAAGTTTAGAATGGTAATCACGAATAAGAAAAAACAAAGTAAGCAAGCAAGATTATTATGCTACTGGCAATTGTTGCTTCAGTTACAGTTAGAGACTTATATCAGCAATACTTTATGCAGTTTTATTAAATAGCTGTTGAGGAATGCAGGAAAAAACAAAGCAGTACTTACAATTCACTTTACAAGTTACAGAAACACATTAACAACAATGCAGTATGCTGACCAATGAGTAATAAATTATCAAATACATCAAAAGTTTCAACATTAAACTACTGAAGAATTTAAAAATCTGCTTGACTACCGTTATTAATTCTTTGTTTAACATTTCACAGTAAGCTTCTATGTATACAAACATGACAACAAACACTGGTTTCACTTGGTTAATCTGTGGTTTCTTTAGCCCGCAAAGATATGAGTTGATCAAAGCTGACTGATTAGAAACACATGATAAGCATAATAATAATAAGTGAATCGATAACAAATGAAACACAACAGTGACAAACCTAAAGTTAGGCATCTTAGTATACCATTCTTAAACATGCAGTAGCAGTGAGACACTTATTTACAGCAGTATTCACAAGTGACTGTTATTAATGCATATGTACATCAATTTTTATAAATAAGCTTATTGTTTTTTAGTCACTTGTTCCTCTGATTCCAAAATATGCTGTCTTAGGCATCCATGTCCGGCAAATTAGATCACCACCTATTAAAATGACAGTGGCGATCATTTCAGAACTTTTAGCGGCAGGGTACATACAATAATATCTAGCAGCAAAACATCAACCTGATAATACATTATCAAGCAAGATTATTCACCACTATACTAATATTGTATTTCCATAATATTTTACATGATTACTGTTTGAGTTCATTTTGAAACAGTTTTCGTGACTGCTGCAATTACATAAAGGTAAATTACTCCCTTAGTTCTTAATGTTACTCAGTTCAATGATATTATCACATGTAATACGCTTTAAATTTGTACAACTCAAACGAATCAGAATTATCATGATGTTCATAAAGGAAGACACAGTTAGTTCCATAATGAAGTATAGTTGCACCCAGATATTTCAGATGCAACTTAATTAGGCTAGACGAACATGAAAAATTTATTCACATTTTTTTGAAATCTGCAGTTTCTCGTTGTGCACTTCTTTTGTCAAACTACAGAGTCAAATAACTATCCCAGTATGTCGACTGCACACATTTAATTGGTTATTACTTATTTTAAGTTTTCAATGTGTAATTTCAAGTTTGTGAGCAGATAGAAAGACAATACTATGGTATTCCTAAATGCTGGTAAAAATGCAGTCTTTCGAGCAGTTGTCTAAGATTATGCATTTAAGATGCGTCCTCCAACTTTTTGTAAGATTAAATCCGAAAATTTCTGATGAAATTAACACTGTAGGGTTTTGCATTCTCTCAGACTGTATAACAGAGCATTTGTGGAAAAGAGAATTCTGTAAAGCGTATTAATTATTATTACGCCTTTCATTTCTAAAGCAATACAGAACTTACAGACATTCATTTAAATGCCTTACAAAGTCATTTACTGGTAACAACAGTTGAGATTGAGATTCTAAAATTGCAAATATAAGCTTCTTCCTCATAATTCATTTTCTGCATAATAAGAATTCACTAGTATCTACTTCAGGAAACTCCCTAATTGTTTTAAAATTACCATTTTTTAACACCAGCTTGTCACATGATTTTCCTACAAAGTGTGTCAGCTTTTGGATGCAGTTACTACTTTTTACTAAGCAGCCACTATCCAATTTCTTGGATATTGTATGCATATTCTATTAATTATAGTGCAACGGGCATAGTGTTCCTATTATCCAAAACAACCTATTAGATAATCATTAATATGTAGTTCAGAGCCACTGCAGGGTGATAACTTTCCGTTAGAAAGGGGTGTGACACTAATTTCATAAATCACAAACCTGTTTCGGATTGATAAAGTGAGACAATATGTTCATCTCTGTTTCTGTCTCTCCTTCGGCGATTTCTTTGTCTATAAATTAAGCCAAATGCAAGCAGAAGCACTGCAACAAAAACGATCCCTACACAAACAGTGCCAAGTGTGGCTATCCCATTTGTTAATTCTTCGAGATTTACATCATCAGTAGTTGATTGACATTTTGCAAGTAAAGGGCATTCTTTCATACTGCAGTCTATATTTAATAAGGCACACTTCTGTGAGCCATTGCATACAATTTCATGACAAGGTGACAATTTACAGTCGCATGTAGGACATAATGTCTCGTTATCTGTTTTATAGCCATGGTCACATTCATGTGGACATTCTTCTATGTGTGGTTTACATGTCAGTGAAGCAGTACAGCTCACACGCACTGATTCAAGCGGCAGTTTTGTGCCTGCCACTTTGTGACCTTCGGGAGTAACACACCATGAATCACCTGTGGTACCGTTGAATTGTATAAGCTCATAGTCACCACTGTCAGTACATTGTGGATGGTAGACAGCGGTTGCTTTTAAGTGAGCATTAGAAAGATGTAGCTTGAAATTTGCTTGCAAAATCTGGCATGCTGTTAGGCGGGGTGTTACGCATACTTTGCCACATGCTAGAAAAAAACAGCATTTTTCTTCTGCAGGACAAATCGAATCGGAATTACATTTCTGCCGTGGGCACTCAAAAGTTTCAAAAGTACTTGAATTAGGACAAATTCCTGGTTTGATAAGCTGTGCTTGGCTTTTTCCACAACACTTTGCGAGTTTTGGGCATGATGTTGAACCACATGGCAAGTCCAGTGTTTTGCACTGCTGCGTGTCATTACACTCAACATATTGACAAGGAGAAGGCTTACATTCACATGTAGGGCAAAGAGTCTCACTGTTAATTAGATAGCCGTTATTACATTTTTGCTGACATTCGGTAATATTAAGGTCACAAAGTTGGAGGCCTACTTTTATTGGAGTTGAGCAGACTCTACCACAAGATATCGACCTGCAACACATTTGTCCTGATCTACAATCGCTGTCTTTGCTACATTTAAGACTAGCACACTGAGTGTCACTATGCTTGTGCAGATTTATACAAATTTTGGAATTTTCTCTGGCTGAGTTACAATCAGCAAGTGGTGATTCAAAATATAATTTTGTCCCTGGAATTGGAACACCTTTCTCTGTCACACACCAATAGTAGCCACTGCTGCTATGGTACTGTATTGGTTCATACTGCCCATCATCCATGCATTGAACATTGTCAACTTTTGAAATATGGAAAGTGCGAGACAGCTGAAGATTAATATTTGCTTGTTCAATCTCACAGGATGTTAATTTTGGAGTCAAACATACCATCCGATCTTTATGTGTGCAGCATTTCTCTTCTGCCGGGCATTCACTATCTATTTTGCACGACTTACCTGGAATTGTACAACTTTTGGCACCAGATTCCCAGGAAGTGGGGCACTTACCAGGTTTATTTCCATGAGGGTAAGCACACTTTGCTAGTTTTGTGCAGGATGTACTGCCACACTCAATATTGATAGTTCCACATTCCTGCAGATATGGGCATTTAACGCCTTCACATGGAGATGCTTTGCAAATGCAAGTAGGGCAGAGAGTTTTGTCGTGTGTAAGGTACCCATAATGACATTCCCTCTGACAAGCAATTGTATTAGGCCTACAGATTTCATAACTGGATAGCAATGGCACGGAACAGATGTTACCACATGATGCAGACTGGCAACATTTCGCTGCTCCATCACAATCGCTGTCTCTGCTGCACTTCTGAGTGGGACAGTTATTGCTGTGAAATGTGTCAATGCATATTCCTGGTTTTTCACTAAACGCTTCTGGACCTGCAGAAATAACATTGAAACACACAGTCCCGCATCCCTGGAAATGGCAACATTTTTCATGTTTTGTGCAGTCTATGTCATTGGCACACATAACGGTAGGACATTTTCTCCCTACAAATTTTTGGGCATCAAAGCAAATGCCAGGATTGTTCACTGACATTATGGGCTTAAAACAAACATACCCACATGATTCAAAATAACAGCATTTTTCATTTCCAGGACAATCATTGTCAGCTTCACATGAGGTTAATGGAGAACAAGCATCCTTCTTAAGCTTGTTTGGATTATAACAAGTTCCACGCTTCGTTGCATTAAGCTGTGGTTCATAACATACTTTCCCACATCCTTTAAAGTGGCAACATTTTTCAAAAGTTGGGCAGTCATTGTCATTTTTGCAAGAGTATGTGGGACATTCTTCTTTTTTCATTTTGAGGCGAAAAAGACATATTCCTGGCTTGTTCACCGTTGAAATGGGAGTTGTACATACGCTTCCACAAGCAGCAAATCTACAACATTTCTCTTCTGCTGGACAATAAATATCATTGCTACATATTTTAGTTGGACAACTGTCTGTATTAAAATAGCCTGCTTCTGGACAAAGGCCTGGTTTGTTTGCAGATAATATTGGAGCAAAACACACTTTGCCACAACCTTCAAAACTGCAACATTTTTCTTCTCCTGGGCATCCGTTATCTTTCTTGCACAGTTGACTTGGACACCTTTTGCCTTTAAATTTATTAAAATCATCACAAATCCCTATTTTGTGGCTTTTCATATCACAGTCAATTTGTTTTGCATGATGTGGTTGCTTAGTTCCTGAAATTGGCTGGCCTTTGGTAGTGACACACCATGAATATCCTTTTGAAATATGAAATTGCTTCAATTGATATTGTCCATTTTCCAAACATTG
Source organism: Tubiluchus corallicola (assembly GCA_030141605.1). NCBI lineage: Eukaryota > Metazoa > Priapulida > Priapulimorpha > Priapulimorphida > Tubiluchidae > Tubiluchus > Tubiluchus corallicola. Next base: position 91,869 of record JAQGDQ010000046.1, on the reverse strand, counting down.
AGGTCTATGTCTTCCTGATATTATAGACCATTTCATAGAGTTGTTGCCTGACAGCTGTAGATCAACATTTATCTGCTCAGTTTGGCAGTTAGTTAGTGATGGAACTGAACATACCATACCACATGCTTTAGACATGCAGCATTTTTCTTCTGCTGGACAACTGGTATCATTAATGCAACCCTTTTCTGGGCAGTCAGGAGCTATAATCTTATTGGCAGAGTAACACACACCTAATTTGTCAGAATCATGGCCATGCTTGCATTTTGCAAGCTTTGGACAGTAAATGCTGCCACAAGCCATATCTATTGTTTGACAAGTACGTAAACCAGAACATTTAACTTTCTCACACGGAGAAGGCTTACACCAACAAGTGGGGCAAAGGGTTTCATGATGCATCACATAGCCATGCACACATTTCCTCTGGCAATTTTCTACATTAATTTTGCACTTTTGAATGTTTGCTGCTACAGGGTCTGAGCAGACATTTCCGCAAGCTTCAGTCTTGCAACACTTCTTTTCTCCCTTGCATTCAATATCATCAGAACATTTTTGAGTAAGACAGTTTGTGATGTCTGGTTCAGTGGGACAACTTCCAGATTTTATCACCGACAAAATGGGAGTAGAGCAAATGCTTCCACAATTTTCAGAATAACAACACTTCTGCTCCCCAGGACATTCAATATCATTGTAACACTGTTGAGAAGGACAATTGTTACTGCCAAATATGAGGGAGTTGTTGCAAAGCCCTGGTTTGTTAAATGATAACACAGGAGCTGAACAGATATTTCCACACAGCATAAAATGACAACATTTCTCATCACCCAAGCAATCAGTATCAGTTTCACATGGCTGACTTGAACATTTACTATTTGTTATTGTACTAGGATTAGGACAAAAACCTTGTTTGCTGTCTTCTAAATTTGGTGTAAAACATACATTACCACATCCATCAAATGGGCAGCATTTTTCTTTTGCTGGACAGTCATCATCTTTATGACATGACAGACGTGGACAACCTTTTCCATTTAATGTGTTAGGATGATAACATGATCCTGGTTTATCCATAAGTAACAATGGCGAAGAACATACTCTTCCACAAGCAACATAGTGGCAGCATTTAAAATCTGACATGCAGTTATGGTCATTAGTACAAGACATAGAAGGACACTTCTTGTTATTAAAATATTTAGGATCATGACACAAACCCAGTTTGTTGACAGATAGGATAGGAGTGGCACAGACATTACCACATGCTGCAGAAGTGCAACATTTCTCTATTCCTTCACAATCATGGTCCATAATGCATTTTTGCTTAGAGCATTTACTATCTTTGAAAAATAGATTACTATGGCAAACTCCAGGCTTGACCATTAGTTCTGTGCAGTTTCTGGATTCCAATATTGATTGTTTCTTTGTTCCAGGAAGAGGATAGCCTTCTTGAGAAACACACCAGGAATATCCCAAACCAGTGTCAATTTGCAATGACCTATAGTTCCCATTTTCAAGGCACTGCGGAGAGATGTCAGCAGTTGTGACATTATAAGAAAACAGCAATTTGAAATTAGCTTGTTCAGTTTCACATGAAGTTAAAGTAGGAGTGTGACACACTCTTCCACAAGCTTTAAAATAACAACACTTTTCTTCTTCAGGACAGTCAGCATCTCTTTTGCATGATAAACCTTGACATGTTAAACCATCAAATTTACTTGTTGGTAAACATTTTCCTGGTTTACTGATGCGCGAACATGTTGCCAGTTTGGGACAGAAACTGGTGCCACAACCTACATCTACTGACTTGCACTGATAAGTTGCTGGGCATGTAACACCTTGGCATGGGGAAAATGGGCACTCTCCGACTGGGCAAAGTGTCTCATTATTAACTAAATATCCATGGATGCATTGCAGATGGCCATCTGTTTTATTATTGTTGTCACATATTTGCAGACCAACTGCCAATGGTTCTTGACAGACTGCACCACAAAACTTTGTTCTGCAACATTTTGCAGTACCAAAGCAATCAATATCATTTTTGCAAGTCTGTTCAGGACATTTCAAGTCAAGAAAGTCATTAGGACAAATCCCTGATTTTGTTCCAGAAAGTACCGGATCAGAACAAACATTTCCACAGCCTTGAAATTTGCAACATTTTTTATCTGCTAAACATTCTATATCATGGTTACATGAATGGTTAGGACAGTTTTTGTTATGAAACTTGTCAAAATAAGGACAAACTCCGAATTTGACTGGCTGTGTAACAGGCAAGCAAACTTTTCCACAAGCTTTAGTTAAGCAGCATTTTTGTGCAAATGTACAATAACTATCATTATTACATGGCTGAGTTTTTTGACATATTGAAATGTTATTTTCAAACTGACATACACTTCTTTCATTAATATTTTCTATAGGCTGTGAACAAACATTTCCACAGGAAATAAAGCGACAACATTTTTGGCCAACTTCGCAGTAAAAGTCATTTGTACAAGCTTGTTTGGGGCACGAACTACCATTAAAGTAATTGGTAGGTGGACAACTTCCAGGATTGTTCAATGACAGCAATGCAGGAGTACAAGTTTTTCTGTGTGAAGCAAAATTGCAACATTTTTCATCACCTGGGCATTCGTGATCTGCAGCACAAGTTTGACTTGGCCACTTGCCATCCTCAAACTCATACGAGTCTGGACAAATACCAGGTTTCCCTTGTAAAATGTCACAATCAATAGGCACTGCACTCAGTGGTCTCTTTGTTCCTGGAACTGGCTGACCATCTGGGCTGACACACCAACGGTAGCTACTGCTGTTCTGTACTTGTAAAGGTGAATACATGCCATCATTTTTGCACAAGGGGCGATAAATCTGTAAATAAGCTAGGCCTCCAAATCTCATCTTAAAATCAATATTGGCTCGCTCTACCTGACATCTTGTTAAAATTGGAGTAATGCAAACAGTGCCACATGCTGAAGTGTAGCAACATCTGGTATTAGCAGGGCAGTCAGCATCTGTGCTGCAGGTATCATGTGTACACAGTCCACCACTAATTATTTTACTAGGGTCAGGGCACTTTCCTGGTCGTGTGACTTTGGAACACTTAGCTAGCTTTGGACAAAAACTTCTTCCACACTGCACATCTAATTCTTCACACATTTGTGTTCCGGTGCAAGTTACATTTTCACAAGGGGAAGCTTTACACTTACAAGTAGGACAAAGAGTTTCGTTATCTACTGAATATCCATGAATACATTCCGTGTGACAATTTACTGTGTTATTTTGACAAGTTACAAAACTTTTTTCGACTGGAGCAGTACAGGTTTTTCCACAACATGTAAAATTGCAACATTTTTCCTCACCTTTGCAGTCTATATCATTATCACACGAATGATGAGGACATTCTTCACAACTAAAGCTTATGGGACAAGTACCAGTCTTGTTAATAGATAGCACAGGCTTAAAACACACATTTCCGCATTTTAAGAACTGACAACACTTTTCCTCAAAAGGACAATCAATGTCATTCATGCAAGCAACTTTTGGACAATCATTATTATGAAATTTATCTGGTTCATAACAAATTCCTGGCTTATTTACAGATAAAATTGGTTTAGAGCAAACATTACCACAATTTTTAAAGTTGCAGCATATTTCACTAGCTGGACAGTCATTGTCATTCCTACATGACAGGTGTGGACATTTTTTATATTCAAAGTGATCACTATTTAAGCACAAGCCCCTCTTTCTGCCAGAACTTTTTGGTAAGACGCAAATATGTCCACATGTCTTGCTATAACAACATTTTTTCTGTAGTGGACAGTCAATGTCATTATGACATACTGTTTTGGGGCATAGCTTGCTTTCAAAGTGAACAGTGTCATAACACAAACCAGGCTTGTTTCTAGACACAATAGGTGTAGTACAAACATTTCCGCAATCAATAAATCTGCAACACTTTTGCTCAGCAGGACAGAAGATATCATTGCTGCAATTCTGCAGGGGGCATGTGCTAACATTGAAGTGACTGGAATGAGGACAAATTCCTGGCTTGTTAATTTGTAACAATGGTTTGAAACAAACTCGGCCACATGTTAAAAAGTAACAGCATTTCTCCTCAGCCAAACAATCATAATCTCCTTTACAGGAGTGAAAAGGACACACTTCTATTTCTGTTGTATTTAAATCATAACATGCTCCAGCTTTTTGCTCCACTTCGTGACAGTTAGGCCGTAAAGTGTTTGTCGAATTTTTCGTTCCTGGAATAGGATTTCCATCTTGAGTTACACACCACGAGTAACCTGTACTCATATCAGACTGCTCTGGACTATACGCACCATTGCTTAAGCACTGCGGTTGAGTGTTTTCTGTATTTATTTGTTCACTACCAAATTTTTTCAGATTGTAGTTTACTTGCTCTATCTGACATGCTGATAATACTGGTGTTGAGCACACACTTCCACATGGTTCAAAATAACAGCATTTTTCTTCCATTGGACAGTCATCGTCAATACTACATAACTGATTTGGACATGTATGTCTGTCATAAGCATAGTAAGTTGGGCATTTTCCTGGTTTATTTGTTTTCATGCATTGGGCAAGTTTTGGGCAAAAATGGGAGCCACACTCCATGTCTATTGTTCTGCACTGCTGCGTTCCAGGACACTGCACATTTGCACATGGAGAAGCTTTACAGTTACAGATTGGACATAAAGTCTCAAAATCAATTTCATATCCATAAACACAGTTTAAGTGGCAGTCTTTGCATGCAACAGAATTCCTTTCATTTGGTGTTAAGCACACATTTCCACAAGATATGGTGTAACAGCACTTCTTGTTTTCCAGACAATCGATATCATCACTACATGATTCATTGGGACACATGATATAACCAAGTATTTCAGGACAAACACCGGGTTTAGTTATAGATACTATTGGTGTGTAACACACAGTTTCACATCTTTCAAAATAACAACACTTTTCATCTGAAGGACACTCTATGTCAGTGTAGCATGGCACAGGTGGACAATCTTTGTATTTAAATAACTTTGAATGATGACATACACCTGGCTTGTTTGCTGATAATAAAGGTGCTGAACAAACAGTTCCACATGCATCATAAAAACAACATTTATCTCCTGCAGGACAGTTGTAATCATTTTCACAAGATACGCTGGGACAATTTCTGGCATTAAACGTGTTTGGGTGGTGACATATTCCAGGTTTAGATCTATTTAGTGTGTAATGTGTAATGTTTTTTGGATTTTGGTAATTTCCCGGTTTGGTTATAGGCAAAGCAGGTGGAAAGCATACACTGCCACATTCCAAAAACATGCAGCATTTTTCAGAAGCACGGCAATCAAAATCATTATTACACAATTCTGTTGGACAGTAAAGTGCATCGAAATGTCGTGAGTCATAGCAAACTCCTGGTTTTGATTCATAAAATATTGGAGGATAACAAATAAAACCACATGTCTTAGTCAAACAGCATTTTTCAGAATTTGGACAATCGTAGTCACTGCTACATGAAAAACGAGGACACTTGTTTTTTTGAAGTTCTATATCATTATGGCATATCCCTGCTTTACTTGTAAATACATCACAATCAAGAGTCAATGATCCAAGAAGCCGTTTTGTACCCGGGATTGCAAAGCCGTCTTTGTTAATACACCACGAATAACCTGCAGCGATGTTATATTGCAGCGGCTTATATTCACCATTAATAAAACAGCTGGGAAAATGAGGTTTTATAACATCCGTTGACATGCTAAGCAAATACAAATTTATGTTAGCTTGTTCTATTTGACAATTTGTTAATTTTGGAGTAAGACACACCAATCCACATACATCTAGCTGGCAACACTTTTCTTCTCTTGGGCAATCACTGTCTGATTGACAAAGCTGGTGTGGGCAAAACTTTATGTCAAAGAGAGAACGAGAAGGACACTTTCCCGGTTTACTTTTTTCCACACACTTAGCAAGTTTAGGGCAGAAGTCACTTTCGCAGTCAATGGTCATCAGTTCGCAGTCCTGCCTATCTGGACAGTGAATAACATCACAGGGTGAAGGTTTACACTTACATGTGGGACACATAGATTCATTATCAATAATATACCCATGAGTGCAATTCACCTGACAATCGCCGGTGCTAACATTACATACTTGCAAACCTGAAATAATTGGCAAGTAACAAACGTAACCACAGTTCAGAAAATAACAACATTTCTCCTTTCCTTTGCAATCGATGTCATCACTACATTTCTGGTTAGGACATTTATGACCTTTAAACGTGTTTGGGCAAATACCTGATTTTTGTATTGACAAGTGTACTGGTTTGGAGCAGGATTTTCCACAATCTGGAAAAAAACAACATTTTTTATCACCTGGGCATTCGGCATCAGACTGGCAAGGTAAACTTATACACTTCTGGGCATCATTTTTGTTAAGTATGTAACAATGTCCTGGCTTATTTAGAACAAAATCAACACTCGAACAAACTTGTCCACACACATCAAAGTGGCAACACTTTTTACTTAACGTGCAGTCACTATCATTTTTACATGTCTCAGCTGGGCATTGGCTATTGATGAACATCTTTGGATTTGGACAAATGATTGATTCATTTTGCAGTAACAGTGGGTCAGAGCACACTCTTCCACATTTTTCAAATTGACAGCACTTTTTATCCAATGGGCAGTCGATGTCAACAGTACAGGATGATGTCGGGCACTCTTTTTTGGCAAATTCATTATTGTCTAAGCATGCCCCAGGTTTGCTCACAGTTGCCATCAAAGCCGCAGTGCAAACATTTCCACATGCAGTAAAAGGGCAGCACTTTTTCTCTGCTTCACAGTCATTATCAGTTTTGCATGACTGAGTTGGACACACTGTGACATTTTCATAGTAACTAGGATCATAACAAATACCCCGCCTATTTAGTTCTCGTACAGGACTGACACAAACTTGCCCACATTTTTCAAAATTGCAACATTTTTCGTCAAACGGACAATCACTATCGCTACTACACATCAACTGTGGACATTTAGCATTTTTAAATTCACCAAAGCCATGACATAGACCCTCTTTTTCCCCAATTGCGTAGCAGTCAGCAGGTTTCTCGTCTTTATGTCGCAGTGTTCCTGGAATTTCAATGCCATTGCTGGTAACACACCAAGAAAAACTTCTGGTTGCATCCCACTGTCTCTTTTCATATTCACCTAATTTTGTACATTGAGGATGGTACATTTCTCCAAAACCTGAGTGAGTCACCTGGCACAAGTCTGCATTTTTCTGACTTATCTGGCAAGAAGTCATCCAAGTTTTCCACTTACCAGTTTTCTTGCAAATATGAGTTGAGCATCCAATACTTTTTAAATGAAACCACTGTTTTAAAATACATTTTGCTAATTTTGGACAAATTTCCATTCCACAATCTATGTCCACAGCATGGCAAACTTGAGAATCAGAGCACACAACACCTTCACATGGCGAAGGCTTACACTGACACATAGGACAAAGAGTTTCACTGTGGACTGCATACCCATAAATGCATTTTAAAGGACAGTAATTTTTCCTACATTCATATAATCTGTTTGTAGTTGAGAAAGAGTAAGTATTGTTACACAAATTTAAGTGGCATTGCTCTACCCCTGTCTCAGATCTAGCATTATAAGATTGCTTACAACTTGTACTGTTATAAATGTAATCACTGCAGTTTTTTGAGCTGTTTGCTGCAGCCTTATTGCGGATGTAACGGCATGCCTGTGGAGGGCATTTTTTAGTTTCAGTATTTAGAGATATGAGATGATGCCCTATTTTTTCCATTATGGCATAGCAGTCAACTGTAGGTAACTTATCTTTATAGTGCTTTGTGCCGGGAATAGGACTTCCAGCTTGGTTAACACAAAATGAGTACCTATAAGTTTCGTCAAACTGTATGGGTAAGTAGTCTCCACTAGATGTGCACTGAGGTAAACGAATTTTAGAATTTACCAGTTCTGCATTTATTTGATCAATTCTGCATGCGTCCAACACAGGAATAGAACAGATTCTTCCACAGTCTTCAAAGCTGCAACATTTTTTATTAAATGGACAATCGTAATCTGAATTGCATTTATTAACCGGACATTCATTTTCATGAAATTCCCTTGATTCAGGGCACACACCAGAACTTTTTGTTTTTACACACTTTGCTAATTTAGGGCAAAAAGCTGAGCCACAATCCAAGTGCAGAATTTCACACTTTAGAATACCGGGGCATTTAATGTGTTTGCATGGAGATGGTTTACATTCGCATGTAGGGCAAAATGTTTTATTATTAAGTTTATGTCCATATGCACACTTTCTTTGACACTTACTCTTTTGACCCTCACATTCTATCGCAGCTTTACATGTTATTGGATTAGAAAGAGGAAATCTCTTAGTACCTGGAACTGGCTGACCATCTTGAGAAACACACCATAAGCTATTGTCCTTTGGGTCATACTGGATGGGTTGATATTCACCACTGCCAGTACACAGAGGATGAAAAGCAACAAATGAGTTTGAATTACTGTCAGACATTTCCAAATTATAATTTGCTTGTTCAATTTGACATGCAGTTAATACTGGAGTAATACAAACTTTCCCGCAATTGTCGAAATCACAACATTTTTCTTCTGCTAGGCAGTCATAATCTCTTCTGCATGACCGATGGGGGCAGTTTCTTTTTAGAAATGCGGTAGAATTCTGACAGATTCCAGGTTTATTTTGCACTGATGCACAGTCTCTGTAAGCTGACTGTGTTAATGTTTTATAAATTGGCTTACCTTCTGGAGTAACACACCATGAATAGCTTGTGCCAGTGCTGTTAAGAAACTGTAAAGGTTGGTAGTCACCATTATTTTGACAGCGCGGGCGGTAAATACCTTTAAGTGCTGGATTGACACTTGACAATTTCAAATCAACAATTGCTTGTTCTCTCTGACATAATGATAGCTTAGCAGCACACATGCTATTACAGCCTAACAAATGACAACACTCTTGACCAGTCTGACAATCAGCATTACTAGCACAGAGTTTGCTTGGACATTCGGTATGTGTGGCATTTTTCATATCAATGCAAGTGCCATTGTCGTTTAAATAAAGGTCTGTACATTTTGCAAGTTTAGGGCAAAAATGGTCATCAGAGCACTCAGCACTAATCAAATGACATTCTTGTAGACCTGGGCATTGAACACCATTACAAGGAGATGGTTTACAATCGCAAATTGGACACAGAGTCATGTTATCAGTTTTGTATCCAAAAGGGCATTTCTTTTTACAGTCTTCTAAGCTTAGTTCACAACTAAGCTGTCCCAAAACAGCTGAATGTGTGCAAAAGTTACTTTCGGCAGCAAGCCGCTTTGTTCCAGGCACAGCATGACCTGTTTCATTAGCACACCACAAATAACCAAAGCTGTCATGAATTTGTGTGCTTTTATACGTACCATTACTGTAACATTGAGGAAGAAAGGCACCGACACTTACTGGATGTGAACTCAAAATGCGACTATTAGTATTCATTTGCTCGAGATGACATGCTCCTAAGACAGTAGCAGAACAAACTTTGCCACATTTTAAAAACTTGCAACATTTTAGTTCTGCAGGACAATCATTATCGTAAACACACAAACGAGTTGGACATTTGCTGCTGGTAAACAAATCTGTATATTTACATATTCCAGGTTTGACTATGTGAGGGCATTTTGCAAGTTTTGGGCAATTGTTGGTACGACACATTACTTCTTTTAGTTGACACTCCTGTGAACTTGCACAGTAAACCCCCATACATGGAGAAGCTTTGCAGTTACAAGTAGCGCATAAAGTGACCTCATCAACCAAATATCCATACTCACATTTAGTTTGGCACACATTTATGTTAAATTTACACAGATTAGTAGAAGATGCATTGCAATCTGCCACTGGCAGATCATTGTTCCGTTTAGTTCCTGGAATTTCTGAGCCGTCAGTTTTATTAACGCACCATGAATCGCCAGTATGTATGTGAACTTGCGAGGGATTATATTCACCATTGCTTTGACACTGGGGTCGATGAAAGCCAAACATAGCACTGAAGTTACTTGATGAGCTTTTCAGGTCAAAATTTACTTGCTCGATTTGACAAGCCGTTAGAATAGGTGTGATACAGGTATGTCCACATGCAGTGAAATAACAACATTTTTCCTCTGCTACACAGTCTGTGTCATATCTGCATGAAATAGGAGGACATCGCATCATGTTAAGCTCAGTAATGTAAGGACAGTGTCCAAGCTTATCAGTCTTAGAACATTTGGCAAGTTTTGGGCAATGAAAATGACCGCAGTCTACGTGAAAGAATTTGCAGTATGTAGAGCCAGGGCATTTAACAAGTTCACATGGTGAAAGTTTACATTTACATAAAGGGCAAAGCGTATCATGATGAGATTCAAATCCATGAACACATTTCAATGGGCAGTTAGCCTTTGTGAATTCACATTCCTGCAATAATAAAAAATATCGACACTGTATTGCCATAGTAAGCACACTTCTTGTAACGCCAAAAACATGTTTTGGTTTTCAAGGATGCATTGATTAAAAATGTTAAACTTTAATAGTGAGTAAAGTCGAAGGAGTTTAGCAAATAGAACACACTAAAATCAAATTATACATGGTGCATACCTGTAAGATTGGCTCATCACAGTTAGCTATTGGGGCTGACAATGACCTCTTTGATCCTGGAATGTTTTCACCAGTTTTGTTAACACACCACGAATAACCATTATTAATGTCAAATTGATGCCGTTGGTACTCACCATTTGCCATACACTGTGGATAATGATCTGTATACCCACTGCTTGATAGACTGGAAACGTGCTGTAAATTGAAGTTGGCTCGATTAATTTCGCAGACTGTTAATAAAGGTGTAACACAAACTGGTCCACACTTTTCAAATTTACAACATTTTTCTTCATCTGAGCAGTCACTGTCAGCATTGCATAAGTCAACAGGACACACGTCATCACCACCCAATTTTTTTGGTTCAGGACACCTGCCAGGCTTAATAAGCAATTCACAGTTTTTGCCGGTGTAATCCTGAGGACATTTGCACTCATACTTATTTCTACCATCAATACATGTCCCTCCATTTCGACAAGGGCTTGAGAAACATTCATTATGCGTTTCACACTGAACACCAGTATAATGAATTTGGCATACACATACGTAAACATTTGTGCCATCTAAACAAGTGCCGCCATTCAGACAAGGTTCTGACAAGCATTCATCAACATGCAGATGAGGTTCAGTAACGACGTCAGCAACCACGGTGTCGATAAGAAGCAACACAAAACAGTTCCTAAATAAAGACGTTAAAATTACAGGCACCATAAAATTTAATTGTCTAATGTTTAGGTCGGAAGTCAAATCGGTACTTCTTTTATTAACTTCTATGAAATAAAAAGAAGTCTACTTATTATTTAAAGTGAGCAAGTTTAGAACAAAAGGCACAATATTACATAAATACAGTCGAGTCCGGCGTGCCTGGTTAAAATGGTAATTAAAATAAACTAAAATATAATAAGTGGTGCTGTAACGGTAAATTTGGGGCAAGATTAAGTGTATTGCCAATTGGCTTTGAATTCAGCGGGCGACCAATCATTGACAAATGCCTAGACCTCACGCATAATACTAGTTTGCATGGCGTAAGAGTCTAATCGGCGCATGGCTGTGCCTACGTCCAAATTAAAAAACAATAACAAAATTATGACCCTAAAAATTACTATTACTAGTAATATTAGTTACTACTACTAGTACTAGTATTACTTAGGTATGTAATATCATTTGTATGTAAATTAAGTAAAACACGAATATCAACTAATAACTTATTGGGAATACTTTCCCACAGCACACTAACCAGCAAGCTATCTGCAAAAAAGAAATTATAATTTTTAGTGGACACGTCACACTAACCAAAAAAGAGCCATGGTTGAAGCAGCCGTCAGCTGATCGCATGGTAACTACCCGAACGTTAGCAATGTGCATTATCTCTATCCGACCACATGCTGTCGTGCTTTCGCTATAGGAAATCATTTTTGTTGGATGTATGACGGGCAGTGCGGGTGCCCCCATACCGGAGCTTATGATACTTTGCTGCGCGAGATTAATGTTCAGGTTTAACAACCAGTTATCACTCAGTAGGCCTGTCTACAGGCTTACACAGGATTCCCACATCTTGCCTAGTTAAGTAGCTAGGAATCCTCTCAGGTTCCTTCTGTTGAATCTGGATATGGTGTAGATGTGTGCGTGTGTGCGGTGTTGATAGGTTGTACAGCATTGCGATGCAGGAACGTGATTTTGGCATAGGACATAGGACAAGTAAGCACGGGGACACTTGCCAACATTTGGGCACCAATAAAAGTCGATGTTACAAAACGTACTCATTTCTTTATTAAATTTTTAGTAAGTCTCACAATAATTTTTTAGGATAACTTCACTAGATTAAGCATATACAGCAATAATATAATAATAATTATTGGAATTTTTAAAACATGTCTACTGGTTTTCTACTTTAGCTTTAGATTTTAAAATGAACAAAACAGATGACTCCACAACTTTAGATTAGCATTTTATTTCAACAATATCTAGGGCACCACAAAAAAGAATTGTGAGTCATAAAAATTATTCACACAAAATGTTTTCTGTGCAATACTGTACAATACTATATTCACTGAGTGTTAGGCGTACTTTAAAAGAAACTGACCTAGAATCTGTTGTTTAGGTGTTTATGTTAGCTGCCAACTCGAAATCCACAAGATCAATTAATGAGCCAAATCAACGCTTATAATAAACGACTGCGATTATTAATATTAAGATTGAATTGTATCTTGTTGTATCTCTTGTGAAATGCATGATAGTATTATGCGTTTAGCAGCAGTTTTTTACAGGCTTTGAGTTATGGCTATTTGCACTTTTAACTACATGACTGTACGAAAAAATTATTTCTTTTCTCACAAAAACCTTGGGTGTTATAAAAGTTATGTAGCATTGGACGAGGATTACCACAATTTTAACCCACTGCAGTATGGTTTATAACCAGTGCTAGGTAGTAGCAGCTCAGAATGTTTACTGTTATATTTAGCATAAAAACAGTTTGTTCATTGCCTTGACCACTACTAATTATATATTTTATCAAATGAAACATACCATACAAACATAGCTTGTTAGAAAACAAAACTCAGTCATGCTTGTTTAATAAAATATCATCAGTAAGAAATAACATAATTTTCAATGCAATCAGTAATTTTTATACTAAAAATTACAACATTTTACAAACTGTTCCCCAAAGCATTGGTTAATAGCTTGTAACTGATGAAGCAGCAATTTTATCAAAACTCAAAATAAAAAGTCACATCAGAGTTGTAAAGATCATGTATGAATATCAGGCATTCATGATTTATTTATAATTATATAACTTGAAAAAAAAAACAGAAGTTCCACTGTTCTCAGTTCTACAGCTCTTAAATAATTTCTCTGTAAAAAGAAAAATATTGTATGTATATCGATCTATATAGTAGCAACAGTGAGCAAAATAACTTGAGTTTCACTTAATACACACAAGCGTTTTTATTACAGAATATATATTACAGTACTGAGCCCGTGTACACTTCTTAGAAAAGCAAAAACTAAGCAATAAGAGTTTATTGGTAAGAAATGCTGCATTACTTGCGAGCTACGCTTTGCTTAACAATAGCCATAATACTATCAGTGCTCAGCCATAAGTACTGATTACTCACCTTGAAAATCTTTTGCCTTAAAATAGTCGCAATTATGTATTTATAACTTTTAGGAAGTACAAAAGACAGCAGTTTCACAATTCTTTCACTTCAACGTGGCATTTTACTGTATTTAACAAAATGCACATTTAAAGAATTTTACAATTGCACAAATGGACATAACCACCTACAAAATATGACATTACTGGGGGTAACCTATTGCACAAAGTTATTTGGAAAATGACATCGTTTGCACAACCTCGTTTGGATTCATTTACATAATTATAAGTGGTAGTTTCACTTTGTAGGTACATTTTATCTGCATATGTGCCTTGTAGGAAAGACAAAACTACATAATCAGGTCCTAGCACTGCAGTTAGCTAATTAAATTCTAAACACAATTGTAACCAAACATCGCATGCAAAACCTTCTGCTATTATTTTCAGTAAGACAGCACTTTTTTGGTTAAGTTTTTATGTAAGCTTGATTTCCTGTTTTCTGATGAACCATTTTACACTCTTTTGACAAAACCCATCACTATTTTTTGAGTTTAAGAAATCTCTTTTGTTTCCCCATGTGCTGATTACAAGTTGCTTCTGGAATGCCAGCAAATATGCTACACATTATTCCTGGCTGTGTATTTATTAGAAACTGAAACTGAAACTTTTTTGTTAAATTTCTTATTGAAGTACAACTATTCTTCAATACGTACACTAGAAAAGCAAGTATGAGCAGCAATAAAGATGATACTTATTTCACCACTTAATTAGGCAAGTCAGATAGCCCACATTAGACCATTTGGGTTTTCTGAATAATGAATTGTCCACATAATCCAAATTCCACTGTATAGGGAGATTAATGTGCATCTTAAAGCATGAATAAGGAAACTGCACCCTAATCTTAGTTTGTTATGCAGAAAAACTTTCCTCTGATTCTACAATAGAATTAAGATTTACAAATACTTCGTAAAGTCTTCTACTTTGTAAATGCCACTTTGTCTCAACACAGCTGCTGCAGTTACATGCTTTGCATCTGGCTCAATCTCACTCACAGAAAAGTCTTGCAATACTTTGTTACGAATGCGCTTTATCTGTCGCAGGCGTTCTAACCATTTTGATGCATAAATCTCCTTCTGACTCCTCTGTTGACTTTGGTAGATAATGGAAGCCAGATTAGCATGCAATGCTATCTGACGAGCAAGAACTGGCAGCCGGCGATCAGAAATGATTTTCGGTTCCCCATGTCCTACAATGTCTTTTAACTCTGCAACATGAATTAAATACAGAGTATCAATTTCAAAATAATACTGATACTTTTACAAAACCTAAAAGGGAAACCATTTTTGCCATTCTATTCAAATATAATTTACATTGCATGTATTGCATGGTAGTTCTTCAGTATGTATATGGTATCATATCACAGAACAACAAAACTGATAGCATATTTAAGAGAAAATGAATACAACAGCTAAAATGTTTATAGATGAACCAGTAAAAGCAAAATTTTCCCTACCTTCTAATGCATGAACTGTTATAACATTACTCTCATGGTCTAAAGGTCGGATGATCACACTTACTAGTCGGAATTGACCCTGAAAAAATTTATGTATATGTAAATAGAAAACTAATGTATATAGACATATTGTACATTAATAATGTATATAAATGTGTATAAATGTATTTTATATTACATTAGTGTACAATTGTGAAAAGGATACTTGGTCACAGATACAGTGTGTAGTTTCCAGGATTCTACATAATGTTTCTACGATGCTTCATAAAGCCCCAAAGACTTGTAAATGTTTTTATAATACAGTTACCTTGATTATAAAGGACTAATCGGAGAGAGAGAGAGAGAGAGAGAGAGAGAGAGAGAGAGAGAGAGAGAGAGAGAGAGAGAGAGAGAGAGAGAGAGAGAGAGAGAGAGAGAGAGAGAGACAGAGAGAGAGACAGAGAGAGAGAGAGAGAGAGAGACAGAGACAGAGACAGAGAGAGAGAGACAGAGACAGAGACAGACAGAGACAGAGACAGAGACAGAGACAGAGACAGAGACAGAGACAGAGAGAGAGAGAGAGAGAGAGAGAGAGAGAGAGAGAGAGAGAGAGTGTGTAGATGCATTAATTAGGCAAAGAAAAAATAAGCATAAAACAAAAAGAAGAGAGTACCTTAATGGTTCCAGTTTTATATTCTTCACCACTGTCATTGTAAACTATGGAGACAAAATCATTGCCGATGTGCATTTTCTTGCTGTTACAATGCTTATCTGATGGCTTATTCGGCATTAGTGTGGCAACATGAAAAATTACTAAAACAAAAAAAGTTGATGGCAATTTCGTGATATTTTTCGCAAGTGTTACACAGTGCAAAATATGAAGAATAAAATGGCAAAGAACCACTCAATGATGCCTATCTGCCTTACATGTGCAACAGAAATTTGTGTTTCTAAATACTTTCTTCCTATTCAGCACAACAATATGCCCTCCCATAATCTAATTACCAAGGAAGTTACAAATATTTGAATATGAACTCTCTCTGCATACCTTGCATTATATCATCCTGCCAACTATATGCAAACTCTCCATCATTTCCATTTTTATCTAATCCTCCTAAGAATGTGTGATCTGGGTCTGTATCCTTCAGTTTTTTCAGGTCACCTAAACCTTCAAGAAATTTTGCGTATCGCGATGAACCAAACTCATTCGAAAGAATGGCGGTCTCGTCATTTGCCTGTTACAATAAACATATGGCAATTTGATTATCTGATGACTTATTCGGCATTAGTGCTGCAACGTGAAAAATTACTAAAACAAAATAAAAATTTGATAGAAATTTTGTGATATTTTTCCCAAGTGTTACACAATGCACAAAAAGAGTTCACAAAAAGGACAATAAAAATGATAAAAACATAAATTAAATATTAGGAAAAAATGTAGTTGTATAGCAAAAATTAAAATTAAAATGTAGTTTATTGTATATATTAGCTGACAAAAATGTCTACCCAGAAAACAGACATTTTACCTAACAGTAACCACAACTGCTATGGCAATTAAAGCATGCAAACAGCATTAATTATAAGAGTTTGTCAAAGTGTACAAAAAGTTTAAGTTCACAAAAGCTAATGACCAAATAAATGTCAGCATTCAAAAAACCAAAAACAAAAGTGCTTACACTTGCTGCAATACACAAAAGCATACAAACAGGCAACTGCTTCACTACTGTATAGTAATAATTTAAGAAAACTCATTCTCACCTGCCCTGGTCCAACGTACAAAACTCCAACTTTATATGTTTCATATGGCGGTATTCTGTCCAAGTTTTTCACTGCTCTGTCTATGATATCACTTTGCGGAAGAAGTAAGGGACGTTCATTGTCATCAACAAAATATGAACTGTGATACAACTGCAGAAATACAAACCTGAAAATATGAGAAATAAAATCGAACTACTTTAATAGAATAAAATTAATATTAACCTTCAAAGTCAAATCTTCAAAGCTTAAAAGTGATCTTCAAGGTAAAATAAAATCATTAGCAAATAAAAGGAGTAAACTGGACAGTGCGAAAGACAGCAGACATAGCAAATTGGTTGTCTACTCAATGCTGTCACAATGTCTGTAATGCCACTCAGAACCACTGCCATAATGGAATGTTCCGAACCTTCACTATCCAAAAAGTAATTAAGATTTTGCAATACTTGCAGAATGTTCTTGATACCCAACATTTACTTTTTTATGACTTACTTAGCCTAAGAGCACAAGCCAACCAACTTAAAGTACAGGAGCTACATAAGCCCGTACAGAGCATTACACTGCAGCCTCCGTAGGTAGCATAAGAAGCTGAGAGCTATAAAATAGTGTGCTGGTAGGTATAAATATAAGCGTACATTCTGCAAGATAAAACTTTTGAGGAAGTATTAAAATGTTCTAAAGCCTAGATTCTTTTAAGCTAGCTAATTTTTCTTTGAGTTGAGATATGTGACTACTTAATCGAAAAGGATTAGTTTCCAAAGTCCTCATCAAGATAATATTGGCTCCCGAATAATTAACTGGGTTAGCAAAGAAACTAGCCTGAAAAAAATCTCCGTGCTCACAGTGTATTTTTCTTTCACATGTACAACCACATCACAATTCAAAACATCTACTAACTCAGCTAAATTTAACCTGCAAAATATCTTATAACTACAATACATGTATGAGTTTTAAACTCACATGTCCACTGAACAGCCAGGTGACCACGTATAAAAAACACAATTAAATGTATAGGTTTAACTATTCAAAAATATCTAAGGAATGTTTAGCTGTAGTTAAGCCTTAATCCAAAGGTTTATTGCAATTACCCGATAAATACACAAACGTTTGATGAAAATTAAAAATAACAATCCTATGATCTACAAATACGTCAAAATGAATAGTTGTTCCGGCAATAGTCAACTCCAACTTCAGTTAGCAGTTCTCTAATTTTTCTGTCAGTAGAACCATATAGTTGGCAGGAGCTAAATTCAAGGAAAAATGAAACTTAATCAATCTTTTATGACTACCTACCCTGGATTTATGCCTGTCTTGGGAGGAAGAGGGGGTGGTGCAGAAACTTGCTTTTCTTGCTTCATGCGAGAAATCATCTTGTATGCTCGTCTGCCGCCCATCACAGATACAGTATGGCCTCGATGCCGAAATCTCCCATTACCCTCCTGTTCATCAGACGAAGAAGAGCGTGTGCTGTCAAGAGAATCTTGCTGTAGGAACTGCTCCCGATATGAATCAACTGGTGACAGAGGCTCCAGTGGAATGAATTGTTCTGTTGCATCTTCAGGAAGCTTTGATACTGCAAAGATACCAGTTAGTAATAACAAAGCATGGGGGCAACTAATGGTAATGATAAGGAGGAGGACGAGGATGGTGAGATTGAAAACGATGATTGCTTACCATATAAGCTGAGTGAAAAACTTCCTATTTCATATAGTATTTGTTTAAATGGATTGAATGTGAAAGTACGAGGGTGGTTACTGCTCTAAGTAATAGAAAAACTCATTTAGCACATGCAAGGGTTGCCTGCACAGTTATTTATTGCTACATGCATGACATAACACTCAGACACGTTGTTAATTAATAGCAAAAACACATATGCACATGAATATGGTTGTAGCACAAATATTTTCAATGAAGGCATAATGAAGGTGTTCGCTGACATTTAGTTAATGCAGCTAAGTATCACGGAATGTTAAAAATGGTAATGAAAATTCAAAAAATATAGTGTCGAATAATGTATGTAACTAACTTAAAACAATATTCCGGTTTTGACAGTGACAGAAATTGCCAGACAATATAGTAATGCTAAACAAAAACTACTTGCAAATAAAAAACACAGTCATTCAATAACTTAGTGACCTTGATAAGTGTAAAATACGATTTTTCAACTATCATTGCATACCAGGAACAGCAACTTTGTCTACTGCCTCATGTTTGGCTTCAGTAGAAGGTTTATTCGAGTCCAAATTTTCAGAAAACTTGTCTTTTGTAGCTCCATCAGCATCTCCCATACCGGATGAAACGAGTTCACTGGGAGATGAATTCACTCTTTTTACTGGCTTTTCCTACAAATAAGCAAATCTAGGACAAATTTCTGTAGGTGTTTCATCGTTACTAGAGTTAACTACATAAACAAGAAAAACATAAAAAAACACACTGTAACATAAAAATATAATTCATAATTAAATAAAAGAAATAATTTTGCATCAAGACTGGAACACTGCTAGATGATTTAAGATGAGCAATCTGCTTAAGATTAAGACAGCAAGTTTCCTAAACATCGAGATTGGAAAATACAAAGTGCATATTGAGGGCACAATGTCTTATAATACAGTTGGATGCAGTATAATAATTACACGTATTGTACACTGTATAGCAACTATAACTTACAGAGTAATCATAATGAATGCTTAGCAAATGAAGTTAAGCAATAACCTAGTTAGTAAATGGATGGGTGACCAATCAGAAAATTGCTTCTGGTAGTTTCATCTGCCTCTGAATATTTACCAAATATTCAGTGAATGTGCATGTGACCCTGATTTCTTAGAAGATAAGCCTTGATAATGAGATGGATTCTAGCCCTACCAGTCTACTGCTGACTGTTGAGTGCATGATATCAAGCTGTAGTATGCCAAACAGGTTGCAAAAATACAAAAGTCCACTGTCACAAGCAAAGAAATAATTTGTGATAGTCTGAAAGACTGATAGCATTTGGTAAAACTGCATTAAAGTAAGAGTTCTTACCAGGTGTGCTGCTGTAGTCACAAAAGGAGAGTCCTTAAGTGCAGAATTGTCTGTTAAGCAGGGAGACATTCCAAGTACAGGGCGCTCATAATCTGTAGGTGTTTGATCATCACTAGGGTTAACTACATAAACCAGAAAAACATAACACACTTTAACATAAAAATATAATTCATAATTTAGTAAAAAAATAATTTGCATTAAGACTGGAACACACTAACAGACGGCTTAAGAAGCAATCTGGTTGCAAAATTAAAAAACTCGATCTGGTACGAATTCAAGGTTTTACGCTTCTCGTTAAAACTTCTTTACCAATGTCATTCTTATATAATATTATCAAAGATGAGACCACAAAGTAACACTTGTATTGTCAAAATGTTTTACCACAGTCTGTACAAACACAGCTTTCATATAGCTTACTGCTTGCAATACTTTATATGTGCATTAAAAATTAAATAGTTACTTTAATTCACTCGTATTACATTAGCAGAATGGTAAATAGCCACAAGAGATCTGAAAAAATTCGACTTACTACAAACCAATCACACTTTGGTGACAACGAGTTCATAAGTTTAAATCCTTTCTTGCTTTACATACTTTCAAAAGTAAGAATAATGATTTTAATGAAATTAATGCACATTGTTTCTTACTTCCGAGTGTAAATCCTGGTTTATCAATGGAATCCAGAGACACTTGTCGACCCATGACAGACAGCTCAACAGATTGTGGACTAGGTAGTGGGCCCAGTGTATCTGTCAATTAATAAACACATAAGTACAACTACATACAAGTAAACCTATAATTGAAACAATGTGGACACAATTAATAAAGTAACCAAGAGGCAGTTATTGATGAAAAGTGATTTAAGAAATTATGATTGCATTATAAACGCTACCTGTGGAGGACTAACGATATTACCAATAAATACAGAATCAGTTGCTGTTATAACAGACTAAAATATCACTTCAATACAACAGTTTTTTTATTTCAAAAAAGTAAAACATCACTAGGCCAAGTACATATGCACGACTTTTTTAGGATGTATGCACAAAAGCGGATAATTTCAGCTGTTAACAAACTTAGTAAAATGCTGTTACTCAAATATTCTGGAATACACTACAAAAGCAAGCAACTCAAATTTGTAAAATTACATTCTCCTTTTATTGATGCTTAATGGAAGCAGTATTAATAAACATAGCAATATGTAGGTATATCGCCCACAGGCGTTTATTTTTATTTTTACAAGAAATAATGAAATTTAGTAAATACAATAAGTGAACAAGTATGTTTGTTAACAAATCATTGTATGATTTCATGTAACTATGAACTTCATGTAGGATGATTATAAAAATCATCAATTTTATCATTGCAAATAATAAAAAACATGCAACAAATTTTCAAATCTTGATGTGAAACGAGGCAAGGTCGCACTAAATGTATTAATTTTATCAAAATATGTAGCTCGTGAATGGCAATGTGAAAAGTAAACTCCATTTAATTTAAATACATAACAAACATTGCCATGTTATGTAATAGCTCAGTTGATGTAAAATGGACATAATCAAAAGCAATATTTAGGTTGTTTATATGAATTTTCAGCTGTAGTTTCTGCAAAAAAATCATTCCTCACCTTTAGTATCAGAACTTATGGATTCTCTAGCAGCTAGAGATGTGTCAGAATCTATGCTGATCCTCTGCACAGAAATGTCTGCAGCTGCTGCAGGCACACCAGCTATGTCAAGCTCTAACTGACTGGTTTCTTTGTTTGGGGCTTCGTTAATTGTTGAAACATCCTTAATACGACGCGAAGACCTGCTCGTACCATTAGCACTAGACATGTCTTCCTCCTTGTGTGCATGAAGGAAAAAGTTACTGATGTCAGACAACTGAAATTCTTGACTTAATGGTGTCATGTTCTGAATTCGCATCATCCAAGATGTATTGCCTAAACAGAATCAATATTTAGTTTACAAAAACTGTATTCTACAATTTAGTACGCCATTTAGAAACTGAGGGAGAATAGTACCAGAATTCAGCTTTTAGTTTAAGAAAGTAATACATTTTCAGCAAACTGGTAGTTTTTCTAGAAGCTCAATTCACTTTGGTTTACCATCCAAAAATAAATTACTTGTCACGTGAATAGATTTTTTGTACAATATTGGTGTACACTTGGTGTACTAAAATTGTCTACAGTAATGAGCTAAGTCTGTCAGCTAAATTAATACATTGTGTGTATTTGTATACATGTATACATATGCATGCAAACACGACTGCATTCGTGCAGACAAAAATATGTGGCAGACATGACACTTTATAATTTCTGCAGAAAGAGAAAACAAGCATAGAAGCAAATTTGCCAGTATAGCCTGCTGCTGTCACCCTTACATCAGTGGAAGATATGAAAGTCGGTCGCTCCTTTTTTGTTCTATTTGCCTTTCTCAAAATAATCAGTTGTATAAGTAGTTGTGTAAGTATATCAAAGAAAGTAGTCATTATTTCATAGGTTTCAAGAAAGCAGTCAAGTTACCTTCAGACCATAAATGTTAAATATTGCAGCAATGCAGCAAGGCCCATTATAAACTTACCAGTTGGCCTTCTAACCAATATTTCTGCCCAGTCTTGGCACCAACAATTACACAAATGAGGTCCAGACAACTGACGCTGTTTATCCACGAGCCTCTCTGATGAATGAAGTGGATCACTTTTCCAGGGTGCAGATGCAAGCAGTACAGCTGAGCCAGTGGAAGACGAATTGGTAAAAGTTGATCTTAGTGCATCTCTAGGCTGCAAGGAAATCTTTCCCAATTCATCTATTCATAAAAAAGAAAGAACTGTCATTAAAAATAGAGTTGTCTTTTCAATTTGAGACAAAAAATACTCAATTTTCAAATAAGGTTATTCCTTATTTTGACAACTTCATGATTAATTACACAAAATATCTTTTGGTTCTTGAAAAGGCGTGTTGAAAATTCATGACATGCAAAACAAATACTCTACCTTTGTGTGATATTTGATTAATTTTGCTATATTTATTTCAAACTGAAATCGAGGGACAAGCTAAGTAAGTGCCCATGCAACATACACAATACACTGTAACTGTAACAGTCTACAGTGCCGCAGTGCAGCAGTCACCATAGCAAAAATATACAATGGTAATGAAATGCTGTCTACGATATGGTATTTTGTGAAAGTGTCAATTTTATAAAATTGTTACGTACAGCATTCTCAAATCCAATACGTTCTGTAATGTTTGACACATGCTAAATTGGTCACTTCGTACCTAAGTGCTCTCCTGAAGAATTCCTTAGCTGAATATCGTCCTGTGATTTTAAAAGCGGTTGTTGAGATTCCGACACATTACGAGCCATAAATGCTGAGTGGTGGCGCCGCCTAGAACTGAAATAATCCATCTGTTGCGACAATGGCAAATCCAGCTCCTGCTGGCCTAATAGAAATAAGCTTCTTAAGAGAAAAAGTATGTAGCAGGAAGCAACAAATTAACAAATTAACACGCTTTAAATGAATCTTTAATGCAAACACATTTGTAAAAGCAAGTGTAGAAATAATAGCTATATTTATTTACTTACAGAGCACTGACAGTTAACAGAAACTTGATACTGGCAGTAACGATGGCATCGCATACACTTTACACTTTTCACAGATCCATATATTATGTAAATTAATTGCTCAAAATCCCAGAAATAGGAAGTTCATTGCTTGCTTAATCGACGCTTAACAACAAAATAAAGAGTTCTAACAACAATATACATGTATAGATCAAAATTGCATAACATTCCCAGTTTGTCTTATTCTTTTTTTGCACCCTCAAACTAAGACTTAACTGGAAACTTAAAACAAAAGTAAAATTTTTCTGATTCAGTAGCTTCAACTGTGATTAAAACTATACTTACTGACAGGCTGAACCAGCTGCGAGCATTTTTCGCACAAACCTGGCTTCACCATCTTTGCCGTGCCTCCGCTTGTCGTTATTGTTACAAGTTTGTTACCAACCAGCCACGTCAAACTTTGACCACCAGACATGAGAAATTCCCCAACTGGTGACCTTGAAACAGAGAATGTCAGCTGAACAAAAGACTGTGAAAAGTTGTCAATGACATGAAAACTATCTTTAAATATTAAGACATTAAGGAGTTAATATGACATTCAGTTTTGGTTGTCCAACTTTTCCTTGATGAGTTTATTCCATTTTTACAAAACGCTCTTTTCTAAATTGTAATTGAAAATCAAAAAAGATGCCACTTTGCATTTCAAAAACTCTAAATAATTTCACATATCCTTTGCTTCACTTACATTATTCAGATTACAAAACAATTAACTGAAAACATACCGTAATTTTTTAGTATTCTGTTAATATAAAAATGGAGAATTTTTACCTTTGAGGTAGTGAAGAATAAACTGCAAAGGTGTATCTAGCCATCATGTCTAAACATGTCTCTGTCAATTCTGTGTGAAATAGAGTTAGCGATTCATCTGTCCCAGGTTTGTCCATTTTCCCTTTTTCTGCTCGACTGATGAGTGGACTTGCAGGTTTTGAATCTTTTCCACTGCTAAATAAAGCATTATGATAAGAAGAAACTTAATGATTTGAAAAATTTCCAGCAGCTATGTGATCATAACTTTCTGTCTTGCGAAGATTTCTGAAGCTGAGTGATTGTGTCAGTGAATTCCAAGTTCTAATAGAAGGATAAATGGTTTTCACAAATGTTTCACAACATTGTTCAACTTGTTACGCGACTGATTTTGGTTCAGCATGGGCTGTGGGAACACTGTCAGTTCTTTATGAGGGAAGCTGATTGCAGTGTGTGCTTAGCAACTAAGATTAAGCCAAGCAAAATCAGGTATGTAGTAGATAAATGACAACCAGTTTCAATATTTGTTTTAAGCTGTTTCGTTTATCACACCGACTCAAACTATTTCGCTTATTGAAGGAGCCCACAAAGATTTAAAGGCTGATTCACCCTTACGAAAAAGTTCCTTTAAAAATAACTCCCTTTGATCACCTATAAACAGTATGGGCATAGTTACTGCATACCAGCAGGAAGTAAATGAGCAATGACATTACTCTGATTAGGGACACCAAACTGTACTTCACTATAGCATATGTTTCACAAGGTTTCAGCTGAGGGTGTAAAGGATTCACAGAGTTATCAAGCACCAATACTTGTGCAAAATGAAACACCAAAAAAAAAAGAAAAAGATACGTCTAAAGTAGGCCTATAATGTCCTACTTAAAAATAATTTATTAGGTACTGAGTTAAGGGAAAAAAGAAGCTACTTGCATTTATAATTTTTACAATTGCGGTTATTCAGAAAATTAATTCTCTTACACATGCGCTATATTTTCAAACATGCGTGTTTTGTTTAGTGTGGTAGGTCCTCTGGTGCAACATTTTAAAACAATTTATTGACAAACTGCTGTGTCTCGCATTATATAAAGTCTGCAGTATGCAGAAGTTTACAATGACAAAGCAAAATAATGCATGTAGGTCTACAGGAGTTGATAATATAACTTATTAAAAAACTCTTAACACACTTGATAAGAAACCGTTAACACACCTCAGGAAAGCAGTTTTAAGACAAAAGGAATTAATAAAAAAATTGCTTTTGCGCATGCGCATAAATAAGTAAGTGCAAACCTTCTTAAAGATAATCTTCATAACCAGAAAATCTACTAATCCTTAATTTCTCTGAAGTGCTGAATTGCCTATAGATAGAATATAGAAGACTTTTCTGCTTGCCCAAGAAGCACGACATCTGGCTTCAGAGTAGGACATTTTTGGGTAGTCTGTATTCAGGGAAGCAAACAATAGGCTGAATTATATGCAAAAATTTCCGCACATATTCCAGCATTTTTGGTTGGCTTAATAGGCTGTGTAACACCATCACCAAAAGTTAAAGTAGCTTACCTCTATACAGAAGCTAAGCATGAAAGGCCAATATGGAATCTCTATACAGTAAGAAAACTTATAATGACATGCAAGTTAATTTTTTTCATTTAATTGACCTTTAACAACTAAAACACTTTATAAACACTCACACAGCTTCTACAATGCTGCTGCTTCGTTGTTTCTTAGGAGCAATAATCTCCTCCTTTTGTTCCTTATACTTCTCGTAAAGAGCACTCTCTTCAAATGGCAGCAAAACGTTGGCTTTTAACCCCTTTGTGATGAAGCGAACAAAGTCTTTGCGAAAAATGATCCGGCATTTCAGGAACCAAAGTGCAATAACCTGGTGTGCCAAACTTGCAGTGTAATGGGTAAACCTAGTAAAAAGAAAGAAAATGAATACCACTCTCAATAACCTTGCCAACTAGTGATGATTTTTGTCCATAGTGAGATACTTCAACAACCAAAATAATCTCACAACTAGAGAAAAAATGATAAATTTTAGAATAATAAAGAACAACCTAGAAACAAGTTTTGAATCAGCCAAATTACAAAAGTATAATTGCATATCAAAATCATTTTATAAAACAACATTTCAATGAAGCAGGTTGTTTAATGCTGTCAATGTTTGTAATGCCACTCAGAACAACTGCCATAATGGAATGTTCCGAACCTTCACTATCCAAAAAGTAATTAAGATTTACTTCATTATGAAAGTGTTGTTTGTTTAGATATTTAAATAATTATGAAGTGTGCTGGGCAGCCCAAAAAATAAAACTCTGAGCAGGTGTATATCAATGCTGCAGACTCACATTAATAACATTTGAACAAATTCTCATCAGAACTCCAACTAACTCTGCATTCTTCCATTTAGCTATATAAACGCTACTGATGTTTACAGATAACGTAAAAAATTATCCTGTATAAATTTCTAGAGAAGTAGGAATTGATCTTTACGACAATTTTTACAATAAAATTTTAATTACTTACTTGGCGGGGTTCGTGTATGGTGCAGCTATTGCAAAGACACTCATATATTGTTCTTCGACGAAATTTGCATATAATCTTGGCAACCGAATTAGACCTACAAATGCAACGAATATAAATCTATGATATAGCTGCACTCATTATTTTAGTAGTACTGTTGCACAGTACCACATCGTAGTAATCTGAATCAGATTAATTTTGGTAAAAATGAATATGTAATGCAATACACAAATTGGCGAGTTTCAATCACCCAGTGGGAAGAGCTCATTTGCCTGGGTGCTGGTTTATACCAAAAGCTACTCACAAACAGATGTGGAGAATGGATTAAAATATACTGCGAGAATAAAAGTGTATTATTATTATTTTTTCAGCCATGCAAGATTTCTGCAACTAAAATTGTTTAGCAGTAAAACAAAAACATTATTGTGGTAAAACATCATTTTTGAACAGTAGTAATGCAGATGTGCCTGGAAAGGTTAGAAAGAGTCTTAGAAACGAGATTAGAAAGTTTCTCCAAGGCAAAAAACTTAAAACAAGTTTTTTGCTGAAGCAAATCTCTCCCAGCTTGGGAAGCAACATGAGCTGAACCCTTTCAAAAAACCCTGTCTGTCACACCACAGTTAGTTTCCTATTTTTTAATGTAAGTTTGTATGCAGCTACAGGAGACTGCCAGATACTACTCTACAGCATATAATAGTATTAATGTTTGTTAAGACTGAACGGCCAATATTTGGCAGCTCTCTTAATTACTATTAACAAAGTTTATTTGGGGTAATTAACTTATGTTGTTTATGTTGTCTTTTGTAATGCTTATGTAAGTCTCAACTAGCTCATGTAATTTCACAACTAGTTTCTAAAGGAATTGATGTTTTTCCATTAACGCCAAGCATTTTGGTCTAGGATAACAACAACGTTTAATCTTTGATACTAAATCTTGACATAATGCACACACCATTGAGTGAAATAACTGAGTCTTTTTTGAGTCATTTTGCGTGACAATTTCTTGTAGTTTGACAGTGATACATTTTCCGGAATAACTGACACCAAACCTGCAAGCATTCTTCATGTTTTTTTTG
Organism: Tubiluchus corallicola; assembly: GCA_030141605.1. NCBI lineage: Eukaryota > Metazoa > Priapulida > Priapulimorpha > Priapulimorphida > Tubiluchidae > Tubiluchus > Tubiluchus corallicola. The sequence continues at coordinate 63,882 of JAQGDQ010000046.1, read as the reverse complement.
GTTTGCCTATAGATTCTACATTGTAGTAGCTGTCAACAAGCATGCGTTTGGGGGAAAAGGTCACATAGGGACATGCTTATTACCTTGAAGAATCACTATAATAATTATCTTGTCTCAGCATCCAATTAAAACTTGAAAAAGGAAGAGTATTTATCAAAATCTACTTTTTGAAGCATGTGCAAGGTTTACACATTTTAACTAAGAACAGCTAGAGCTTTTATTCAAATCCATCATCAATAAGCTACTTCTGATGATTTTAACTTTAAAATTACACTCACATGACAGAAATTCCAACATGGGAATTGCAACAGCCTTAGTGGCAGAGATCTGTGATAATCTAAGAAGAACTTCAGGTAGTTGTCTCATCATGACGTCCTGCATTTCCAATGTGCATATAATGAGAGTGTTAATGCACAGTCCAGCACAACGAGACAAGCGGCCATCTTCTAGGCTTTTGATTAGTGTTACCTGTAAACCAATTTAGTTTACTTATGCTAACGAATGTGATTAACTGGCGTACAAACTTTGTTGTTCTGCTAAGGAAACTGTCAAATGACCAGTTCTAATTAATTATCGTCCTTCGAAAACCTTCAGAATTGTATACAGATGTACAGATAAAATACGTTTACAAGAAAAGAAAAGCCGTTAAAGCTCATAATTAACCAACCACGTCACCAAAGTTAATTCAGTAATGGCAATTCTTCTAATATCAAACATATGTGCAGTTTAAGAACTAAACTATTAACATTCAACATTAAAAATTTTTTCCCTAAAAGTCGTACCACGGGGCTGCTACTGTCAACAGTGCATAACTGGTACACAACTTAGTTTTTATTTTTTATTAGTCTCGGGAGTGATTTAGTGAGTCACTCATAAAATGAACAAAAACGCTAAAATCTATGTTCTCTGTAATCCAGTTATGGAAGCATTGCATTTATTTGAAGAAATCAAGGCCATTAAGTTCATTGCTATTTCTCAAACAGCCCCAACCCAATAAATTTGTGATTTCCTAATGCAAACAGTTAAAATTTAGCACTAAATAGTGTCAGAAAATTAACTAATTAACAGAAGCTTAAAGTAGTATTAACACATATAATCTTGATAGTTTATTGTTCAGTAACCTCTACACATTATGATACAATAACAAAATAAATGTACCTGCATAGATTTGTCCAGGTAACCATAATAAGCAGCCAGTGTACCAAGAACAGAGAAGACATATCCTTGAAAGTCAGAACGCGTAAACTTGGGAGGCAAATTGTGGATAACATCTGGGTAGCCAAGTCGCCTGTCACTAACCTAAAATAGCAAGTATGCATAAAATCACTGACTTTCAACCTAATAAGTCACATAAAGTCACATAGTATCATTACAGCTACTACAATTCGACTGAAATATTGCTACAGCACTCTATATCGTAACTAGACTCAGAGCTCAAGAAAATCCATCAAAGTAGAGAACAGTAGGTTACTAAATGCACTCAATACAACAATTAAAATATTATTATGCTTAAAGTGTCTTAAATCATATAGAAGTATAAGATATCTTACCATGGCACACAACCGATCAGTAAGCAGCTCAACATTTGCATTTGCTGTCAGTACAAGTGTTTTATTTTGTAAAATACTAGGCAATTCACCAAGCACCAATCCTAGTGTTTTCCAATCTTTTTCCTGTATGGCAGAGAAAAAGCAAAATTATGATACTTTTCATAAGATTTTAAAGCAAACTCTTACAAACTTGTGTAAATACATCCTTAGATCTGATAATGGAAAGATTTTATGTCAAATTACATAAATTATCTCAATAAAAAGAGGTTTGACAGAAACTATTTATCAACAAATACGTCCAAAGTCTTGTTGATTATAATCAGATTAATCTAGAAAACATGATAATTGCTATACTCACTATCTTTAAGCATTGCACAAATGTAGCAAAGACTGGTGCCATGCAAATAGCTGTAGTTTTGCACCGATCATACGTCACTAGTGTGGAGGGCGACACAGGCGGGCCTACAGGTGGCGAAGTTGTCCCTGTGCACACAATAATTATCATGTCATTTAACCATTGACAGCAAATCGTAATGAAACTACTGATATGACATTGCAAAATAATAAAACTGAATGAGTTAAAAACAATATCTTAGAAGTATTAACAAGTAAGCTTTTTTTTGTATAAATCGATCGAATCAACCCATATTATTTATCCGATATTTAAATAATTTAGTTGTACAATTTGTAACTGATAAAAGTAAAATAACAAAATTGACTTTTATTCTATTAATCCAAAGCATAATCACATAAGTGTGTGCGCGTGCCTACCTTCTGCCATTTTCTCTTTACGTTCACGAGAGCCGTGACCAGTACACAGGAGATAAGGACTGGCTCTCCAACTACCTAACTTTTTGTCCACAAGGCAAATATGGTACAACGTGTTTGCTCTTAATGAACAAAACAACTCTAAAATCTAAAACAAAAAAAATATTTGTTTATTTTATAGAGGTGACTATAACAGAAGGATATTTTAAGGTACGTTCTAAAAATTCACAAAATGAAATTAAGTTTAGTAATACCGTTCTTTTCGGACACGTGAGGCTGGACTAAAAGATAACTCAAACAGTTTGTCAATGATTAAGATATCATTGACTCACAGTTTCAGTGTACTCCAGCAGCTGAAAAAAATATCATTATGAAACATATTCATGGAGACATGTAATTTCTTTTTACTAAGCTGGTGACTTGTACTAGTTTAACTTCTGTAATAGTAAATGTCTACAAATTGTAAATACATAGGCAGAACTTGTTTTAATATCTTCATAGTCAATTGACAATGTAAGCAGCTGCTTCTAGCAGTTAGTGCTGGAGTTCAAATTGATAAGTCATACATGGCATAATCTTGTTGCTTGATGACATTGAACAGTACCAGACTTGGCATATACTTCTGCAGGTGAAAATATGGTAACTGGAATTCTTTTAAGAGATAAAATTGTAAATAGTCAAATTTTTTAATCAGTTTAAAAGAATTAGCTACATTGTTTAACATTCTGAATACCCAATGTAGAGTCTGCAAAAAAGGTTTTCAAGAGATGAGATGAAAAATGGTATTTCTTGCAAAAATCAAGTCAAAACAACAAATCATTGGAAGAATGCAATTATAATTTTAAAGAAGTAATTACTTGAAAATAAAAGCTAATTTTGTATTTGTGTAACCAAATTTTGATTTTATGACAGGTGTCAATTGACACCTTACTTTAGCCATTTGTGTGCTTGCATAGCAAAATCGTCCATAAGTCAGCAAGTGAGCTTTTCTAGTTACTTACTGTGACAAACCATCTATTATTTACCATACTTTTGTTTACTTGTTTGTCACCTTTCTATTTCACAGTCAAGTTCTTTGCAGTGATAGTACTTGATAATGTAATTTATTTGCATTATAGTAGTCACTGTAGTGGTTATTGTGTTATTAGCCTAATTAATGTAGTACTGTATGAGTCCTAACCCTTGTCTTGTGGTTGTGTTCTGAAATACCTGCGATATTCACGGCTCCTTTCAAATGTGTGAAACCCGTACAGGTATGAAGTGTATACGATACATACTTTACAGCTATAGCCCAAGATGTGCCACCTGTCAGTCGGCAGTTATTGAAAGGCTTAGGTCGCGTAAAACGACCATCATCTGATCTTTCATGCCTGTGAACAAACAGTCAGAAATGTCGAATACCATTGTCGATGTTATAGTGCAATAGACGTCACTATTTCTTCTGTCAACAGCCACTGTTTACAGTGTTGACGGATCTATGACGAGTGTGTCGCTTTGATTTGATGAGGTGGTTACCTTTACCGACATTGTCTGAGGATTCAAGTCAAATCTGAAGTCACGGTGGAAGTTTATGGTGGCCAGTCCATTATTGATGGAGAAAACCATAATTGGGGAATCCATGGATATTACCCCACAGGTTAACAGCTGCAGTTTCACATGACGTTTGGTAAGCCAGGACTTATACTTTTGTTCAGAGTTTGCTAGCTAGCATAATTCTGTTTGTATATGGTCATCATTGGATTGCTCTCATCGTGAGTGCATCATCATTTGCATGTTGTATCCCCACTAACACCTCCCCTCTCTATTATTAGACTAGGGTATAATTTTTCTTATTTGCTGTACTGTGAATGTGGTTGATTGTTATTGTAAACTATGGATTTCCTACTGGTTAAAATCTATTAAAGTAGTAATCAATTAAATCTTGTTATACAACTTAATAATTAGTTTTTGCATCCTATCTACCACTGAATATTACTAGCTCATTAAGACTCCGAGGCTCGAGTCCCGCATGCCCCCGAAACAACAAACCTTAGCCCGACTCCAGGATTCTAGTAGTAAATTATCTGACACTATAGAACCTCAGAACCACGTGTTACACCTCGTTTATAGGGTAGTCGTACCTGCCTTCCATGACATTGAGAATTACAGTGCATTGCCTATAAACAGGGCATCACACTCACATATCTTCAGTCTTCATTTTATTTTCCTACCAAGCTCATCGCTCTATGTTATTTCTAACCTGAGATAATACATTGAAGTTAAAGTGCACAATATGCACTGAAAACATAACCTTGAGAAAATCGCTGTTAAAGTTAGTTATTGTTTTTTGTCGTGTTTCTACAAAACACTTAGCAACAGTATAAATGTTGGTTTCTATAGATTTCGCAACAATACGTTGAAGTTATGTTTAAATCCAGTAGATGGCTCTTCCAGATGAAGATCTGGCCTTGGCAGCAGAAATAAACCCAAGCAAAATGACTGCTTCTACAAGCAGCCATCGGATTTTGAAAATACAAGTTTTTTTACAATTGTAGTACTAGTTTCTAGCCAGGGAAGTGGGTGCGGGGTTGCAAAATGAAATTTTTAATGTTTTTTTGTGTTTTTTGAACATTTTCTTGGCAATTTTGATGCTAGACTACAAAAGTCCACTATATTTAGCATTTGTTTTTATAAAAAACAAAAAATTGACATTTATCAAATTTTTGGTGCATTCTACTTTAATGCATCATGATGTAGTTTTAACTATACCCGTATGCTGACTTATGGATGACTTTGGTTTGCAAGCAGACATTTGCAAAATAAATTGTTTTAAAGCACTTTTAATATTTTTTTGGTAAGAAACACTATACTAAAAAATTGCAGCCTTATTTATTAGAAATCAAGTTTACTTAAAGTGAAATGAAAAATATCAGAACAAATGAGCATGTTAAAAACACATCAAATATTTAGAATGGTGACATTACTGTATACTCACAGAGTGTCTAATATTAACAGCTATGTTAAAACTTAATGGTAAGTTGTACTGCAGCTGTATGTGATTCACAAGAATTTCAAAAGCCCTAACAGCTTGGCTAGAAGGCAAACGTGAAAACTTCACCTACAGAAAACATAAAATTAAGTCATCGTAATCACTACTAAAGATAGAATGCAGCAACATGGGATTCTTTCAGTTCAAAATTGATCAAAGTCTTATTTCCAGTGAAATAACAAGATAATACTGTGATGATGATTACATATATCGTTAACAAAAAAAGGTAATAATTTAGGGGACATTTTGGCTAGTTTGTCAAAAAAGTTGTTTTTTCAAATTCATAAATCAGTTAAGCTCTTCTGCAGTAGTAACCATAAAAGTACAAGCAACTGTAAATCATTGCTATAATTACTAATAGACCAGCCAATTACTTTTTTACTAATAAGTAATCAAGCGACAGTTGTATAGCTGCGAGATTTTGAGCCTGCATGAACTTGTGCGATCACCTTCGATTGCACAGAACAGCAGCAATGCAAGAATAATATTACAGTACCACTTTATACCTTACTAAAGCAGATATTCTAAGGATTTATTTAAGCAAGTGCATGTACAGCAGATGTACCTTGAAAATGTCAATAACGCCTAGTACGGCTGTTTCTATGTCACAAACTTCAGTTGGCAAGATTGGTGATTTTACCAAACTCACTTCAGTTCCTAATGAAGCTGGTACAGCACCAACTTTTGATGACACTCGCTGATCAAGTGGACGCTTGCAAACCTGCAGAGGAAAATGCAGTTTTGGTAACAACAAAATTGTGCAGTTGTAAAAACACTCTAAGTATATCTTTAAACCATGTCTTCAGTGTAAGAAAAATTAAATGTTAAAAAATATAGAACATAAACAAACAAAAGTATAACCATTAAATTATTACCAAACTAAAACAAAAGAATTAAGCTTTGCAAGAAATAATCAACTTCAAAACATCTCGTTTTTTTCCAGGGAGAATTCATATGGTTGCCATATTTATATATATTAAGCCAGATTGAAGACTTGCAAAATACTCACTTTCATTCAGTTAAAACAACAATTAACTATAAATGTTTTAGAAACTGCAATAAATATTTTAATAGCAAAGAATTAATATAAAAATAGTTTGCTCTTAGATACATTGCTGATAATGCCCAAGAGGTCGAGACATCGTTTGGACTGGCAACCTTGGCACAACTCTACAAGTAAAGCGACTGCAACTTCGCGAACTGCTGCTTGTTCATCCGAGTCAATATGAGACAGGTATGGTATCACAGCTTTTTCAATCAAATCATCCTGCAAAAATAATTAATATTAATTATTATGAGACTCAATAAGATTTAGTGTCGAAATGTCTGTATTAAGTAAAGCGTTTTTTGAGTAACATTAACATATCAGTACATTCATGAACTAAATATCACAAATAAAACTTATCACATTGAAAACAAGTGAACTATAAAGCAGTCACAGTAAGCATACACTTACGCATAGACAGAGAAATAAAAACAACTATAGATAAGGAATAACTTTTTCCAAAGCAAATTGGTAGAGAAGCGAAAGCACTGGCTGGATCAGATTCATTCTTTAAATTTTATGTCAGTTGGTAACAATAAGTCACATTGTCACAGTGAGCTTATTACCACATTTAGTAGTCCTATATCCTTAGACAGAGCCTGTAGGAATTTTAACACACCAAAGCACTAAACCGCTAAGCACTAAGCACTTGGGTAAACTTTCCATAAACTGGTTCGGCCTCTGCCAGCAACTTTCAAAAATGGTACAAAATGATAGTTCAGTAGAATGTGAAAAAAATCAGCCACTTTGCCTTAAAAGCGTGGAACATTGTACAGCGTTCGATGCCATTCAAAATGATTAATTTTTGCTTATGGAAGCAACCAAAAATCATCCAGTATTTTGAAGATATCTGACAAGCTGGTTATTGCTAGCTTATATGGGCCACTTCTGCCTATAAAAATAGAAGTCTCTTGTTTGAAGAGTGACAAATGCTTCATACAATATAGGCTAACTACGATGTTGGAAACTAAATACCGACAACATGCACAAAGTATAAACCAGGAATGATGCAACGTTCAAGCATTTATGGATTCTCGCCTTTTTTCAAATGAGATTATCGCTTGCCCAGAGAACAGCAATGCAAAAGCAACAGCATGTACTTTATATGTGTCTCAACATCTTACTTTATTTTTATTCAACTGTGCTTACTCTTAGCTCAAATTTAGTAGTCCTTAGCAGTGTAAATTATTTTAATTGTAACATATAACTTATGCAGTGATGATAAAGATCTATAGAAGGTAAAAGCTCACATTAACTATCAATTCATAAACCTAATGTGTAACATTTATTTTGAACTAAAGTCACTCTAAAATTTAGCTAGTTCACAAATTAATCATAAAATAATATTATTACAATGCAACAGACATAAAATTTACATTAAAAATCATTGGTGATAAATGCTTTAAAATTTTTTTAATGAATTCCAAATAAAAACTTTTTTTTAAAAAATTATAGTTTTTACCACAGAAAAATTGTAATTTGTAAAAAAATCAATGGGAATTTTAATATCAGATTTCTCTGTTGAGAATGGTTTAGCAGCTAAACTGAAATGTCTTTAAATAAATCTATTTCAAGAAAAGAAGGGAAAACTTGTTTCAGCACACTCCACATTTTCCACATAGTTTAACAATAAGCAGGTAATATTACTAGTACTAGCTGTGCTAACAGAAGCTAATTCAGTCATAAAGAATTTTGCCACATTCACCATACCTCATATAAATGCTTGTTAGCATTCAGAACAAACTGAAGTTTCTCCAGTACGCGAACACGGACTGTGCTCCTCGTTTCCTGATGAAAATACTTTTCCAGTAGATGAGCCAAGTTAGTAATCCAACCATCTTTCATAGGATGAATGTACTGCCCTCTATGGTTGATTAACCGTAATACTGATTCTTCCTGAAATGAGACAGCACAGAACTTAGGAAGCCAATGACCATGCCTATTATTTCATTGAAATTATCGTTAGCAAACATTAGCACAGTGGTACATGAGGCAATCTGCAATTTAAACTGATAGGTAACAAAAATATTATAAATAATATGAAATGAATTTCTTAGTACATTTTGGCTTATTGTAAGGCACAAACAACCATTTAAAAACATATCCTTGTACAAGGTACTATCATGCTCTTTGTTAATGTTTTTAAACTTAATAATCATTTCTATAAAATGGAAGTTACATACTGTAGAAAAAATGAAGAAAAAATGAAGTACATACCGGTCTAGTTTGGGAACACCTTTCAACAATGTCGTACAGCCTTTCAGGACAACCCGAGTAGTTGCCGCCCATGTTCTGTTCCTCTATATTTGTAAGCATATCATGTAACTCCTGATTAAGTTCTGATTCAGGGCTGTAATCTGCATTCTGAAAAATTATACACACTTCATGTGAAGAGCTAATCGTCAATATTTTACTCTAATGAACTAAGTATTTTAAAATATAACAATGTTGTCATTACAGCTGCAAAAATACGCATTATTACTTTGAAATTCTTTTACTATAATTTAGAAAAGTTTCAAACTTGTACTACAAAATCAAGCCATAAATATATGCCAAAACTTCTGAAAAGAAAAACACGAAAACACAAAATCATGATAATTTTTTATCAGATAGTATTTACTATTAACAATTTATCATGAAAAAAATAATTTACAAACAAAATCAGCATTAAAACCTACTTCAATATGTTTGAGAATTAGCTCGGCAATATCCATGATCAGATCCCATGTCAGCAAGGGCAATTCTGATCCGTACTTTTTCACTAACCGTGATACAGATAGCACAACCTCATAGACAATGGTTTTGTGGTTACACTGTAAAGCCTATAAAATTGTAACACAGTAATCAATTCACTTCTTATTCAGAAAATTCAATGTTCACTGCTACATGAAAATAAGCTTAATTATTATTACTTAATTATCATTGTCGCATGTTAAATTTTTTTTGCTGCCATCTTGTTAACACTGACAGATGTTCTATTCAAGCTCATAAACACAAAAAATGAAAATCATTACAAATCAGTACAAAGAACAGACTTACCTGTTTGAAAGAAGGTAATACAGATGAAGGAGTATTTCTCAATGACTCCACACGTTTATGGCCCCATAATGCCATACCAATGTAGAAAACAGCACCGCGTAGTAATCCTGCTGTACTCAGATTACCTTTGTCTTGTAACAGGCGACACATTGTGTATATGGCACTATGGCCAAGATGGGTACCCAGTAACTTTCTCATCAGCTAAAATAATCATAATGCATGGTATATACAGACAATGACAGACGAACATATGTAGTACATTCACACTTGTACTATGTAGGCAAAAAATTTAATTAAAGATTTTAAATAAAGGAACAAAAACAAAAATTTACAATTAGCACTTCTAAATACAGCACTTAGTTAGCTAACACAAATAAAAATGAGGGCTAGAGGTGACTTATAATATTTTAATCATAAAATTTCTACTCCCTTTTGCAGGAGTCATCATCAAATTCTGTCTAAACTAAGTGTCGGTAACTTAGGTATAGAAAAGCACTGAAAAGACTAGACTCGTGACTTGCAAATGCAAAAGCAGTGCTCTACCTTTTATCTTTCGGAATCCGTTATGCTAACACACCGACTTGTTAGGACAGCACGATAAACATTTAATTTGTACCATCAAAGCTTTTTGCCATTAATTAACTGACATAATAGACATATTGCACTTCTTAAACCAACATAAGTAAACACGAATGACAAGAAAAGTTTAAAAGTTTTTAAACACAATATTTTGACAAACTTGCAGGAGTTATCATGAAATGAAAAGAATTTTTTAGAAACATAATGTATAATTTAGCACATAAAAAACCTGATTGTGACATGTAACAACAAATAATAAACAGAAAAAACAAATTACGATAACAATCATTTGCTATCAGAATTTAGAAAGTTCTAAAAATTAAATGAATTGGTTAAAGTAAAAGCCAATCAAAATCGAAAAAGTAATATCTGAAACAACTACGGCAAATTGTCGATCGCATCGCAGAAGTAAGTTTTAAGTTAAAGCACAAATGACAGTTAACTCACTTCCCAGCTGTTCTTGCATAAATCTTGCCTATTAACTGTCCAGCAAAGAGTGGTAATCACAGCTGATAATGAGTCAGCAGGTAAGAAGCTGTAGCAAATAACTGCATCTAGCACCTTTGTGCACATCTAAACATAAATTTAAACATCTGGCTAAATTGACATGTACGTTTGAAATAATTTAAAAAGCGAAATTTAGAACAACTATTCTCACAAATGCAAAGAAATATAACTAAACAGTAATCATAGTGAAGATGAGCTTTTTAGTTTTTTTACATAGAAAAGCATTTACCTTTACAATTAAATGCACCAAAATCACTTTACCAGCATTTCATTTAACTGGTTTTCCTCTCAATTTTCATGTTTGTTCCTACTTTTCTGGTTTTCATTTTGTCTTGAATATTGTGGTATTAGTCTTGCTTTAGAGTTTAATGTAAAGGTTTCAAACATGTTAAATACGCTGTTTTGGAATCACCTATAATGCACAATTAAAGCACCACATTTAAATAATAATACCTCAATATCATTTGAGCTTGCATTTGTCTGCATGCAGTGAAGTATGTGTTCACAAACGTGTCTAAAAATAAAAAATTAATAATTATCATTAATAATGCAATTAACAAGTGAAATGCTTTAGGCATAATTCTTTTATGTGCCATGGCAGCCACTTAGCCAGCAATTAAAGGTGTGCATACGATTAAAAGTTTCATCGTTCAGTGACAGTACACAGCTATGTCAGATGTAGCAAGTCCATTATGCCTGGCATGTATGATGATGCATTAACATTAATGTTGATATTAATAAGCACAAACATACAAAAGAGATTTGCCATCATTGAATGTACTGATTACATCAAATAAGGCATACAAACTAAATCATAGTGTATCTACCATTGCTTTACAAACTAGTTGACGACGAAAATGATGTCCAAATACTATGTACCTATTTTGTAGGGATCAGAAAATTGTATGTAATAAAAAAGAAAATTAAGTTTTTTAGTGAATAAAATCAATGGCTACTCACTGAACAAGGCCAGAAACAATATCTTGATCCAAATAGGTAGCATTATACTTTACAACATTCACCAGTAGTGCAAGTAACTCAAGAGCACAGGAAGAATGCAAGACATTTGGCATCCATTGTAAGAGAAAGGGACCAACTTCTTCCTCAAAATTATACAAATCTTTACCAGCTTCACACAGTGCACTGAAGGCTTCAAATCTAGAAAATAGATTAGTAAATTATATAAACATATTTTCAGATGCTTACTATGCATAAATGCATAAGCTTTGAACTCTTATACCATAAATTAATGTATATGTTATATATAAAAACCAATCGCAGCAGAATTCCAGTTATAGTAATTATTTCTGAAAAATAAATTTACTTTTAAAAATGCCTTAAAAACTGAAACTTATTATTTATTAAATTGTAAAGCATTAATTAAAATTATTAAAATTTATTAAAATAGTAAAGCATCAAAATACGATATGCGGTGATAAAGATATTATGTAGTAGGTAGTGATAAGATGAAGCTTTAATTTCTCTAATTTATGGAATCGAGCCACTACCAAACTTTTCACACTAGAATCTAGTCAAGCTGGAGCAAACGCAGAAATAGCTGCAGCCAAAATCGTGTCGAACCGACCATTGTTCTGCTTATAAGTCACCTGCATATTGAACAAAATTGCTCTGCATGATAATGAGCAAAACAAATGTAACAACAAACAGAAGTTGAATTTTTGGTAGAAAAAAAAAAGAAAATTTGCTGCCCACAAATTTGAATGTTGTTGGATGTAGTTATGTGATACACCTGCACTGAATGTAGGATGGAAGTCTTTTTCAACATCGCAAATTTGCAGCTGCACGTGTTGTTACATCTAGTGTAGGTTATCGATACCTCGAGAAATTCGAGATACTTAATTTGATCATTACTTTGGTTCTTTCGTCGAGGACTGAGTAAGAGTTTTAACAACAAAAGTATTACATTAAATGACGAACCACATCTGCTAAACAGTGTACGAGCTAAGGATCAAACTACGTCAAACAGAAGCACAAAAATATCATTTCCAGGGCTAATCGGAATAAATGTTCAACCGGAAATTCAAACGGTTCACCCCATCACTTTGCAGTCAAATTTCGTACCATTTTCCAGAAAATAATTACATTGTTTCTTACCGTTAATCTGTCAAAGTTAAATTAGCAGAAATTTGTCTACTAAAGAGCACTTATATCAGCTTTCAAAGATAAGTTAGATTATAGGGAAATGCTATACATTAATTGCTGCAACACCATCTATGATGCAAAATATCCACAATTTTTTTATTAAAGACTTTGCAGGAATTTTTAGGTCATTGGGTATAACAACAACTGCACCCAAATGACTATTTTTCAATGAATTTTGCTAATCTATCAAAAACCTATACACTTCCAGATATGAGGACTAACTGGCTACTTGCTAATTATAGGATGGTCACCTTGGCACGGTATCTTCTGCCACATCATGGTCTTTCAAAACAGCAAAAAAGTATGCTCTCATAATGCCTAACTGCTCATTCTGCCCGATGATCAAGCACTGCAGAAACTTCAATACAAGATGGCGGCTTTCCAGTGGAGCTTGAGCATGCAGCATATCAGCTATAGTTAACCATAACACTTCTACAGCATTCTATAACACAAACACTCGTTACAGGATCACTTTATAGCTCAAGTTTAATATGCTTTATGATGCATGCATTCAGTACATGAACAAAAAGGAAATTTTCCAGATGGCAGTTTTCCACTGGAGCTTGAATATCAGTCAAAAGACTTCTACAGCATTTTCACAATAAAAATACTCATTAACTCATTATAAGATTAACGTAAAAAAGAAATTCAACGTAGTCATTATTAAATGCGAAATTTAATGTATTTAAGGATTATGCCAGTGCTGTGGCTAGATGTTTCTGATGCAGTTAGGTATTTACTTTCACTACAAATGAACAAAACAATCCCCCAAAATACAAATTGTGAAGCTATCTTCCCATAAAGCTTTGTCTAACAATAGTTACTCAACATACTGTACAGTCGTATAGGATACCACTGTTGTAATGAAGTTTTGAAATGGTGTAGTTCAAACAACAGTAACTGTGAGTGCTTGTAATGGGAAGATAAAAAAAAACCATTTGCAATAATTATAAAAAACAACCTCATTTAACAGACACAACTAAACTTGTAAATACAAGATTTATTTTCATGTAATACGTGTACTTCTGTCAATAGGCCTAGTGCAATGGTTCATAATAACAAAGATTCTCACTATAAGTAATCAGTCTTTATGCAGCTGCCGGAAAAACAAATTTTGAGAAAGTTGAAATAATTGAAGAAAATCAGTTCAAGTACTGATGGTTACCTCTTCAAGTCTTTTGCACTGCACAAGGTCACAGAGGTCATTCAGACGATTTACTCGTGTAGACACCGGGCTATCAATTCCGAGTTCCTAATAACAAATAAGTTCAATTTCTACAATAAAATAATACAGATGGTTATATCATAAAATAAACCTAATATTAACACAAAACATTAATCAGCCATGCTTGCAAAACATCTGGACTTTAATTAAAACTGGTTCGTACGTAAATTCTAATGGACTGCTATGTTTATAAAAAGCTGTCAATCTTACACAAACCTATGATTCATGAAGTAAGCAGCTGAAAAAGAAACAAACGGAAAAAGGATTGGGCAATTTTTGATTGAACTCATCAAATTTTATATACTGTTTGACATGTTCTAAATATTTTATACTAGCTACAGTGTTTACACCACATGAAGGCTGAAGAAAAGGCATGATTTTTGTTAAAACATATGCTGTAATTTACACAAACATAATTTGCACCATGACTTCTTTTCTTTTATCAATCGTATTTGCTGTTGCTTATAACAAGTATACAGTGCTTTTGGACAGTGGCCAGACAAAAAATCGATCTTGTTTCCCAATACTTTAATGATCGCCGTAGGTCAAGTAGCTATGGACCAAATCTGAAACAGAGCTGCCCCAAGGCCGAAATGTCTTAGTGCAAACCTTATGTGAACAATCCCAAAGGGGATAGCTAAAACATTGGTAAAGCAAACAAATAAGCTGCATTTTTGTAGTGTTTGCTTTTGAAAAAGGTTTAAACTAAAAATTATATATTTTTTAATCTTCCAGTCTTATTTTCATTTAAATTTAACACATCACAAGCACAAGCAGCAATGTAGTTACTTGCTGCATGATGCATCAAATTTGCACATTCTGGAATCTGATGCATAAATGACACAAAAAATAAGCTTACATCAAACTAACCTTGAGGATATCTGTAGTAAAAACAAATTCATTTATACGTGGAGCAGCACTCCCAGCAGATGAAACAGGGAGTCCCTTACTACGTCCAAATAAGTTTTTAATTTTGTCTGGTAAAGTTTCCTTGGGTTTTATTTGAGGCTGTTTAGACATGTTGATAGCAGGCCTCAGTCACTAACAAAAAAAGAACAAAAAAAATTTTTCATTAACGATTAGTAATGCAACCTATTAGTGAGTAATGGCGAGTATTACTAATCTAAACACTGTGTCAGTGAAAGTTGTAAATTTAATGCAATAGTCCTAACCTAAAGCAGCACGCATAAAAAACAAAATTTGAGACAGGAAGGAATCAGAAACAAGAGAATGGTGAGAAAAAAACTAGAAAAAAGATCCAAACAAAGCAAATTGAATAGTAATTAACATAAAAGTAGAAAATACACAAATAAATCAATCCCTTTCCTTGTTCTACTCTTTTTTAATTATTATGTGAAAATTCAACACACTGCTAATTCCCAATGATCACAGTAAGGGTGTTATATAGCATTTAAATTTTGACACAAGGCAAAAATGTTACACAGAAGGCCAATGTGCTAGTGAACATGAATTTGCCCATTGCACATATCACTAGCATATGCAATAAGGCGAATCGGATGATTGGATTGATTAACAGATGTTTTGTTAACTGGTAAGTAGGTGTTAAATCTCTCTAAAACTTATATGCCACCGTTACTTGAATACTCTAGTGCAGTATGGTAACCATTACTACAATCTGACATCTAGAGATTGCAGAAAGCTCAAGGTAAGAATCATTTTATTTCGCACACATGGGCAGTATTAGTATTACATCAAGATACAACAAAAGAATGCCAAATGCGAGGGCAACATACGACCATAAAGTCCTGTACAACTACTACAAGTTGATGCTACTCAAGGTAAGTAATTGTCTGCAGTTATGTTATACTGCCGATTTGCATCCTGAGATATGTTCACTCCAACAGAAAAGGGAAACAGCTGACCTGAATGAGGTATTCAAGTACTTAAATGCAGACAACCGCGTTAGCTGTGATAAACTATAGTACAACTACAAGGTTGCACCTCTATTACCCACTTGCGGTTAATTCTAAGAAACCGTTTAAACCCTATGCAAGAACTAAAGTACATTTTTCTCACGCCGTGTAGTGAACAAGTGGAACATAGACACAGACATATGTCTGCTTCACGTCAATCATGCTTTAAGTCTAAGAAGCCAAAATTACTATGAAAAATTAAAACTTCAGGCAACAAGACAGATAGTTTCACCCGCTAAAGTCCCAAGGAACAACGCTTCGGCTGCAAAGATGATAAACGTAGTGTTTTAAAACGTCATTTGCAGTGCCGATGTTTAATGCCCTCTACATATATTACCAGTTTTAATTTCATCAAACTTTCTGGAATTTCACATCTTCTTCCACAATATTACACACGTGACTGTGCATTAGTGGATATCTTGGAATTAAGTTAACAACAGCTTTATGCAAAGTCCATGGCTTTGCTGCGGCCATAGGTATTATATGATACGGCTGAACCAGGCGCCAATTCAATTCAATTGATTTTATTAAAGTCATCCAATCTGAAATAGTTCAAATTTTAAAATTAAAGACCTTAACATTAACACAAGTGTATAACTTGAGTATTAACAACAACGTACGTCAGGCAACAAAAACAAAAGCAAAGGTTATGAACAAAGAGGATATCGAGAACAATTGTTATAATGAATTAGGCCAATAAATAACTAAGTTAAATGTAAACATTGTCAAACAAACGAAACTGAAAATGTTCATAATAGTGAAACAGTATGCATAGTTAAAATAAATAGCAACAAGAGCCAAGTGATTAAAAGCAACCAAAACACAGCAAAGCTCAAGCTAATCTAAAACTACTTTGCACATTTTGCCAGAAGCAAAACTCATAACAGATTATGAATTAAAATATACTGACAAAATTAGCTGAATTTCTGATTTAAAATGAACTACATTTGGAACTATATGTAATTGATATTTAAAGTTGTGCTGTGTGGGCAAATACACAATATATATATCACTTACTTAAGGATTATCATATCACTTTAATTATGATCAGCACTAAGTTATTTTTTATAATTTAAAACTAAGCGGGGCTTGAAAATCTTCAAAGACCGGTAGATATAATCTGTGTGGCACTTTTTCATGCAAAGGGACATAAATTTTTGCTTACAATGTCCTTTTCTCATAATTTTAACAGAAAAATTTTGGATATTCCCTTTCCTTATTAATGACAAAACTGTTCCACATTCTAATAATCATCAAAGTCCCAATATATCTATTACTTGAGATAATATTATTTCCATGTGCCTTGCCGTCTCATGCACGGCAATTTATGATATGCATTTCATCAAACTCAGATACTCAGAGCGAATGTTCAGGTGTAATTGCATGTGTAAATGCAATAGCTGTTATTGTTGAGATCTCATTCTATAAATAGGCCTACTGCTATGAAGATAAGGTAATACTTACTGATTTTGCAGCAGCATATAAGCTAGCTTTCCAAGTCCTATCAATCAGCAGTACTAAAATCTCACTGCAAGATAGTTGAAACTTACAAACAACAGTTTAAACTACAGAACTGTTATCTTGCTTACTCAATAGTTTGTATTTGACTTCAAATTATACTATTATAGTTACCATGGCACCTGACCTGGCACCAATTTGCTATGCAAAAAAGTAATGTGCTAATATTTTAAAAACTTCACAAGTTTTGTCTTGTGACTAGCAATTTTAAGGTGGAGGCTAAAGCTTTACCCCAAGTAATGGCATGCCAACAGCAAAATATGGGAGCCTTAATTAATGCGTCTACATTTATGTATAATTTTAGTGTCGTATTCTAGCTGTTACTTCACTTATTTTGCTGATTTTGTTGTCTGTAATTATACAGTACATGTGTTTTTCCAAGTAATCGTGTTATCCGGTGCATAAATATACTAAGACATTTGATTTCTTCAGTGGAGACTCAATATGGTAATAAAGTTCACCTAAATTAAAGTCACACTTATTTAAATAACCGGTAGATGGCAACAATATCGATTTCCTTGATTTACTAATTTAAAGAAATTAGGTGAAAGTCAAACAGGTTGTAGGTGTTAAATTTTTCACGAATTGAGTAAGTTTGCCTTTTTTTAGTCTGTGCTGACATAACTTCAAAACTTTGATATCTAAGGCTACGTAAAGCCTACGTTAAACGCTTTAACGGTCGTCAGAGTTTTGTCTAGATTTTTGTTAAAAATTGTACGTGCAATTTTGCTCGTCTCGGTTTAACAGATTGTACAGCCTACAAAATATACTTAATAATAAGTTGTAATTATGAAAACATGTTATTAGGATTCTGGGGACCGATACTGCAGTAAAGATTATATTTGAGGCAGTTGTCTATGCACGTAGAGTCATATTACGTTTATGAGATGTAAAGGAAATGTGCAATTATTACACCTTTATGGTTTTAAGCAATGCCGAGGCGTACTACTACTAGTAAACTTGGCTAACTAGTAAACTTAGTGGTGCATACAGGGGCATATTAACTATTAGACTAACTAGTAGGTAGCCTAGGGTGCCAGATTTTTGGGGATTGAGCATTAAAATTTTTTATTCTTATAGTTCTGCTCAGAAAAGTCCCACATTTTACCAACTTCATTATAGTACTTTTTGTGATTTTACTTTCTACTAATACTTTTTGCAATTAGGAATGTAAGCATTTATAAGATACAACTGATGAGAATAGGTGCTGCATCCTATAGTACTACCTCTGCTAACATTATCATGTTGTAGTGTAGTCAGTTAAGTTCTTTTCCGTCACTGGGAATGTTATAAGAGCTAATACTATAGCAGTTTCATAAATTACATTGTAGACTGGAAAACAATTAATGTTGGCAGTGTAGCATGTTTCCTCAGTTTTGTTGAATATCTGATTATAAGTCTGAATAGACCAGCTAGTTTTTCTGATTTTTCTTGGAGATTCGAAAAAATTTGGAGAGGTAATTGTAGATGCAATCAATGTCCAGATTACACTGAGAATACCAGTAGTTATAGCACACCACAATCAATTACTGAGTCTGATTTTATATAAGCACTATATAACAAACAAATATAGTTTGCTCAATTATATATTATACAGATTGCACAATTAATAGATAAAAGATACTGCACCTCAAGCATTTGTGTTACCTGCATTATACATTCACTATGCAAATACATGATAATTACAGGCACTTAACAATAACTGCGTAGGTAATGGTGGTACTAATGGAGCATAAGCACTGGTAAATTGAACCTTTTATATAAATAACCATCTTAGGCAGGACTGATCACTATCAGCCTAAGATGTCATAATGTCTTAATACTCCCCTGGGTACATACTCCATTAGGAGTAAACCAATGCATCTTGATTAGTATTATCAAGATGCAAATTTAACAATGGTCTTCTAACAAATTCCAGCAAAACTGCCCGAGAACAGGCACAAGTTGTCTGCATACCAGTCCCCATAGGCCAGTAAGCTAAGCTTGCCATGTTTACTACATTTCTATATTAATGAAACCTTGTGTCATTTCCTAGTCGGTGTGGACACTTAACAAGACCCTGCTTACGCAAGACTGTAATGTTTACAGTGTAGTTTAATTTAGTCTTGCTGTCTAAGAAGCATCTGGGTGCCACATCACAAAAAGCTTTCATTCTCATGTTATTACGAGGATGCCGCTATGTTGATGACACTCTCGCTAAAAACAGTGTCATTTGGGAGTTTTTATGAAAATAATTCGAATGAAGAATTTATTATTAAGGAAAGAATTATTATTATCTGGACAGATAAGCAGAAAAAACCTAATTATTTAAAAACTTTGTTAATTTTTTATTTCTGACAATAAGAACAGAAAGAATTAATAAAACAGTAAGTAAGAAATAATGATTTGAGTATTAAAAATACATTTATAGCTACTTGTGTTTAACTTTTAAGCATAGCAGACTGTCATTTTCTGATACTTTGTACAATGTATTTTTGATTATTCATCTGCAGATTATCATTGAACTATTGCCTACTGTCTTGCTTTTGTAACATACAAAAACTGATGTATTACAATTTGTGGCAGTTTTACCATATGAAAACCTAAAGCTTTATGTTTCCTTTGAATGAACATTTTGCAAGTTTAGCACAGCTATTTTATTAGTATACTAATGCCCCAAAACATAGTGAAATAGTTAAATGTGTGCAACAGATGGTCTGCTAATTGATAAACTTACTGTTTTGACCATTAGCCATCTAATGGCAGCCATTCTCAAGAGTGCATTCTTATATTTAGTTTAGGATAATAAACAGAGAATCAGCCAGTCTCTCTTACCACACAGATATTGTCTAGCAATGTTGTTACCACTCACCACTTTATGTAATGTAACGTCTTATCTTTTTTCTGTACTGATGTAATAGTGAAATGATATTAATTTTGCCATTTTTGTTAAATTTATTATTTTTTGTTTATTTTATAATTGTTAGGCAAACTGTTTAGCATGTCTACTGTGGATGCTAGTCAGATCAAGCTGCGCACAGCTCCATTCGATGCCCGATTTCCCAACCAGAATCAAACCCGGTATAATTTATTAATTTTTATGTTGCTTCTGTACTGTTTACTCTGTAAACCTAGTGCTTTATTTGACTAATGTGTGCTACTCTTGTACTAAAACTATTAAATGTATTATTTTTCTTTATTATTAAATAATTTCCACAGCTTAAATTTTTAATAAAAAATTATTTACAAACAATTTTTGTGTTTGTTAAATTTTAATGATATTTCTGTTGTGAAGTGTTATGTCTGAGTGGAAGGAAATTAAAGTGTTATCTTAACAACTTAAAATTGTAATAGGTCATATTAACCTTTTCAATAGAGAAATTGATTATTTTAACTTGACCTGGAAATTTTGCTATAATTATGTAGCTGTGAGAGGTCTGTCGCTGGGTTAGCCATAATCATTGCAAAATGTGATAATTATGCCTACAAAACAAAATGGTTGGTCTGTTTAAGTTTAGAAGTTTTTGGGATTAATGTGTAATGCATATTACAAATAATTACTCAGTTATATGTTCATCTACCATTTTTAAAATTTATTTTCAGCAACTGCTGGCAGAACTATGTGGACTACCACCGTTGCATAAAAGCGAAAGGAGAGGATTATGCACCATGTGATTACTTTAAGAGGGTTTTTAATTCACTGTGTCCATTTGAATTTGTAAGTTAATTATCTTTTACTCCGACATACCTAAATTGCAACATATGTACCGCATTTCTCCCTACATGGCAGATCTGCTTTTCATAGGAAGTTGCGTTGTTAGTAGTTTGTTCTTAGGAGATGAAATATACAAGTTTATTTTTGTCACCATTTGCTTGTACAACTTAGATATACAATTGCAATATCTATTTTCTATATGGCACTTTATAAGTTTTTATTTTTTGTGTATTGCATAAATTTATTTCTTTTTTATCCTAATTTGCCACTCTAATATTGTATATATTATACATTATTATAACATGTAAGTTAAACATAAATCATATTATGTATGTAAAAATATTTAATGCCCAGACAAGCACCTAATTGTAAAAGCAGGTCTAATTTTTAGTAAATAATCAGTGTGATTGTAGCATAATGCATATAGTTCAGTGAATCAAAGCAAACTTGAATGGAAAATATCAATTCATATGATTTTATTACTAGTAAAGAGCTTTTAGGTGGTTAAACGATGGTTTCATTAGTTTAGATTAATATTTATTCAACTTTTGTGCAAAGAGTCGAATAAATTAAATTGGGTGTGCTTATAATTTGTGCCGTTCCCTTCATGATCCTGTTCAGCGATGCTGAGCAGTTTGAATCATCTGTCTATGATATTTAGGAGTATCATTCTTGAAATTTCTTTAGTCAAGATTCTTCACAAATCATGAAACTATTTCGTAATTTGGTGTTCTTAAAGAAAACCAAACTTGTGATAAAGTTACACTTAACTGTGTGAAAGGTTTGCAAGGTTAAGACTGAAAGTTAATGTAATTATGTAAAGCAAACTGATCTTGACTTTTAGTTATTGCAGTGATGGTTAATTTTAATTTAACATTGTGTAGTATAGCGATCTTGGCAGTGTATGTCTTATAAATATAGACACTTTCTGAAATCATGTCTATGCTACGAATGATGAATGAAGCTGTGCGACAGAAATTTGCAACATTATGTAATGACTATTCAGTCATTTCTGTCACTGACTGATTCACCACTTCTGTAATTAAAAATGTGACATTTTTGCGCATTAAAGGTGACAAGTCTCTGGAGAGCACTCTCATGTCTTAAATCTCATAATTACTTTTTGCCCACGAAATGTGAAGATACATACCTAAATGTTTTTAGTGTTATTTAAATCAAAACCCAGTGCCAACTTCGGAGTTAGTGAAAGTCTGCTTTTATTAGCCTGATACACATAAGTAATTCTTCGTCATTAATAACAGTGGAATGTGTTACCATAACAACCAAACATAAGTCATTTAAAAACTTCTCTTTTTTTGCTTTCTTTATTTCTTCCAAGTCATGCAAAGCATGTGATTTTAACAGATGTTGTTATTTGCTAATGGCTTTATGCACTGATTATTCTGTTGAGTTTACATTTGCATATCTGCCTCCAGCTATGTCAATTAAACATTGTCTTGTGTTTTTTTTTTCAAGAAAAATTATCATTATAATGAAATGGAAATTTGCTCTTGAAGTTATATTTAAAAACATTGTAACTTTTGAGATTATTAATTATATTAGACAGCTGTTTGTTCATGTTTTTGGCACAGTGTGGATTTGTCATTCTCATTAATTGAATTCAAGAAAGCTCTTCTGAGGTCTTGCAAAACGATTTTAAGAATAATGTCGTTCCTTTTATTCGTCCATAGAAATTTTCTACTGTTTTTGAAGCGCTTTCAGACTAAGATATAAAAACACAGTAGATAAAATTTTAGTTATATTTTGTTTTAATTTTTTCTTCAGGTAGCAAAATGGGATGAGCAGCGAGAAAAGGGAAGTTTTCCCGGGAAAATATAATACCTTAAAGTGCAAGCACAGAAAAAATACACTGCACATTTGTTCATGTAATCTAGATGAAGAAGCACTGTATGTTTTGTAAGTTTACAGTAGATGCTTCAGGTACTCTGTTTGTTATACTGAAACTAGAAAAAATGGGCTGTCTGAATAACACTTTTTTGTTCTTAACATAAACGTGATATATAATAAGTCCCGGTTAAAAATTGGTTTATCCTTCTGATGCATTAGAATTAAATTTATTTGTTTAATTGTTAAGGAAAGCGCACAATATTACGAGGTATTTTAGTATGGCAATTACTTTGGCTGATAAAAAGATATTAATTCCTTAAACTATTAGAGTGACACTTTTCTGTATATCAAGTCACTGTCTAATATTATTTTAAATGATTTCTAAATAAAATAATTTCTTTGAGAATTTTTTTCCTGAAAGTTTTAATAGTTGAACCAAACCTGCTTCTTCTGGCATCAACTGTTTGCCTTGTACAATAAACACTGAGATGTAGAACCTTTGTTACTTCTGTTGTTTAATCTAAGGTATAGAAAGGTGTGTAGGCAAATCGCTTAATAAGGATTGAAAAACTGCTTACAATACATTCAAAATTTGAGAAAATTTAGTGCATTGATGGTGATGCCCATAGGCGTACGGGGTCTATGAATTTTGGGTGGGCAGAGGATTCTTTGCCCGAATTCTTAGAATTTCACCTGATTTTTTAGGCCCCCGTTTCAATAAGTACAACCTTACTAAGTTCCAGATAGCGAATACAAAAAGGCGTCATTTTATTTTCTGAAAATATAAAGGGCAATTCTGCCCTAATTTGGGTGTCAATTTTGCCCGAATTTTTTGAAACCCGAAAATTTGGTGCAGCAGTCTGCATTTTTCAACATTCAGAAGGAAAGCACTGTAGCCACTTTTCTAAGATTTATTTTATGTATCAATGATTTTTTTCATCTATATATATATATATATATACAGTTTCTATATCAAGTCGCAGCTTTCAATGCACCATTTATTGCATGGAAGTCAGAACATTTAACATTTTTATTCTTGATGGTGATAGGTCAGGTGCAAAAAAATAAAAAAAAGAATAATTTTAGTCTGTCTGTATCTCTCAAGCTAACAAAACTTTTTCCAAAATCACTTTTTTCTAATTTGCTTAGGATATTAATAAATAAGCAGCCTGGTAACAGTCAGTGGTGTTATCTATTTCACCGTTCATTATTACTCGTTGTCTAAATAAAAATAACTGTAACTGAAGAAGATTGGCATTTGCAATAAAAAAAATCAGAAAAAATTCAGTTGATGTTACCCCACAATCACAGCAGCCAATAACTAGTGTATTTTGTAAGTGCTTGAGTGTGTTTGAAGTAGAATTTTTAGTCTATTGTTTAAATTCTTGTATGAGGGTGCCATTAAATTATAGGTGTTTATTTACGGCATTAGAAAGTCGCGACACCCATTGTCAGAACACGTTCAATTTATTATATGTGTTCAAACAAGATTCTTCTTGAACGAGGTGTAAGTTACAGGTGCAGGGTGCTTAATTTTCAGAGTGGTCAGTGCCCAGTTATATTGCACTAACATTTTTACTAACAGGTGGAAAATAAATGGATTCTAAATTCTGAGTGGTTTTTAAAAAAAGAACACAAATACTCCATTATTAAACCAAACATTGAGACACCAGTTCTTTTAGCACACACTAGTATGTTTTTCCAAGGCATTTGTAAACAACATGTATCAAGTTAATTTCTGCATTTGCAAGGCAAATTGCTTGAATGATAAAATCGAAATGGTTCATATGCTATACATTGCAAATTCTTTGTTGTCAGAGATACATGAACAACTCTTTACCTAAAGAGACAAATTGCAGTATTTACAAAATTATAAAAATAAAACTAATCATTTCCACTTTTGGCCACAATGATCAACATTTTCATACTAACAAAATAAAAAAAGAAATAGTAGGCTTGATGATAGTAACAGTCCCATTAATGGTGTATATGCTCTTGTTTGTAGCATTTATCATCGTATGAGGATTGTTGATTTTTATTTTTATGCATTTACACACTTACATATGTGGCTGATTGAGGAGTACTCTTTTCCAGTCATTTACACATGATCGATTGAAAACAGTAAATACCTATTCGGCATATCAGAGATGCACGGTTCTAGATTACCAAATGACTTGTCTTGCTTTCTTCATAGATCAACACTCACATAATGCAAAACTTTGTATTAAAATGTTAAGATCATAATGCTGGAAGCACAAACTGAAATATTATGACAACAATGGGTGTCAGTTTTGTAAGATTTCTTTTTTACATTCGGTAGTTGTGTATATTTCCCACAGTATCTTTACCACTCTCGAACATTTTAATAAGAGCAGTTTAACAATATTATGCTTGTTTAAACAGTAGCAATATGTATGTGAGTGGCCAATCTTTTTCTTGGAAAAACTGGAATCTTTTAATTCTCTTCTTAAAAATGTTGTATTAAAGCACCAGTACCTTAATAGCAAAGTTCTTATTGATCACTAATGTATGTTTTGAATCTTTTGATCTAACTTCACAATAGATTTTACGATGAATTCATACGTCTCAGTGATCTTAGAGGTATAACTCTTTTGTTTATAAAGTCTTTGTGTAGGCCTTTAGTTAGCACATATATATATATATATATATATATATTTATATACTTACACGCACTCACAATAAGTCCTTCGTTTTGATAAATACTTTTAAAATATGCTCTCTTATAGCTTTTGTTTTGTAATCTATTGTTTATGCATTTCATAAAACAGTTTCAAATTCGTAGGAGTCTAGATTCGGTACAGGCATATATCGACGACCATCTTTAAATTTGGTGTGTGGTTTGTTGGCAATATTGTCATCTCTCTTTGGGTCTTCGTCTTCTGTATCACTTTTTGACGTATGTTGTGAAGCATCATCACATTTGGAATCATCATTTTGTAACGTTCTATTATGACTCTTACCCTCGGCCGTACTCAGCTGTGACACATCTGTCCTGACATCGGCCGATTCACCACTGAAAACTGGCGAAAATTTATCGCTGTAAACAGGCGACATCTCACTAATTTCAGGTGTTGCAGACAAGTGCTCTGTGACTTGTAGTGGTTCTGCATAGGGTGTGAGTGCTTGCCTTTTGGGAGAAAGTCCTATGCTACCTTCGCTCATCGGTATACTCATGTTACTACTACTGCAAGGGCTAGGTTTAAGTGCCAGACCTTGTTGTTTTGATGTAGCATCTTTGGCATCTGTTTTTGTATTAAGGAACATTTTCTTCTTCCTCCTGGAATTGAAATTATATTTTTAATGTCTGCTGTCTTTACTGGCTACAAAAGAAATGCAAGTATTTTTAAAATTATATATGAGTGTACATGTACCAATTTTTGAAAAAATGCATAATTTTAAAATTTTCCTTTTGGTAGGATAGTGTTTTTCATTAGTTGCTGTTACACTTGATTATGACAAAAAAGTTGCCTTCTGTTATCGATGTATTTACTTAATGAGGGTTCAATTTAATACAAATCAATATAAAACAGTAAATAGAGCATGAGATAATCAATGCCCTGACTAATTTAACACAGAATTTGAATTTGAACTTGAATTTTGAACATAATTTTGCTGAGTAATTTAAATCGTGTATGAAACAATGCAATTGTTAAACTCTCATTGGAAGTATCTTTTTGTTCCATTTTTGGTGACGATTGTTACCTTTTGCACTGATGCAACTTATGCCATGAATTTGATTATATGAATGATTGAGTGTAAAAATCGTGCCAACTTTATTGACCGAAGTACTTTACACGCCTCTCAAATCCCATTTTTACTCATGTGATTGGTCTCTATTTATAGTGAGGACCTAAAACAACTGCAAAAAATTTCACAACAAAAAAATAACTCATGTTGCTGCAGTCAAGAGTGAGACTGCAGGTAGCCCAAGGTTTTTTGGAAACAAAGGGTAAGGAAATCATGATTGCTAATTCACTAGTCAGAATTTGCCGGATAAGTCCACATAACAGTAACATAATTAAACTAGATGCATTTCTGAATGGCACAGCCTTCTTGGAAAGTCGCTACCTACTTTGTGATCTGATCTTCTAGGTATTTGATCTTGATTTTGGTCATTCGAAGTTCTTGCTTGAGATGTCCAAGTTGCTGGTCACATACTGCATTCTTGCAGTGATGATGTGACATCACATCTGCCACTTCCATTACAGCTTTGCTAAAAGTCAGCGAGTTGCCCATACTCTGCAAAAATGACATCAACAAAGTCACCAAAGAAACCTTCGAGAAACTTAAATTAAATGCACCAGTAGGCAGCACAATTCTACCCATGCTTTTCACAGATAAAAAGTTCAGAATAACTAATCTCATTTTGACAAACAACTTGATCATCTAACTTTTAAAGTATACTTTAAGCTGTGAAGAACACAATCAACAGAAAGTACTAGGTTATTGCCTTGAATACAATGTTTTGCCAGGCATTTGTACGCATTTTTTTCAGACCATATGTTCGGCAGATTTTGTAACAATTTCTAATTTAAGTTCATTACTGTGTCCTTGCGCAGAAAATGCAACCAATTGCAGCTGCAAGTTACATTTCTGGACTGTTACAGCTACTTATTTCTGGAAAACAATCCAGTGACCCGTTACTTTTTTTCGTTCTGTTACAAGACTGAAGAAACATGACAAAATTTATTTTTTATCACGAAATTTCAAGCACATTATTTGGCAAATGACGGAATAAAGATTATTAGATACTTACAATGCTAATTAGTCCGCATATTCCGCATTTGTCCACCTTGCGAATGTGTTGTCTTACATAAGTGAAATAGCAGTGTTCCAAAATTAGTAATACGCAAGCAAACACAATGCCTGTTTAAAACAAAACTTGTTCAACATTTATTTACATAAATACAATTTTTTAATTTATGAAGTACAGGCTGTAGTTCAGAAAACTCGATAAATTTCACCACTAAAATGGTAATGCATTATGCTAGGTTTTATTAGTATAACTGTTGTTAGGTGTATTAATGTACTCAGTGTACCTATCAAAAGTAAAATAAAGGCACTGGCAAAATTTTTGACTTCTAGTCGATTACTTTTGGCTTCTGATACATGCTCCTCGGGTCTACAATCAGCCATGAACCAGAATCTTTCCAGCCTCTCTATGTGACCTGCAATAAATGTTCAAAAATTTAGATAGAAAAGTGATCCCATCCCGACAGTCTCAGTACACAGATACTGTTTTAGTTCAGTAAGAAAGTGCTGCAGACACCTGATTGGTTTTCATTCTCATTCTACTGATCTCCATCCGTGTTATATGGAGATTGGTGACGTCAGTTTGTGTCCGTCCCAACCTGTAAGCAATCTTGGAGTACCGTATTTTCCCATGTATAAGAGACCCTTGTGTATAAGAGACCCCTTCAATTTTTAGGCAAAAATTCTGGAAAAAAGTTTTTTGGTAATGAATAATTTGAGCAAGTTTGGTTCTGGTCTGCAAACTTAATCCATTTCTCTTCATGAACAAGAAACACCAGTTGGGTGTACCTTTGAAGTTGGCTGTCTTTTCTCCGTTCTCATTGCTCTGTGTCACGATGCTTGTATTGCTTACAACCGCTTCATAGTCGAACGCGACACGCCTTGGTTAGGCTGACTCATCTCGTTGACCTCTGCCGACGTATCAATGACGTCGACGGGCATGCAGAGAGCTTATGCAGATGCGTTGATTGGCTGCAGAACAATCGATTTCTCTCCAATACCAAAGAGACATTTAAAAAAATAATAACTTACCCGGTACATTAATTTTATCATTAGAATTTAGCCATGGAGAAGATTTATTGAAAGGAAACTATAATTATTCGAAAGTTGTAGAGCACTTATTTCTTTAAAATCATTAGTGTCACAATTTATGCATCTTATTGAAAAGACTTACTCCCATGTATAAGAGACCCCCTATTTTTAAAGTGAAAATTCTGAGCAAAAAAGGGTCTCTTATACACGGGAAAATACGGTAACTTTTGACATTTCTGGTACTATGTCAAACCATGTAGCAAACCTTAGTAGATCAGCATCGTTGGCATTGTGGAAAATTGGAAAAATCAGACGTATTCACAACCACCAAAAATACGATAAGCTTATACATGCTTTCATAATATCCAAACTTACTGCAATAGTTTAAATTTTCAGAATAAGAAAATCGTAAACTCCAATAACTTAGAACTTTGCTGTTCATGTCATTACCAAAACTAGACAATATGATCACATTATGCCTGCTCTAAGAGAGTTACACTGGCTGCTGCTAAAGTCCCAAATTCAGTTTAAAAGTCTGCAGTACCTTCTGAAGCGCAGATAATTTAATGCAATTTCTCACTGGGATTTGATTGCTGTACCTGATTGTCTGTAACGTAGCAATTGTTGGCTGATTTTTTCCAGATACTTTGACCGTTTTGGAAAGGCTATTCCATATCCAGTCATTGCAAACCAATTTCCTGTCTGGGTTATTTGAAAGAGTAACATATTAGTAAAAGAAATAAAAATAATTATGTGAGCTTCACTTTTTTGGTTTTTAAGATCATTGATATTGCAAATGAGTTACACATCAGTATACATATAAAATGAATGAGTTAAGTTTATGCAACTGAATCAGTTTTTCATTTTCTCAATGTTGTGGAAATTCTCAATTTTTATGTATGTAATTCTCGTTGTTGTGCTTGTCTGTACAAGGACATAGTTTTTGCTATTTGGGGAATGACTGCAGCCACATGTCACGATGAAGCTGCACTAGGGTTACCATCACTCTTGATTTTGTCGGATGTCTCCTGAAATTTAGCCATTGGTCCGTCAGATTTTTGAAAAATAACTTGCATGTTTTATTGAAAGTTTGCATGAAGTTAAGCTAAAATCACCAGTATCTCTGCTAGCTAATATAACAGTAAACTTATTAAATTACATTTAATAGGTTGTTTGGCTTCATTACTTCATGCCGTCTACATTTTACTCCAATTTTTGCTGAACTGGCAAAAGCTGCAATGCAAGTATTCTTTTACTCTAACTATAATTGACATAACATAAAGTGCTTAATAATTTGGTCACTAAAGCCACCTCCAGAAACCTATTTATACCTGAGAAGTGTATTGGGACTGGGAAGGAACCCCAAAATCGATGTAGACTGTTTTCCTTTTTGGTAAGTTTCAGTTTTCTGGACTTTTTTAGTGTCTAAAATCGAGAAATTTGTGCTACTTTGTGGTTGAAATTTCTTGATTTTCATTTCTGAAAAAAGCTTAAAAACATCTAAAATAGAGGAAGTGTGTTGGTTTGCAGCACTACCCCAGAACCCCGACTGGTTCTTGATTCCTGGTTTCAGTTCGTGACAAGGTGGCAACCCAAAGCTGCACTTCTCTACAAGTGCTCAGGAAAAAACTGAAAACAGGCTTTCTTGAACTGTTTATTTTCTTCTATCAGGTTCTAGTTCAGGTCCACCTTAAAAGTTTGTTTTAGAATATTGTTTTTAATGTGTTAAATTATTTTAACTGTCAGTTGAGCCATCAGCATTTTTAATTAATTCCTTGTTTACTATCTAAAAAATAAATTTTACGAAAAATGTAGTGTGCACTTGAATGTTGGAAATATATAATTGCCCACTACAAATACAGGATAATAATAATAACTTCAAAATCTGGCAATGTGCAGCAAACCTGAAAGAGGCGGCACTCATTGTCTTGTCCAACGTGGTATTGCAATACCTTTCCATCGTACATAAAAGCATCTAAATCTCTGAAAGTAATAAACACAGCTTTCTTGAAGAACCTATTACTGGTATCCCAAGTGAGGATAAGCTATTATTCATGAAGATTCGTATTTTGCAACATGTCTTATCCTTTGCATTATCTCAAATTATTTGTCCTGATGGACATCATTGGCACAATGCTTAGTTTACTACAACACTTGATGTAGCTTATGCAATTGCTGACACATTGTTGCAAAAATAATTGTTTGGACAAAAAATATAAAGGCTAATTACAGACTGGCACCATAAAAAGATGCTTGTGGTATCTGCTCAGATTAATGTCACTCAGTAATACTTCATTATAAATTGTGACAACTTACCCTGCTTTCAGTTTCTTGATACCTTCTGCTAAAGAAACTGTATTGTACTGCTTCATGTATTTCCACATGTCTGGATAATTACTTTTGAGAGCTTCCGCAGCAGTTCCTTCAGGCACGGTGCCAAATTTTAAGGGGTACTGATAACTGTTTGGGAATTGGAGCTAAACATTAAAAGTAAAGAAAATTCATGGTAATAATGCAAAAATAAACATTTGTGTCATTCA
Source organism: Tubiluchus corallicola (assembly GCA_030141605.1). NCBI lineage: Eukaryota > Metazoa > Priapulida > Priapulimorpha > Priapulimorphida > Tubiluchidae > Tubiluchus > Tubiluchus corallicola. The sequence goes on along the minus strand of JAQGDQ010000046.1, from coordinate 32,639 downwards.
GTTACTGTGCACTGAACTAAATCAGAACCATAACACTACAATAAAAACTACAGTAGTTAATCAATTCAGTAATTGTATGCAAGAAACCAAGGTAGTTAACATGGCGACTGGTAATCTACAGTTAGGATCACTACTTACGTTATCATTAATAAGTATCATTGGTTACTAGGTCATATGACATTAAATAATATAAATAAATAACATTATTACACACCCGAGCGTCATCTATTCCAGACAGTGTTAACATTTCATCCTTTGCAATCATAAACTTGACCAAATTTGCAGTGTAACTAGCCAAGAAGAAGAGTGAAAAGAGAGCCCATACATTTGCAACTGCCCTGCTCACATAACCACGAGGTTGATCAAAATTTGTTGAACCTCCAAACAATATTGTGTACATGATCCAGAATGTCCGAAACAAGGAAAACTTATGACCTGAAAGTTATCCAGTTCCAACTTACAAAGTATATGGCTTGTTATTAGTCACTATTTAGTTCACTATGATGTCAGTTGTTTTTTATTACAACTTTGTTAACTTTATAGTTAATTAATTCTTGCAAAGAAGTTGTGAATCAATCTGCCTATTAAGCTTTCAAGTATTGAGCTGCAAATTATGTACATTTGTGAATTACTGTTAGTTCTTACATTTGCGAATTACTGTCGGTACTCTCTACGAGATTAGAAATTGACAAGAATTTGCATATGACTTATCACATTTTGTTTCATTTTACCTGGAGGTGGACGTTTTTTCATGTTGAAACCGTAAGGTGAAAGCCATTCGAAGACAAATAAGAAAAAAGCAGCACTATTCAGACAGACAAGCAAAATCATTGCCCAAGATGTCCAGTCAAAAGGTTCTGCAATACAAATCATTTAATTAATTGCTCCACTATCTGCTTGGACATAAATCCGCCACACTGTCTGTGGATAATGTTAACTTCATGCACAATTTTTATATTGTTCTCAACTTTCCCAAGAGTCCCAAGACTATTACGTTTCTATTGTGAATATGAATTCTCATTTTCAGTCTTACGGAGTGGATCCAATCAAATGTCACATAAATAATATGTGCAATACCTAATACTGCGGTAGTAGAGATGCTGCCTTCTCGTGATGCAACAACTATACCTATACCGGTATCCATGAACACCGTGGAAAAATCAACCACTTCTGCACGAGATGGGGTAGCTGTCAAAGCTGCCATAGCCATGTCTGCCTTTTTGTTCAAGAGGTCTGCAATGATACCGTTCCATGTTCCATTCTAAAATGAATGTCACAATATCAGAAAATTACAGACACATCATCATTTGTAAAAGTTAATCTTGTCAAGCACGTAAAATAATTAATATAGAAAGGATTCAGATCTTATTTACCGTTCCTGGTTATACATACAATAAATTGGATAAAAAGGTTTTTCAAAAAAAGCTATCTCATGTTCTATCATAAAATGAACTCACACAGTACAGTTCTTAAATATTTTTCGTAAAATATTCTTCATGTAAATGCATCTAATATAAATTTAATACGAATAATTTACATACACATAAAATACTTAAACTTTTCTAGTTAACCTTTTTAATAACCACAAACTTAACATCATTGTACTAGCAGTTTAGGCAGAGTAGAATCAGGAAAACGAACCCCGTTATCAAACTTAATTAATGCAAATTAGTGACTAGTTTACTGTTAGAATTATTAATATTCTACCATGCAAATTAAATCACTGTGCACAGCTGTGACAATGTTAGTACTGTTCTTGAAAACACATTATCAATATCATGCTGACCACAGTAATGCATTGCATGTATAACTATATATTTCACCTGCCATTCACACCTGAGCAGGTGAGGTAACAGCTTGTGCAATTTAAAATTTTACCATAACTTTTCTTTTTAATAGTATTATACCATACTTTACAGTTTACAGTGCTACTTGATGACTCATGCTGCCAAGTTTCTTATTAACTCTTTCAGATGACTGCATTAATTATAACACAGTTTAGCAAGTTTGTTTTCTATATTTGAGCAGTGATTTGTATGTGGCTTGATGACACTATACTTGAATCCTCAGAAAACTCAAGGTATAAAACAAAGTAACACATTATCAAATCCAGTAAAGATACAGTTATCTTATTCAAAAGCTTTGAAACTAAAATACATCCACTATATATTTTGCTTGGAGTTACTGATGATGCAACACATATTTCAACCAAATGCATTACAAACATGCCATAATTTATTGCTGCTTGCCACCAATGCAACACAATGCACAAAGTACAGCAAAAGATGTTAAAATAAGGTCATTTAATGTTTTTTGTTAATTCAGTTACTTACACACGAACACTGCAAAGCTTATAGAAGCAACTACATTATATCCAAAAGTAACATGCTGTTGACAGGTTTTTGTTTCTGGTCCCTTTGTATTTATTATTAAGTAATTATCATTTGTGATTACACTGCTGCAGTAGTTGCCTGGAGCTAGGAACCTTCCCCAATGTAATAGCAGTAAAGTTTCCACATTTGGTAAGTGTTTTGTAAATACTTGTTGTGGCTATTGGTATTGGCTCTTTCAGAAAGTCTTCACTTTTAATGAACAAACAATGAGCACATCACTCCTGGAAAAAGGTTTCAGTGAGATTTAACTGTACCGCTTAGTATAGCTTTTATGGTATACACAACCATGGTTGAACGGTGGACTTTTCAAGGGCCAACATACTTATCGGAAAGTTTCATATTGAATCAAAGTGCATAAATCTGTAAAAATTGAGATAAAGGGTAATAATCATTTTGGTACAATATTTCCATTGCATAGTATTTCCGTTAATAAATCAAAAGCTTTGGTTCAGTATCAGAGGCACAAGATTCAGCAGTAAGATAATGAAATCAACAATTTAAAGGAGCATATCTGTCTTCGTGCTCTTGCTAGTGAGCATGCAATGCTGGGAAAGAAATAAACCCTATCAGCAGCTGATGTTACTCTCAGGCTAACATCCAGGGTCTACTCTCAGCTGGCTGGATGCATGATGCACATGCATGCCCAACCCACCGGGTATGGCCCTTTATCCTGTGATCTTACGACATTTATCTGTCCCCAGCTACCATCAGCCACATGATATAGATCGTAACCAATATTAAGATCTCTCGAAAGGCTATCCAAAATGTCAATACATAGCCCAGAGCAGCATTTGTATCCTGGATTAGTAGAATTCGTACTGAAAAAATACGAGAAGTTAGTAATAGCACAACTTCAAATCCATGCAAGCAATATAGGTTCCCTATAATACCACCTAAAGATTCTCATCTAGTCGACAAGCTGTCTTGTAAAATTGTTTGTAAAAAGAATGGCATAGGCTTCGGATGTCAGTTTTTAAGGATTCCCCATATGAAATTTATCACAATCTGTAACTGTCGTGAGTTTGGCGTAATGCGCAGAAGATGGCACCAGGATGCAATTTTTCTAAATTTCTATGGTGTATGCATATTGGCATTATTGGTTTGTGCTCTGTGCTGAGGTTCTCAGAGGAATGTTACACGCGTCAGGTCGGGGTCCCAGATGGACAATGTTAATAAATTTTAATTGCGTTAATTGAAATGGTGATGTTGTTATCTATTACTACAATAAATACAATAAACGTGCTGTTCTGTATTCCGTGAGTTTTGCATTTGCTACCTCGACCACGAGTGAATGCAACTCTACGCAGAACCTCACGAGTCAACAGACTGCAAAGTAGTTACACAATCTAAAAACTTCAGTAGTAAAAATGCTGCAATACTAATAAAAGCAAACAGAGCTACTTAAAGTGCGTGGATAATGTTTTGATAAAGTTTCCAAATCAACGTGATTATTGTGCTTACTGAATCAGTTGATGATACCTTACCTATTATTATCAGGATAATGGGTAAACCTGCATTTCACTCCTCGATTACATGAGCCAGTCTCTTCATCCACTTCTTTCGATATTACGAAAGGATGCTCTTCAAGAGTAACAACAGTCAGGTTGAAACGCTCTGGAACACCTTTTGGTGGTGCAATGGCATTGCCGGGCCATGTGATATCACTAACGTCTAATGTGTCTGGATATTTGGAACTGTCCCATGTTCCAATCTAACAAAAACATAACCAAGAGACATAAACTGATATCGCGGCACTGGATATTTGTGCGATATGCACAAATTAAGACACATTTGTCCTATGGATTACAGCTGAGGAGTCATTAAATCTCTGGACGTGCATTATAAATAACTAACCTTCTGCCACCACTTTTGCCCAGCTTTCTCCTTCATGTTAATGATAGTTAGTTGTACATATTTCTGTTGTCCATTTGCATCAAAGCCAATCTTATAATACCGCGGAGGAGTATGCCCCACAGTAAAAACACTTTCTTGTTTTCGTAGGTACCTGAAAAGTTACATGTTATAGCTCAGTGGATCCTAATTTTTGTTTATCATTTTATTTTTAAGCAAGCAGAACAACAGGGAAATTAATGATACAGTAATACTACTCTAACAGTGTTAAAGGCTCCCCAGTTCGCCATGTCGTAGCTTTGTAGATGTCGCAATTATAAATTATGAAAATGCTTGTAGCCATACAGAGAATATATTACGTAATATATACATCCGCAAGCATAGCACGAATACAAAAATCTCTAACCAGTACTTGTGCCTGGCCGTCTGTTTACCCATCTGCGTGGTAGACATGTAACCGAGGTAATTCATAAGCTTTGGTTTACCTTTAACATTAACGACATTGCAGCAAAAAATTCAACTATGACGAAACATGTAAAAACGTGTCTCGCGGTATTCATGATCATCATCATCAATGTGTGGGTTAAAGGCTGCAAGATAACGATAGCAACGATGCTCACGGGTGCATATATAGCAGCAGTAGCAGCGACAGCCATTACCAAACTAACAACATCAGCTGCTGCAGTATTGGCAGCTACAATAGTGCAGCAAAAGTTAAAATTAATGATATGCAGCACATGTCTTCATAAGAATTGAAAAATGACCTTTGGAAGGTCACTCATAATGGCGCGAATTGAATCTGTTGGCAATGAATCCGCAGGCAGGAAACGCGACAGTTTGAATTTTAGCAATAACTAGGAATGAATTTGCACATAAATAACTATAATCTAATCCATTTTCGACTTTAATTGTAAAACTGAACATGCAAACGACCTGCCACACTGCAATTTGAGATGAGATAAATTTTGGCAATTATCTGATTAAATTGTGCATTCTGAATTATTTAGAATCAGAATCAGTTTCGTTAAGTTAGATCAGGCCTAACGGTGAATGTACGTGTCATTTTCATAAAAAAATAATGTTTTTATGTTTCTAATGTTCAGTAATAAATTTAAAGTCTAATTTAAAAAATTCAGATTTCATGAGAAATAATTAATATAAAATATAAAAAACATCTTATGTAGATGTAAACAACATGATATGTAGATAAATACATATCACTTATATGGCTATCATTTATATTTAGACTCCATGGCGTACCCGGTGATTGACGCTTTATTTTGCACACCTATCGTTATTATTTTTTCAAAAATGTTCAACGCGGTTGTATGTACATGTACGTTACAGCTATTACATTTGACACCGCTGACTAATTCCCTAACCGTAATCGCTTATAGTGGTTTGTCTGCCATTCTTACTCCAGTTAAGTCTGTAAATTTAATTACAGCTTATTAAAAGGATAAAAAGCCATTTAAAACAATTAAAGCCGATGTTGTGTTGGAATCAAGAAAAACCTCTTAGTTTTAAAAAAGATAAAGCCTTCTTTATGTAGTAATGTGCTCACGGGCCGTGTTAAAGTTTTTTTTACAAGGCGCGACAGCTCATTAAAGTTGATGAACAGCGCACATTGATTGCATTAAACAAAATTGATATGATCCATTTTATCAATCGTATACATTATGTTTTGTTTGCGGTCTTGTCTATATACTACCAAAAATAGGCTATCAACAAATTCACCACAAAAATATTTTTATTGCAACTTCAAGTGCACAGAGCTAAATCATTAAAAAATCATAATCGATACGCTCATTGTGATTAATTCCATTGTATTATCTTTTGCATCAAAAGACCAAATTTTTGTGCAAAATGCTTCCCTCGGCCTAGATTGCGGTTTATCCTATTGATGTTTGATCAATATGTTAGACAAGACACTCAATAATTTTTACACCCAGTTAACAAAAAAGCAAATTACAGTTATAATAATATGGCCAATGGTTTAAATAATAATATAAGCTGACTTGTAAAACTCAGGCCCAAGTTTCCAGGGTTTGGGATCATCATCTTCGCAAGAGACACTTGAGTGCAGTGCTGTCTTCACTCCCTTCTTGCGCATGTCGTTATAAAAGTCCTCAAATCCATCAACCAAGAGTTCAACAGCCACCTTAGCTTTCTCTTTCAGGTACTCCGGGTCTTTAGCGTCAAAGTGTATGCCAATCAGACCTTTGAAATTACATAACATTATCTTAGCGGCTTTGCCAATTATTTGCCATCTTTAAAAACTCGCAATATCTTACTTCTACACTAATTTTAGATTGTTCATTTCATGTTACAGAGTACACATATCTGCTTTTTTTAAATTTAGTATAAATGTGCTTAGACCGTTGTTAGTCAGGTTTTGAAGGACAGAATGCATATAAGTGAATTGTAAATGAACAAAGCTTGGGTTAAGAAGAAAATAGAGAAAAATAATGCTATGGTTAAACGAAATGTAGTCTAATAAATAAACAAATGAAAAATTGATCGAAAAACGTGCAGAATTATTAAAACATGAAATGCACGTAAGCTTGTAAAGATCCACCTATGGGGAAGTTTCTGAGTCTTCTGCTTAATTCTCTGTTCTTGCTGAATAGTAGTTTTGAGGAGTCATAAGTAGCAGCAACAATGGACTGGCTGATGATCCACACATACTCCCTGGTTGTCAAACCTAGATTCTTTGCAGCTGAAATAAATAAAGTTACTGCTGAGATTTAATAGTCTTTTTGCGAAGTCGAAACATATTTTGCATGCTTTTCGTGCGCGGTGAAATTATATTGTTTGCCCATGCAACATTATTGGCACCTGTTAATCCGCTACGAAGAAGCCAATTATGCATAAGTGCTTCCAAACCTGCATGATAATTGTTGCACCCTACTACTGAAACTGTTAAATTCTATTAATTCAGTGGCACGTTTTGTACGTGACGGTTCACTTATTAATGAGAAACGAACATTTTAGTCACTTTCGAGTGATCCCTGTCTAATAAAAATCAACATTTTGATGTCTTTTTGCCACAGCAATTGACCAACAGGTCTGCCAATCATGACTTTTTATGTGAAACTCTAGTGTTCGTGGCATTATTTGCCTATCAAAACTTTTTTATGTGAAACTGTATTGTTGTGACATTGTTTTAGCTATATGCGCATTTTAGCTGAAGTAGAAGAAAAACAACGATTAAAGACCTTGTGAAATGCAAGACACTAGAGCTAATTAATATTTCCATCTCTTCTACCAATTATGCGTGTGAACTCTCTGTATTATAAAGCTTGTAACGATTGCAGTTATAAAGCTTGTATTACTTACACTGAAACAAAACGTCGGCTTCTTCTGTAGTTGCATACAGTAGAAAAATTCTGGTGTCTGTGTTTGGTAGGTGTGACATCTGTTTCTGCACGTGCTGCAAGCTGTGTGACGCAGCTATAGTAACTACCTCTAGCATGTTGAATCTGAAGCCCAAGGGTTTAGTAGTTTTTCTAGTGCAAATGACGAAATTATCAACGCACTATTTAAAAGCATTAGAACGCATATTATGATATCAATAGAGCCAGTGCAAGATGTTTTCTTATCGTATCGATACCATATTAAATTTTTACATTATGACATTAATACCAACGTATAGCGTTAACAGCTGGTTACTGCTGCCATGTATATTCGTTTGAACAAGGCACTATCTTTTGCAGAGAGCACCACCACGTTTCACCGGGATTGCAAAATGAACTTAATGACGAAATCAGCCTGAAGAGGCATTGATTATTGTGTTTGAAATATTGATTGATCATTGATCCTACACAATATTAGTAATCAATTATTCCTTACAGCACTAAGTCATGATAACATTAATGGGTAGGAGTTGTATAACCAGTAAGCAATTTATAGCTAACCGTAGAACAAACAAAGATGGATTTTTTTTATGTTAAGGAACATTAAAATGTACGAGGACAAACGTACTTTTGCTTTTCCCGCTTTTCCATTTGCTGACGAATGGCCTGCACGAAATCTTGGTGGCCGCCCACTTGTGTAGTTATGACGCTGAAAGTTTGCCATCCATACCTTTCCATAAAATCAAGCATGGCCATCACCTGATCGGCGATGGCTGGCGCTAGTTGTAGAAACAGGCTGTCTGGATTCAACTGTAAAAATAGATCATTTGCTTCATTATGGTAAAGGTAGGCCATTGCAATAGTGTGTTTTGATATATTTTGATCACTCAGAAGATCGCTTCGTGTAGTTTGGAGGGTTTTATAATTTTATAATTGAAAATTAGTAAGCCAAATACTACAGTAATTCTCACTGTAGCCAGATTAGCTGAATCAGATTTCTGCAATGCCTTGATCGTTGCTCAACGTTACTACGGTAGTAGGGCAGAAACTGCTGAGCTATACCACTGCAGTGGCTAGATGTTATATACTTCTACTTCAAAGGGTCAGAGGCTACAAAGCCATAGTACTACCGTGAATCAAAAGCCATAAAAACTAGTACTGCAGCAGTTAGGCGTTGCTGTAATACTATTTTTGCTTTTTCAGTGAATGCACCAAATCGCGCATAACTACAGTACAGTTATTTATAATTGTGAAACTGAATTAACAGGGAATGGAGGTTGTTTGATTACTGGAATGGGTTCGACTCAAAGGTATTTCAGTCTTATGGCAGCTCTTTTAGTGCTTTTATATAATATAATATAATACAATATAATATAATATAATATAATATAATATAATATAATATAATATAATATAATATAATCTAATCTAATCTAATCTAATCTAATCTAATCTAATCTAATCTAATCTAATCTAATCTAATCTAATCTAATCTAATCTAATCTAATCTAATCTAATCTAATCTAATCTAATCTAATCTAATCTAATCTAATCTAATCTAATCTAATCTAATCTAATCTAATCTAATCTAATCTAATCTAATCTAATCTAATCTAATCTAATCTAATCTAATCTAATCTAATCTAATCTAATCTAATCTAATCTAATCTAATCTAATCTAATCTAATCTAATCTAATCTAATCAAATCTAATCTAATCTAATCTAATCTAATCTAATCTAATCTAATCTAATCTAATCTAATCTAATCTAATCTAATCTAATCCAATCCAATCCAATCCAATCCAATCCAATCCAATCCAATCTAATCTGCCCTGCCCTGCCCTGCCCTGCCCTGCCCTGCCCTGCCCTGCCCTGCCCTGCCATGCCATGCCATGCCATACCATACCATACCATACCATACCATACCATACCATATCATATCATATCATATCATATCATATCATATCATATCATATCATATCATATCATATCATATCATATTAAGAGCATTTACAAAATATACAGTATTTTATAAAAGAAGAGACTGAATTCCGTTATTAACTCCTACGCCAACCTATATTATGAAATGACAAATACGATTAAATACGCAAGTTAACATTGGGTAAAATTCACATTACTGACACTAAAATTACGATAAAATAAAAAATCGATAAAATATGTACAAGGTGTAAAGTAATTAGAATTGGAAGCGAGAAGTGAATCAAGGTAAAAATGTTTTTAAAAAAATCTATTAAATTTGCAATATTTTAATAAACAGGTTTCGGCTAACTTTGACTAGAAATTGATAGCTGATTGAATTCACAATGGCCTTACTGACGTCATGCCCGATGCTACAATTCTCTCTGAAAACTATGTTTGTACAAGTTTAACCTAGAAAAAATGATAAAACGTTTACAAAACTGTTATAAGAAAGCAGATAACAAAGAATCTTAGACCTTAACGAAAGCAGCTTGATTGACTGAGAATATCCACCTGCTTAATTTTACTAAATGTTAAGTTATGCAGCTAGTTTTTATGTGGAAAATTTTTGCATTATACATGTAATTATATAAAAATATATCACATTGTAGGTGCAACAAAATAAAAACTTACTATTTGTCTTGGTTAGAAAGTAAAAACCCATTGAGGAATTACAAAATGTTCTAGCTAAAATAATACTACGTTCATATACTATGTTGACTTAAAAAGAGCCTTAAAAAAATCTAAATTCAAAAAAGCTGCAGCTGATAAGAGCGTTAGTGTTATAGTTGACTTTATTGAATAGTCCGTACATTTTGCCAATGCTTTTTAAGTTCAATATTCATACAGCCGATTTTAATTAATTAAAATTCATTTCTTACAGGTATACTGACTCCTTTAGCATTACGCTGAACTATCCTTAACTATCGGAATTGTACAAAGAAAAAACATCACAGGCTTGAAATTTGCATTCGGCACTTTCAATAAGAAACTTCCGACTACCGTAGGAACTTTGGTTCCCCATTCTCATCGCTAGGCGGAAGATTATAAAAAAACTAAAGTGCAATTAATAAGACTTGAACTAGATGCGATATCGTCTATATCTTAGACGTACTACGTGCAGTACTGTCTAACAACTCAATTCATTTCTGTGCGTTTTCAACATTTTCACTTAGTTCCTCTTTTAAAAATGCCATTTCGGAGTTAGCAAGTGTTTAATTCTGTCTATTAGACTACCCTCCAGTGAGCCAATCCCAGTGTTAAGACACTCTTTTATGCCATTTATCTCCGCGATGCCTGATTGAATTTGAAGTTTCTCATACAATCCTTTTTACTTTTATCGCCTGATTTGTTGTCATTTGAATTATCTTCATTCTTTTCCTGCTGACAGCATCCATCACACAAAACTTTCCCGTCAACCGGGGCAAGGCTCGTTCAAAATACAGTGTCGAGAAAGCCTTTGGCTGGGGGGGGGGGAGCAGTAAGCTTGACTGTTTTGCACTTTTCTGAACTTGAACTAGGTATGATGTTGTTCAAAGTTTAAATATTAGGATAAACGTTTGCGGTTTTAAGCACCAAGCAGACAGTTTTTTGACGAGAATGAAAAAGTATTTCTATAAAACCCTAAATTCTAAAGCATTTTATAAAATCAAAGTTTATTGTAAATACTTACGTTAAAGCCGGAGTTGTCAGCATTCCAACCGATCACAGGTATGTTCAGGTAGGTGAGAAGATTGAGCAAGTAGCGACTGGACGCCGTGAACTGGGCAAACGAGCCCTGCTCGGGAAGGTCGATTAAGTGAGAGCAGAAAATGATGGCTGATATGTTGTGCTTCAGCATTGGACATAAAACATTCTCCAAAATGTCTGCTGGACTAGGCTCATCGACGCTGATGTACTGCAACTGTAAGATACACCATAACGGTTTGAACAATTCTACCATTAAATGCAATGACTCTGTAATCCGTTTAATCTTACTACGTGCCTGGATAACTGAAACGTGTACAGAAACCGCGAGAGAACCTCAGTGAAATGGGGCAATATCATATGAGTGATTAGGAGGAATATTGGCGCCCCGGAAAAGGTTAGAATATAGGGAAAGAAAGATAGAAAGAGACGGTGAGACACACAGAGAGAGAAAGACAGAGAGAGATGAAAAAAGAAGAGAGGGAGAGGGATAAAAGGGAGAGAGAGAATGAAAGAGAAAGAGAGAGGAAGGGAATGGAAACTATTGGAAAGACTGCTCATAACAAATTCTTGTCAAGGCCAGTCAAGTATGAACATAAATGTATTATTTTGTAGAAATATCTATATAACGGATGTATGTAACGGATATATTTGGAGTTTCATTGTCGTCATTAGTGTTGTCATTATTGGACATCTTTACAAATTGGCAAGGAACTTACAGTTCACTAATATCCAATATCTATTTAAACATACTTAACAGTATATATATATATTTCAAAACAATTAATGTTTATACAATTTAATGCAATATTGCTGGTCTCTACCTGAGGTGAACAGTGTGACACTAGCTTGTAATCTTGAGTAAACGACATATGAGTAACTTCTGCCTTCTTAGTCAACTCACTGATGGCAGTTCTAACATCGCTTTCGTATTTCTTCTTTCTTCCCGCTATAAACAGCTTGGGATAATTCGGGAATATTCCCCCGATTTTTAGGTAGGTGGTATTATTATCACACGCCGCTATAGGGGTTCGCCTGAAAAAGTATTCCTTGCCACGACTGCTCAGTGGAAGAATGACGAGAATCAGAAGCAAAAGGCGAAGCAGGCCAAGTGCTGCTTCTGACATCATTGCTACCTTCAAAGAGCGCTTGTTACGACAAGCGAGTGCAAATGCAGCGTGTTCAAATACTTAAGAGGCTTTTTAGACTCGAACACAAATTAACAACGTGACTGCGCACTTAATTAACGTATGTCATAGTAACAAATTAATTGATGAAGCAGCAGGACTTCAAAATCTACACCATTAATTGAAGGCACATTAGGAAAGGCTTGATATTCGAAGAACTGTTTCAAAGCGTTGCTTATTCAATGTCAGTATCAAATATCGTATTTCTGGACATCAACAACGCCACCCTGAAATTAAAATTAACGCAGTTATAATAAAATTAATTTAGCTTTAATACAATATTTTCAAATTTAATCCATCAGTAGTTAGTCAGCTTTCTTTATAAAGCAAGCGAGTACTTTCTGATAATTATTAGCGTACTCGAAATGATGAACTACCAAACAGGATTCTGCTATATGACTTTGAAGTTTTGATGAGTCACATTTAGTTAAGTAAATTTATACACATTTTTTGTGTTTTCCTTGCATTGGACCCTTTCTTGGATATGCAATTTTGTGATTACAAACGCAGAATGAAAGACTGGAGTGTAGAAAGCATATAGGATTAGAGGTAAACGTGACAGGAATGACGATGCTTCATGAATCTGTTTCACTTCAGTGATGTTCTGCCTGTTTGTAGTGACGCTAAGAAAATTTAACAAATTTTGGGCACGTTGTTTGACATAAAGTGGTGAAATCACTTTAGTACAAAATATTACATAATACTATAAATTACATAGTACTCCATCTATAGTATACAAAAATCATTGCAATTCATATCAGCATACACTTTATAAATGGATTTTGTAAACTTCTAACGGAATTTCAATGCTGTTTACGTAAGTAGCAGTGTTTGCCTGTGAACTAAAAACTCATTTAGACTTCGCACAGACGATTTTCAGAATCACTTATCAGAGCAACGCTTACGTTTGAAATCTATTGCGTATTAATTAATAATAGATAAAAGAAATGAAGAAAACGTGACTGCGAAAATTGTATTTCTGAGGCCAGAACGGGCTAGTAAACTTATTATTACTTTGGCGCTTGGATAATTAAAATCCAACAATAGAGCTATAATCATTCACGAGAACGCAGTTTTGTGCTACAGATTTGATTGTTGTGGTCAACTGAGATTTAATTAAGCCAGCTCTTTGAGGCGAATAATTGACAGAATAGCTGAGTGGTTACTGTGTGTGTTTAATAGTGCCAATAGTGTAAAATAAGCGTATATGCTACGGGGAAAGTGTGACATAGGGTATTTTATTAATATGTGTGATCAACACTTCCCATGATTTTCTAATGAAAACCTTTAACTGACAAAAAAGACGGGTCGAATCCAAGCACATTTATACTTCCATTCTAGATGTGTTTCATATACGATGAATGCAGAAACACGTAACCGTTGACTACTCCGAACGTCTTAAAATGAAAGTGTTTTGACACTGCATTAGAGAAGGGCAAGCAAATAATGCATTTAACACTGTTTTTCTAAATGGCGGAAAATACCAGCAATTAAGTAATCATGCGAAACCGATTTAACGTTAGGGTGAAAAAGCAGCCTCCTCATTACTGCCTATAGGTTATGTTGTATGATGTCATGGCTACTACAACATAAAAGCAATGATACATCACCGGCATTAAGAAGGAAATACTGCTAGATGAGTGAACTGCTTGACAGACTTTGTGATACCGATTGTGCAATCCCATAGTTATTCTAAAATTCTACTACTATATTATTTACTCGTTGCCACTCAGTTATACATGTATTTTTATTTTCTATGAAAATTTTAGGATACCAGTAAAACAAATTAACTCACCTATTTACTTGTACTCCTTGCTTAATTTAAGACATTGCCTAAGCCGTTTTACGCATTCTATACAATGCCTAGATAGTGTACAAAAATCTAGGAGAGTAGATAAATTCTATTCATTTTATACTTTGCCTAACTACTTTTCGCATACTGTATAGATCCTAGCTATTGTACAAAAGGTGTAGGAAAAGTATGAAAATGTCGCAGCAAAAACATTTATTTCACTTTTTCCCAAAATGTATAGTGATGTATGAAGTGCGTAGGAATTTTAGACATCGTCTAAATTTTACACATTTCTGGTCCTGTAACACATACTTACATGGATCGAGGGACTCTACCCAAATCGCTTTTTTCTGAATATTGTCTTTGTTTTTGAGATGATCTAATTGAAAAAAAGGCTATGGCTCCTTGAATTTGCAATGGATCGTCGGATGGAAACTTCAGACGAACGTACAAGAAAAAATTCCGCATCGACTGACAGTCGGATTTTCAATCCGCCATTCTAAATTTATGATGGTTGCTTTAATATTATTTTAGAAGCAGCCCAAAGTTCCACCAATTGCTGAATGACTGTCCTGAAACTTTACAGGAGTATTATTACTAGAATGAGTTCCACATCAACCTACAGAATGGGTTTAAATGTCGCTTTATAGAAATATATTAGAATAAATTTTGAATCGATTAACTGAGTCGGATTTTCCGTTGTCGTCTTAAATTCAAGATAGCGGCATTGACGTCATTTATAATTCACGACCTTGAGCTGAGCGAGTGCATCGACCAACAGTTCGAGTCGAACTTGTTAAATTCTGTCGCTAGCTTCCACCTGATTTCGAATGATCACTGATCGGTTTTTCTAGAATTATCAAGCTGTCACTCCACATTGTCGTTTGTCGCATTACTTGCGTTTTAATCCAATAATCAATTAACGTTCTCTACAAAGACGTAAAGACTTAGGCGCGTTTACAAGAAATCAGCTTGCGTTGTTGAACATTTTTCAACGAAATATTTGCAACAATACGAAACACGATACCTACCTGAATCCTGCTTGAGTTAAATTCATTAGTTACGTGCACGCAGTGGTTACTTAAGACTAAAACGGATGCGTATTGAGTATCCACTGTTTTGAGTATTTCACTAGCAGTGGTGCAGTTGTGAAAATTTATCAAGTAGAGTTGCTTTGAATGCAGATGTATGTTTATATATGTGATATGTCTTAATGTGTATGTGGAGTACAAAAGCCTCGGACAACTTGCAACGTACACACCTGTTTTCACTAGAGCAAAAGTGCAGACACGTGGAGTCACTATGGACATAAACTTTTCAGACGTTTTTGATATTCTGACCTTGACCTTTAAGCTATTTAACAAAAAAAGTAATGGGTTACCAGCATCGGACTGTCTTTGCTTAATTAAGTTGAAGTTAAGTTTATTTCGATAACCTACGATCGTATAAAAATGCAACATAGTGCATGCTAAATTGAAGACTATTAAAATAATAATAATAATAATAATAATAATAATAATAATAATAATAATAATAATAATAATAATAATAATAATAATAATAATAATAATAATAATAATAATAATAATAATAATAATAATAATAATAATAATAATAATAATAATATTGATAATAACAATAACAATAATAATAATAATAATAATAAACTAATTTAAAAGGACAGAGAGAAGTATCAGATCTAACATTTTTATATAAGTTATATGTTTTCTGTTTATTACTACAAAGAAAATTTCATTCAAGGGACGTACAATGACGTTTCTGTGAGCTAAACGAATTGCTTGTGTAGTTCTCTTGGTGTTCTGGTTTTCTGACATGATTTTTCTTGAAAAGGAACCGTTAACAAAAGCTCACGCTTAATTAAAGTCAAAACTTATGACCATCATTTAGGAAAAAGCATTTAATTCTAGAAATACTAGGCAAATACTGCTGAAGGAAACAGGACAATTTAACCAGGCTGCAAATAAGACGCTGAAAGGGCAATCATTGAAGGAAAAGGAAGAGAGTAATTGCGACGAAAACAGAATAGCAACAGAAAATGACAAGTTACTTTTCAGAAGGCACAAAGTTCTACTTTTTTGGCAAGTGAATTACGGATTTCACGCGCCTTAACCCAATATGATGTTAGGCGTTTCAGTGTGCCGCAATTATTTAAAATTTAATGTTATTAAACTATAGGACTATAGGACACACTAACTAGAGCCAAAGATTTTAATGACAAGGTACTTTCACTATTGGGATGATTTTTTTAATGTCCTTAATGTATCTTTTTCTCAAGGCGGAACGGGCTTTGGGTCCTTGTCTACAATGATAATATTAATCATGATGCCATTGACACAAAGCCCAGTTTGGTTAAACTCAATCTGACAAATTTACGATTTAAGCTACATAAAATTAAGCGACCCACGAGTGATCGCATAGTTCTGATGTACATATCGATAACGCCAGAGGTCCAGCTGCTAAAATATATTTTCGCTCAGGTTTTATCGTTTTGTCAACATTGATAAGTAATTAAAAGCTGTAAAGTGGTTTGGCAAAAAGCCTTTCGGTATCTTTATTTTATGATGAGCTGCAAGAGTACAAAGCAATTTTCTGACAACAGTCTTTTTTCATTTATTTTGTTGTGGTTCTTTTCCGTCTTTTTTATTTTCCACAATACGTTGTGTTTTGCTCTTGCCTTGCCTCTGTCAGGAATTTACTGTAAAATTTAACTTTTAAAGGTAATTCAATCCGCTATTTTGTACAGTTTGTGATAGCTTGTGTGCATGTAAGCTACTCTTTTCGAGTTCTTTGAATTTGGAAACAGTTACACCTACTTTAATTTTACACTAAAAATCTAAAAGCGATCTGTAGCATTTCTCGAATTCTGTTATCGAAGACCTTGCATAAACTAAAACAGATTTTGTTGCGATTAAACCTACGGTTAATAATGGAGCCCCTTGCGCATATGATAAGGCATCGTCGATTACAGAAACTTCATATTATTTGTACCAGAGTGGTTCTATAGTTCGCTGTGGAGAGTCTAATAGTCTGCTTGATCAGATCAAACAGAAATTTCTCATATGTTCTTGCTCATATCAGAATTAGTAATTACATTCTTAGCTGGATCGCTCCCAAGGGAGCAGATTCTTGTAATATGTCCAAAACCGGAAATGACTTGTGACAGTGTGTAGGTCGTCGAGGATCAAAATAAAATTACCAGTACCGCCAGACACAAATACTCTGCAAAAACAAGTCAACAAATTTTCATCCTGCATTAACTAAGCTAAAGTAGGAGGACAGAAAGAATTACGAGGGAATCGGCAGACAATAATAAAAAAGTGAATAAATAAAAAGACAAAGGTGAAAACGGGCGTGACACAGGTAGAACGACAGACAGTCGAAAAACAAAGCCGAGGAACAGGTAGCAACAAATATTTTACATGTATTATTTATTTAAGCGTGATTTCAAAAATTCCAGAAGTTTCTGGCATTCTATTATAGTTTTTTACGATTTTGCCATTAATATTAAATGCGGCGTCCCTAAACTTTGCAAGAGCCTGATGATCTGCGCACTTTCGTGGTCCTCTTCAGAATAACTCCTCCGACAATTAATGCGTTTGTCTGGTAAAGTGGGACGATATTGAGCTTGTTAATAATGTAAGGGAGCACCAGGACGAATGTCAATATTTCCTTGTTATTGATGAGAGGTTTGATTAACAGCAGAAATCCTGATACGACTTCTTACAACTCAAAGAGTCCCAAATTCTTTGCATGTGCAGTGTCTGCGCATCAAAAAGAAAAAGTTAACGAGAAAAAGAGAAAACTCAGTCTACATGAAAGAGCTTTCAAGCAAATTAATCAGTTCACAAAATGTTGACTAAATTTCAAATTTTAAATGGTTTTATAGGATCGTATTTCGTTTTGTTATGGAAATTATTTTTCAAGTTCTTGTTCAAGCTAAAGCATTGACTTAAAAAATCAAACAAAAAACAGAAGCAGCAGTTAGAAAATAGTAATGTTAGTAATAAAAATAAAAATAACATCCACGTCTGCACAACTATTCCAACTGCAATTAAGCGTATCTTTTAATCGTTTAATTTTGTTTAGTTCACAAAACCCGATATAAGTTGGATTTAAACAAAAATACCTTCCCGTCTTCCGAGTTTCATTCAAGATTATGTTTTAATTCTCCATTTGAATATTTGAACACACTGATCTTCATATAATTACGCAGAATCCGAGACTTTATACAATTTTAAATGAAAATCGGATTTGATCAATTACATTTTGAATCAGAAATCAGAATAGCTTTGTAAATGAGTTCGTGCAGCTTTTCTCTTTTTCTGTTTTAAAGAGTTCAATAAAATGTGCGTTGGGTGTATTGAAAACGAGCAAATTTGCAATATTTTCTAACCCGACAATAACAAACTTTTGTCATCGAAATGAAGTTTATTGTCATTTTGAAAAATATTTGTGTAATCGATGTGACATCGCTACCTAACAAAGTAAAAAAGAGGGCCACTTCTTAATAATAAATTTGTGATTCATTTCTGCACGGCTGAGTGAACTTCGGTATTGTATTGAATTTTGAAGGTCCAGTGCATTCTGCGCTAATATCCATACAGGCGTTTATCTTTCTCATTATTGCTGCCCATAGTCTTTGCTAAGTCAACAAGGATACTTCAACTATATTACGACAACTGATATACGAAGTCGGTTATTTCATCATTTCCAGAGCAATAAACATCTAACTAATGGGCCACCAGCATAAGTCATATAGCTCACAGTTATTAGACAACCGTGATATTAACCAACGATATCGTTATTAGGATGTCGATGTTGTCTTATGAAAACCGAATCCGTAACCGTTGCAGGCAACGTATGAAATAACAGCAAGGCTAGAACATTAAACTTTCAATTTCAAACAATGGTATGGTGAGGTTTCATCGTTTTTGTCTTATCTAGGTGGATGAAAACTTGCAACTAGGTAGGCAACAATGGCAAACAACTCTTTTTGTTCTTATGATCATCATCATTACATTACATTGTTTACACCAATGCAATTTGCTGCCACAGCCATTCATTACCATTCATCATGGTTATCATAATCTTAGTCATCGTCATTATTATCATTTTCACTACTACCACTACCACCACCGCATTACCACAAGAAATTCAGCGTACACAGAGTCATTGTCACCATCAGTACAAATGCACAATTATTTTTCACAACAATTCGCATTTGAAATTGTTCAAATAAAAAGGCTCCAGCAGGACATCATTAACTTTTAAAAGTTTGTAATGGGGATGTCACTCTTCTACAGGGCTACCTCGGCTTGCGCTCCGCTGTCTGTACTCTTGCTGCTCAATCCTAATAAACTAACAATTGTAAACTAATATTTTAAATTGCAAGAACGGTTACGAACCATTACATGGCAGTTGCATCAGGTGACATTATAAAATCTGTTCACAGAAACATCACTCTCATGGGACCCCAATTAAGCAAACGTATACGGTGGCTCACCAACACCATGCACTAAGGTTCTCGTCTTAATAACGTAATGAGCTTTATTTCGTTGTAGAAGAGAAAATTGTGTGATTTGCAGCCTGATGACATTTTCCTGCTTCAGCAGCAAGACGCGCGTTTTGTTGTTGAAGTACTGGTACATGCAGGTTTCTGTAAAATTTCCATTTTCTTTACAAAGACAACGTTCTATGAATATCATCATCAGCAATCCAGCCTCAAGTGTAAGCAGTGCAAACGACAACAGCCTTAATACGAGCTCTTTGTTTGCGCTTAAAGATCTATGACACTACTTTTTAATGTTATGTTGAAGATGTCACGTGCTGTGCGGCTTTTAATATTTGTGTTACTAGAACCGTACCAGGAACCATTTTTATTATCTCAAGTTGTCTATTCATCTCCGAAGAAAGAATTTTTATAATAACTGCGATCTAGCTTCTTATTACTTTCAGTTGCACAAGAGGTTAGGAACCTTTGTTACAAAAATAAAAATACGTGGATATACATCGATCAAGTAATTTTTATTAGACCTATTGTTAAGTTTAAAAACTAAATTCCGTATCAGAGCTGATCTCGTTTTTTAGCATTAAAAATAGTAGCATCAAAAATAGTATAAAAAATTATTATTAAAAATAATAGTAAATCTTGTAGTATTAAAAAGAAAATAGTAGGCAAATGTTATTAAAAATAGTCAAACCTAGAAGATCTGTGCAAGTGAAGGCGCAAAAATTTTCCAAACTTTCTAATTTAGTATTGTAACGAAGAGCGGATAGAGCTGATACGCCGGTTGTCGCAGAGAAGAAAACGCAAAAGACAGTGTAAAATTACTGAATTAAGTAACACGCCAGATGTCTACCGCATCGTGCTCCATGTCGGTTGTCTCTACGGAGCATGTGCTAAGTCGTCTAAAAAATTTCGCTCCCGTAACACTGCACTCCTCTGCAGAAAATGGTTCGTCCTTCTGTTGTACAATGCTTAAAAAATTTTGCCATTTAAAGAGCATATAGCTTACGAAATTTTAATTTAAGATTTTCTGCAAAAAGAATTAAGAAATGACTGCAGTTAAGGTTCGGAGAGCTGGCTCTGTCCGGGCTGGATTCATGAGCGATCTGGACACTTCTGGGGTTCAATTTGCCGTCAAAGTTGATGTCCGTTTCTCGCTTGTAAGGAGGGTGTTCGTCAAAAAAGAGAGCCGGAGTAGGTCTGCAGGCTCCTAAGGACGGCACCAGCCAACGTAGTGCCGTTGTTCCTCTTTGAAATGATAGCAGATCGGGAAGCTCTTTGCGTCCCTTCACGTAACTGCTCCCAAATGTACGAACCCAACGAATTGTTAGACTGGCTATAGCGTCCATATTGCCGACATCATCGTCAACCAAGCGAGTTGACGAGGCGATTGGTGACTGCGGAACTGGTCCATTCAATCATTAACTTAAAAACAGTCCAGGTGCTGCTACAGCAAGTACAGACTATACTTTGTAACATACACTTAAAATCGACATATTTACAGCATACAAGAACACTATGCTCGTAGATAATTCACGAGGCCGCTGTAAAAGAGGCACGTAACCTGCTAATGAGGACTTTGAAAGCTCCGGTTTTTGAAGAACCAGCTAATCTATGTTGTGACCCCACACAAATCATAGCTGTAGCTATCGGCGACGATGCAAGAAATCCGTCGTACTGCATAGTGGTTCCGGCGGTTCCATGTCATTGCGGTGGTTCGGTGCTGTTCTGAAGCAGATATAAGGTTGCAAGTTCGAATCCACTGCGAGTAGCTTAGGACTATTGCCCCACTTACAGGCCA
Source organism: Tubiluchus corallicola (assembly GCA_030141605.1). Lineage (NCBI taxonomy): Eukaryota > Metazoa > Priapulida > Priapulimorpha > Priapulimorphida > Tubiluchidae > Tubiluchus > Tubiluchus corallicola. The sequence continues at coordinate 11,065 of JAQGDQ010000046.1, read as the reverse complement.
CGAATATAATGAAGAGCTGATGGTGCTGATACGCCGGTTGGCGCATAGTTGAGAAGAAAACGTAAGAAAGCAGTAGTAAGAATAAAATTATTGAATTAATTAACACGCCAGATGTCTACCCCATTGTGCTTCATGCCGGTTGTCATTACGGAGCAGGTGCTGAGATAGAAGACGTTATCTGGCCATCAGGCCACTGAACCGATGAGGCCATTCCATACTAGCTACTTATAGCTGCTATGCAACGCTGATATGTAATGGCTTCGAATATGTAATGGATCGAACCATCACAATGTATGGGGCGGGGGTCGAAAATAAATGGCATTTCGTCCCCGTAACAGTGTTATTTTCGTGCGTTTTTGGATGGGAGCTGTGTATGGGTGTAATGCACTCTGAATTATTGTGGTAAATTGTAGTTAGATTTATCGTAGTTTTTCGATCTTGCTTAGTTTCAACAACGTGCTTTCACCTATAATTTAATATTTTAAAGGAAAGAACAAGTACTTATTATTCAAAGAGACATTAGAGTCGGTGATTATACAGATGCTTTCAAGGGTTTATCTCTCTTCTGATGCTCCCAGGTGAAAGCCCATTGAGGTTGCAGCAAAATGATTCAATGCTTGGAATATAACATTAATAATAATTACCCAATCGATAACAGTAGCAGATACTAAGTGTGGTCACCAATGATAGGGTGAGAAAATCAGCAGACGTAATTGAAATGTGATCGCAATGCAAACAAGTGGATAGTTGGTAAATACGTCTATTAACTTCATATTTTATTAGCCAGCTGCTTATTTTTTGCAGTTTTTCATAATTTTCAATTTGCAAATTTCGGTAGCTATTATGTTTTACAAGCAAGTTGAAGGTATAACGCTTGGATTGTAGCGATACTTGTTTTAAGGTAAAATTTAGGCAAGCTTGAATTGTAGAATGGCTTTGGAAAAATATGTATATTGTATAAGTGTATTAGGTTGAGTCGGTCGGTAGGACTATTTCGAACTCCCTCACACAACCCCCTTGTTGCACACACAGATGCACCCTCACGCACATGTATCCCCACACGAGCGCACGTGCATGCAACTCCATAATAATGAATCCCATTCTTACTGAGCAAGATCAAGTGGGACTGACAAGTAATATGGGGCAAATGAATTTCTATGCCTCACCTAACACTTTCATATTTCTGCAAAAATAAACACCAGCATAGCACGTGTCGCTAACGGCTGTTTAATAAAGCAAATAATATTCTTACTAAATCTGAGTCTCAAGCTATTTTCGTGCTGGACAACGTTGTGATTATTCTCATTTTCGCCAGATGGAACTGCAGTTCCACCTTTACGCCATAAAATGCCGATCACACTCCGAAAATATTAAATTGTTATCACTTATAAAAAACCTTACCCAGTTCCTGTATTTTAGTATTTTTCAAGAAAAGGCAAGGAAAGAGCTTACTTTCAAGCGCATGTTAAAAACGGGAAGCTTTTAAGGAAACCTACCATTAATTGTGATTACAAAATGTACAGGTTTAGGGTCGGGCTCTAAAAATACTCACTGTATACCATGATTCCATTTTATACGAGTAGTCAAACTGATGTCCACAAAGATACGACACATCCACTTAACCTCACTATATTAACACTGCTGTATAGTTTTCATAAGTAGTGACATTCAATAAAATACTGGAACAGGCTGTAATGTACGTCGCAGATTAACACAAAACAGTCACTAGGCGCTTGCCAAACATTGTCGTTAATGTAATAATAAAATACAGACAAATTTAGCCTTGCCCCATAAAACTTCACTCCATAAAGACGATGTATTTCTAGGCTTTCATTCAGACAGACAACTTAATTTACTCACTGTGCTCAGTAACTTAGGCACGCGCTGGTCTTTTGTATAATGTGCGGTCTCAAGGGAGACCGCGGATTAGTTCTGGAGAATCTTAAGAATCATTTAAAAGACCAGGACTAATGTATTCGTTCTTGATTTGACGCTACATTTAAGAATCCAAGAAAACTTCAAGTTTTTTTTCATAAGCGCGTCTTCAAGTCCCCAACAGAAAGACTCTTTCAGTGGCTTCTGGTCCAGACTAACAGGCTAGTGAATATATTTGTAACAGCAGAGCTGGATCATGGATGGCATATGTTGAGTACAATTTGAATAGCTTAATTTGCAGATCTTATTAAACATTTTGAAAAGTGAATTCTTAAGCTGCGAATTCCTGTCGCTTGCGACCCTCAGACCCTAAAGTAGCCTAAAGCCTGATTTTTTGTGTAATATACGAATACCACAAGCAAAAATTCGCATTTAAGGAAGAAACTCAATTGGAGTTTTTGTTTAAGAAAGGTCTAAAGTGAGGCCAATTAGGCTTTGGCCAAAATTTGAGCACAAGGAAATTTTGTACCTTAAACAACGCCTCTAGGTTTCAGACACTTTCAGATACGAAACTTTGTTTTGATTGGGAAGGTGTGTGTGTGTGTGTGTGTGTGTGTGTGTGTGTGTGTGTGTGTGTGTGTGTGTGTGTGTGTGTGTGTGTGTGTGTGTGAGTGTGTGTGCGCTGCTAACGAAAGTCGACAATTAAAAGATCTTGATCTACTGCCCAAATGTCCACTGTCCAAGTGCCACTGACCAAATTCCTGCTACCTAAATCTCTACTGCCAACACTGTTTGCGTACAAAACAGTGAACCTCTGCTCAAAATTAAGTTTCATCATTGTATTCAGAAGCCTTAAGATTCGTTCGACTTATTTCAGGTTATCCGCTCAAAGACTTAATGGAGACAGAAATCAAAGACGTGCACATGTGTGACTGCCCACTGAGTGCTAATTATGTAGTGCCTTATAAAATGACGAAAACGTGTCATGTCATTGTGATAACATGTAAGCTAGTCATTAATTTTTTGTCTGCTTGCTTCAAGTTATTTTAGCTTCCAGTTGATCAAATTGTGTAAATTTTATGTTGGATTAGCTTTTTTCTTTTTTGTTAAGTCTCACCTTGTGTAAGTAATAATTAGTCAATAAAACTAAACTAAATTTTAGCGATTTTAAGCCTAGCATCCACTGCCCAAGTGCCACTGTCCAAGTGGCCATTATCTAATTGTCCAATGCCCACCAGCCAAAATGTCCAAGATTCATACATGTTCGCTGATCGTGAATGAAGCGATAAAGCACTGACAAGATGCTGACTTTTATTTAATTACGATTTCAATTACGATATTTATTTGGATTCTATAAGCTTACTTACTGAAGATTTTTTAGAGAATTTTTTAATTTAAATTTTTAGAGCTAAAATTTTACAAATTTACATTTGTGCTTGGTTATTTCACAACATCTTAAAAAATTCATTCAGTAATTCAATTTTTTACAGTGATCAAATGGATTAAAAATGCAAACGCCATGATAAAATACATTTCAGCTTTGTGAAGGCTTGAGAAGTTATTTAAGGCAAAACTTCTCAAAAAGTGTTAAACTTTTGACGACCTCATTCTTGGCCTTTTCTGAGCAACAACACCAGGAAATTTCCTTTCTTAAGTTAGGAATTTAATGCTTTTGGTGTCACTATACGGTGCATCATATAAAAAAATCACATCATTGTTGTTGTACTCAAAGGTTTGGGGACAAGTGACTTTTGGGTCACTTTTGAGATCTGTGGGTCGTAATGCTACTTAAGAATTAACTTTTTCAAAATGTATTAATTAAGGCCTACTGAACAAGTTATTTAACATTTGTGCTCAACATTTTACCTACCTTGTTACATTTGACCTATCCGTCGCCTAGCTCCTCCAAATACGAGAAATGTGGATTTATTACTCAAGGTTATAAATGTTATTGAGGGATTTATTGCAGGTTTACGTTCATAGGTGCGAACCGAGCGATCAAGTCTCTGAAAAAGTTTGCATACATGTGATAAAACTATAGCGCCTAGCTGCGCTTTTCTTTTAGAATGCCTTGGCGATTTAAGAATCACACAAGCTACTGGATGCTAATTAGTGAATGGAACGATGAACCAGCGATCATCTCTATTTGCCAAATATTTCTTAGAATAGGATTCAATAGGTGGTTTCAATGTACTGTACAAAAGATATTAAACAGAAATAAGGTCAGAAGCCGCTAATCTATTTTAGTGGAGTTTTGTTTGAACCAGTACTAAATGTGATTAAAATATCCGTCTTTTACAAAAGAAACTGAAATAGATTTCTGTGTCAATGTTCTATGTAAGTCTTGTTAAATTTAAATTATGGATCGATTGTCTGTGTTTCATCTGTCATTACTGTCGACCTATTCTCGCAGTAATTCGGCAGCTATGTGCTGAGATTTCCATTTAATACAATAGGCCTATAAAAACTGACTGTATAATCAAAATTATAATTGTTGTGTGTAGTAATGTTGTATGTCAGTCGGCTTTGTTAATTTTATATTATGGCCGCGTGCTTCTGTGTAACATCTATCAGTGAAAATGTTATTTATGTAACACTGTCTGAAGTGTTAATACGTAGTAATACGTTAAGGTAGCAGTAATTTCGCCATTCGCTAGTTAGACTGGCACTAGCGCCTGCATTTCGGAAACGCGTTGCACAAAAAACAGATGCTACACCTCTCAGTTCAGAGGTGTTCGTTTGTGACGTACTACACACGTTCGACAACTCATGCGTGAGCACAGATGTAAATTTAAAATTTGAATTTTGATCTTAAAACTTTTAGTTTTAGTATAACTAAAACTAAAAGTTTTAGTACAACACTCTGAATCTGTTACGGTAGTGCTGTACTTCAATTTTCGTTCTTGCAAACACGAGCAACGCGCTCATGAAATGTTCTTGCTGTTGAAAATCATGTTCGTTTGTAGTGAACATCACTAGTTTGGCTCGCCCGTCGTTAATTAAGTTTTTAATCGATTATTTAATTATGATAAACGCTTTTGCACTATTAATGGTGCTAAAATGTATACTTTTTTACCGTACTTGAAAATGGGGTATTATATAAAAAATCATCGTTTCTTCCTTTAAACCAAATCCCTCCAAACAGAGGGACACTTTTCTTGTATATATTTGCTCTTTAAATAATAACAGTAATAACTGGTCCAGCGCAATGCAGTCCTGTCAAGTCCTTTTCAATTCAAATCAGTTCAATCTAATTCAGTCCAGTTTAGTCAAGTATGAGTCAGTCTGACACAGTGCCAGATACAGTACAGTGACACAGTGCACCGAGCCTGTTCACCCACTGGTTCAAAATTTGTTCGGTGTGTCGAGAACTTCTTTGCCGGACCAATTGCCTCTCTTATTTTAGAGACCTATCCGTGATAATAAGCTAGATCCCAGCAACCAACGATAACTACTTGAACAAGAACAACCCCTTGACAACCCCAGTATAGCTTAAAACTTACCCAGTGCATTCCAGACCACGCTTGTAGTTAATTCGCATAATTGTAGTATCAACCTATTACTACCGTTTCAACTTCTATGACAAATTACTAAGTAGTTTAATTTAGTAGTAGCGTAAACTTACTACGTAGTTTAATTTACACATATAATCAGTTTCCAACCATACCAAATGCTTGACTAGACACATGCCACTTATTGCGTTTCAACATTCACAAACATTTCAATTTTACAAGGTAAACTGTGAGTTGAAGCCTTCAGAACAATGCAATAAATCATCTACACAACGAGAAAGTTGTTTATCAGATAACTGACTAGAAATTGGAGTCGTCATTCGTCAGCACGAAGAAAATTAACGAAAATACGTGGGAGATGCTGCTATTCCTATGGTGAACCAATGCTTAAAAAAACCAACAAGCGCACAATAAAACATTTTGTTACAGAAAACATGCAACTTGCTAAGAGAAGCAACATTGACCTAGTGTAATGGGGTATTTTACACAAAGGCTGAAGCTTGCAAATGTATATGGATAATTGTTTCAATTAATTTCTCATACTCTTTTTCTAAAAAAGAGCCAGTCTAGGTTGCAGAAAAACGACAATGATTGTATACAGCAGAAAAACTTAAACGCGAACACCCATAACCAGAAATTAATGAAGTGTCAGTAAATAATAACAAGTCGGAGAGAGAGAGAGAGAGAGAGAGAGAGAGAGAGAGAGAGAGAGAGAGAGAGAGAGAGAGAGAGAGAGAGAGCAGAGACACAGGAAAGACAGTGATTGTTTTCGATAACGAAACTAATAATTGTAGCAGCAAATAAATTTTAGTCTATTTGTAATAACGCAAAATAAGCGTAAAGCAAGAAAACTAAATAGCAAAATTGAACAGAATAAACAATGGGCGCTACAGTAACTTTTATTATAATTGTGAACACATACATTTGCCCTCAATGCAATAAAACCCAAAAGAAAAAGACAAACAAAACAACCAAAATTGAATTAAATGAATTGGCCTATTGGTAAACTATTGACCGTCAAACATTGAATACCTACTATGTTTTGCTGATTTTTGCTACTTCAAGTTAATCCCGAAATTCTGCCTTTTTAAGTAAAAAGATAAAATAAAATTAAAAACTACAAGCCTATGTTACAGCTGTTGTAATCCATTACTGAATCACGTTCTTGCGGATCGTCATTAATTTTATGCAATTACCGTATATCATTCAACCGGTTCGAATGATAATATAGTTGACAAACACTTGCTGCTAATGCAGTCATATTATTGAAGAGGTCTTAACAGTTAAACGTCAGCAGGTATAGCAAGAATTGTTGAGGAAGCAATTATTATTAATAATGGCATAAATATGCGAAATTTGATTTATTTTATTTAGGCTGCGCCCATCTTAACATTATAATTATAGTATTGTAAACTTAGTTTGTCTTTAGATTTATGAACGAAAAAAAGAAAAAAATCCGCTTTCTTTTCATCATACGAAGACCCTTAACTTAAGTTTGTGGATGTTACTTTTTTGATCACCTCGCCTACATCGCCTTTATTACGGTGAGAAAAATATGATTTTTAATATAAGGGTCAATTTAAGTTTTTTTATGTCAGCACGCTTTCCGTGATGGTGAAAATGTAGGTTATTCAAGTTTCTAAATTTTGGAAAAAATGGCTGCTTGTGAAATAGATGTGATGAGGGTTAGACTGCGCTTGATTAGAGAGTCCAAAAGACGAATTTTTATTAGCTTAAACGAAAAGCGAGAGTATAGGAACATAAATGGGAGTGCAGTAAAAAAGTGGTGTGTCGGCAGTGTCAGTTAACGAAGCAACGACGCACGATCATTGATGGAGCCCAGTAAGACTATTTGTTGATTCTATGAAAAGCTATGAATGTGTACAGTGCTTACGAAAAAAAGTAATACACTAAAAGATTTTGTGTAGCATTTTTAAATTAGCTCCAGTTTCAATGTAACTTCCCTTTCCAGTAAAATCAACCTATGTTTAAAACATCTCCGGGCAATTTGAAACTAGGTTTAAATTACTTAACCCAGTTTCAAGTTAGCAATATTAGAACGAGTGGTAATAGGAGGCATTCTTCTGATGTGAGTTGTTAAATTGACAATACACATACACATATATATATATAATCTTTATTTAAAGTCGGGTGTACAAATGAACAACATTAGCCATACAATGCTGAAAAACACTCAGATTGGAAATAGCATCAAAATATGAAAAAACGACATATTCTGCAAATTATCATACTAATTAACCTGTGATATTATAGTACTGTTTTTAGCTTTACAACATGTAGTACAAAGTTTACTAAGTAATTATACGACTTTCTCTTTTTCAATCTTCGTAACAATTATTTCCAGTTCTTTAGCAGTCAATTTTGGTTATTTGATTTCTTATCCATTTGGACTGAAACTAAAATATAATTTGACGTTAACTTGTCTTATTATCGAAAAATCGAGAATTATTTTTGTTATTGCGTGTCGTTTCATGGTTAATAACATAGACGAATATGTTTATTTTTTTCAGAGGAAAATACTTAAGATTAGAGTAGAATAATTAAAAAACTAAATACATTTCGGTGCGCAGGGTACAAAAAATATATAGCCCGCCTAATCATTTTTGGTAATTTCTGACCCTCTCCAGCCTTTCCACCTTATCGAAAAATTGGGCCAGGATTTCTATAGTCACGTGTACAAAGCGAGAAATAGAAGCAGCAATGACAATGACCGTAGGTTTGTATAATTTTTCCTGTGTTTATATAACTTGGATCCTCTAGCTGTATTTAAAGTAACACGTTTGTCATTTGTATTTCCACTGGGCTTTAAATGACGTATTTCCGGTTGACTATTTCCGGAAAAAAATCAGCTGACCAGTACCGGTTTGTTAACATTGTATTATTAGAAGGACAGGTTAGGATACATTGGCGTGATGAATTGTAGTGTTTTCATAGTTCCTTCAACAAGGATTTACCAGTCTTTTTTAAGCAAACGGTTACAACATATAGGAACATTTCTATTACTACTACTACCACTGCTTTTAAATTTTATATGTTATATGCCCACTCTAATGTTACATGTTAAAAAGTTGTCAAATGCATAAGAACTTGTCTGACGTTGATGATACGAAACAATGTAAACACTGCAATAATATTCAGACGTGTAAAAGTGCAAAAATATTAAAACAATCACACAAGTGATTAACAGGGCACAAATTAAGTTTAAGTAGTAGTTGGTATTATTTCGTGGGAGGAACCAGATTGCGAATCATGCAGAAGCAGTTCTTCACTGAAGGTGCCATGCAAGCAGAGTGTAATTATTGTTTCTGCTTTATGTTCCGTGCGTCCATTACGGCAATTGATTAAAAGATTAAAAACAGGAGAGATTTTAGGCTCAGAGATACTGCAAAAGTAGAAAACAATCTCTTCCGAAAATCAAGGGCTCAGTGATTTCTTCGTTTGTGCACGAAAGCCGCTGTGCAGCAGTTGTGTCACACTGGTAGGTAAAAATAATAGCTCACTTTTAAATGACTGTTTATTCATGCTTTACGTTCATGTGGTTTATGCTATAGTAAGCGAACTAGTCAAAATCCGCAAAAACTTTTGCATACTGTTCCACAATATCAATCCACACCAAGCCGCCCACACCACACCCACACCCATCGACCAATGATCAATAATGCGCGAACATTCTGCATAGTTTACTTACTGCTCTCGTAATGATCAACTCTTACAAGATATAAACTTAATTAAACTGCGAGAAAACACTCTTCATAAATAGAGCTTAAAAATTCGTCTTGAAATTTTATATCACTCAAACCTACGTGCTGTTTTGGTACATACAGGATTGAGTTAGCCGTATAAAATTAGTACTAAAAAACTGTAATTTAAACTCTTGGGATGAGTGCGCGAACATTTTACGTTATTATCAATTATCATTTTCACTTACACTTACGTAAGTCTTTCAAACAGGTATGCGTAAGGCTAAGTAATAAAAATTAGTATGGAAATTTTTTTGGGATATACTTTAACATCCAGTCTGTAACAGAATATAATGCATAACGTCACTAAGAATGAGTTTCGCTCTATTCTTGCCCCAGTGAGAAAATCGTAAGAAGAGAACTTGTATTTATAGCGTTCTTTTGGGCTATAATGGAAGTGCTTAAGAAAGTGACCCACACTGTAGTGTAGCCCAGTTCCTTCTCTTTTCAGAGAACTGAAAATCCAAGGGGCTGGAGTGGGACTGCCTCAGAATCTAAATAGGACTACTAAACCCACCAATGAACGAGCTATCCAACCATTATCAGCATCGGCTCCACGGTCCCGTTCTTTATAAAATAAGGGGTATAGGTGAAGAAAATGGCGAAAAATTTCCATTATGAAGTACCGAATTGGCGAACTGTATACGAAAGCTTAGGTATCGATCTGTGACTCTAGAGGTCATCCATTACTTGGGCCAAAATTCTCCTAATATACATTTTTAGGGAAATTAAATACCTATGAGGCTATGATCCGTTTATCAACCACTTTTAAATAAATGATTTACATGCTGTCATGCTTTCGCTTGATACACGTAATAGCAGCAAATTTAAATTTTCTAGGTACAATTTTCGTGAAACCGTGCAAACGCGATGAAAAACGATTTAAACAACAATTTATTCGCGGGCAACGGGTACTTACTCGTCTATTTTTATAAGTGGAAGCTGTATAACCATAAGTCTACATAAAAGAGTTGATAACGTTTCGCATAAACTATACTGTAACTATGTAACTTAATTCACTGAGCTTTATTACTGATGCTTAATTAAAGCACGAAAGACATTTTTAGTAGACTATCCAGTTATTCTCCTGATATAACACCGCTTAACTTGCTTTGAAACAAATAATTCTGAATTAGCTTATACACTGGATTCTGTTTAATGCTTATACATTCGTTTTTTTGCTTTATTGCTAATTGGTTAGCAGTTTACAAACCACACCCAACCAACAACACCACCAAAAAACAAAAAACCACAACAAACAAACCCACAAACAACAAAACACCAAAACACACAAACAACAAAACACAAAAAAAAACCACCCAACCAACGAAATAAAACAGAGACCGCATTAATGGGACCACATTAAACTATAAAACAATCTATGCTATAGTAGCATGTCCTTAATCAAGGTATATTAATAAGGACACAACATAGCATGAAATTTGCACATAGCAATATCGACTTGTTTATTATCTTAAGGTTATGACCGCATGCAAATACCGTGCAGCTCATTTCTGATCTTAACTCTCAGGCGGTTTCCAGGTGATTTCTCATTTCTCTTTAAGCATTTCTCTTATACTGCCAGGCTTATTTTGCTTATTACAGTACTAGAAATCGTACAGATCTCAGGTTCGTGTACAACGCTGCACCAGGATTTTCATGTCAGATACTGAGACATAATTGGTGCAGTCACAATTTTCTCTGGGAAACATCTGTTCTCAAGTTTTTAAAACAAAACAGGACTATTTTTCATATCCTACCCCATTTTGAAGTACGGCAAAGTGTACAATGCCAAAGCATCCCTAGGTTAAAAAGTTAATTAACGGCGGGCCATCTGAGCTAGTTATGACATCAATTTTTAACAGCAAAAACATTCCATGAACGTGTTGCACGTCTTTGCAGAAGCGCAAATTGAGG